>VDFB02353493.1:5980595-6092160 GCA_007258455.2 Sequoia sempervirens
TTTCAGTAAGACTAGAGAAGAACATTTGTTGCATATAAGACAAGTTTTCCAAATGTTGAGAGAAGAGCAGTTGTTGATAAACATTAAGAAGTGTAGTTTCATGAAGGAAGAATTGGTATATATGGGATTTGTGATATCTATGGATGGATTGAAAATGGATCCTGAGAAGGTAAGAGCAATTGTGGAATGGCCTACACCGGAAAGCATTGGAGAGGTAAGATCATTTCATGGATTGGCTAGTTTCTACCAAAAGTTCATTAGGAATTTCAGTTCTATTTGCAGTCCTATGACAGAAACAATGAGAGGGGATAAGAAAGACTTTAGGTGGACATTCAGAGCAAACCAAAGTTTTGAGTTGTTGAAATAGAAGGTGACTGCGCAACCTGTGTTGGCTTTACTAGACTTTAGTAAGGTATTTCAGGTAGACTTTGATGCAAGTGGAAATGCAATTGGAGCAGTATTAAATCAAGAAGGAAGACCAATAGCTTATTTCAGTGATAAATTGAATGATGCTAGAAGAAGGTATTCAGTGTATGACCAGAAGTTTTATGCCATATTTCAAGCCTTGAAGAAGTGGAGACACTACTTGTTACCTAAGGAGTTTGTGTTGTATACAGATGATTAGGCTTTGCAATATTTGAATAGTCAAGGTAAGTTGAATCAGAGACACATGAGATGGGTAGAATTCAGAGTTATACTTTTGTTTTGAAGCATAGGAATGGAAATTCAAATAGAGTTTTTGATGCTTTGAGTAGGAGAAGGAATTTACTGGAAGATATGAGAGTGGAGGTATTAGGCTTTGATGAATTGAAGAACTTATATGAGGAAGACTCAGATTTTGCAAAACCTTGGAGAGCTTGTAAAGAAACAGTTTTGAAGGATAGGAATCAGTGGTTAGATTATTTCATTTAGGAGGATATGTTGTTTAGAGGGAATCAGTTGTGTATACCTCAAAGTTCAATGAGGGATAACTTGGTGAAACAAAAGCATAGTAGAGGATTGTCAAGATATGTTGGAGTTGATAAGACAGTAGCATTGGTAAGTGAGAATTACTTTTGGCCATAGATTCATAAGGATGTTAGGAAATTTGTGTAGAGTTGCAGAGTTTGACAAGTTGCAAAAGGGAGTAGTTAGAATGTTGGATTTTATAAGCCTTTGACAGTTCCAGAGAGACCTTGGGAGGATATCAACATGGATTTCATGCTTGGTTTCACACATCACTTCAAAGAGTGGCGAGGAAAAAGAATGATTTTTCTGTCTGCTGTCTTGAGGTTAACTATCCATCTATTGCCAATATGTCGCGACACATGATTTCCAAAGCTTATCATTGACAACAGTTCCAAATTTGCATCAGAAGATGGTTAATCTTTGTCTGTTTATGCAAGAAATGCTCAGGTCATCTCGGTTCAATTATACCTCGATGCTTGTGTTTACTTGCTATATCAAAAATCATAAAAGTTGTACTCAAGTCATCATTGGTGCTAATTTCCCCTCTGATGCTTGTACATACTTCCAACATTTTAAAACACTCTATGATGATTCAGGAAAGCTAGAAAAAAGCTCAACAAATGGTTCGCTTCATTTAATTGCATTTCATTTTAGATCATTGTACATATTTGCATATTGGATTTGCCTCAGAGTTTTTGAAAGGCTAACAAGAACATCAACGGCTACCATGTCTCTTTGGATTATTTGTGGAGGACATTTGAACATTTGTTTCATCATCACCTTTCATCTTCATTATCATTTCATCTAGGTCCTTTCATTTATCATTTATCATTCATTTGCATATCATTTAGATTCTCTATCATCTTCATATCATTAACATTTTATCATTTTTATATTCAATTCATTTTCATTTTACACTTTTATCATTTTATTTACCATTTATCATTCATCTTCATATCATTATCATTTATCATTTCATTTATTACACTTCTATCATTTCATTTATCATTTTATTTACCATTTATCATTCATCTTCATATCATTATCATTTATCATTTCATTTATTACACTTCTATCATTTCATTTATCATTTTCTTTATCACTTATCATTTATCATTCCATATCATTATCATTTATCATTTCACTTATTATTTCATTTATCATTTCATTATCATTTCACTTATCATTTATCATTTCACTTATCATTTCATTTATCATTTCACTTATCATTTCACTTATCATTTCATTTATCATTTCATTTACCATCTCATTATTATTCATTTCATTTCATTTAGCATCTCATTCACTTCATTTCATTTCATTATCACTTATCATTTCATTTATCATTTTCATTATTGTGCATTTCATTTCATTTCACTTATCATTCATTATTAATCATTTCATTTCATTATCACATTATTATTAATCATTTCATTTCATACCATTTGTCACATTACATTCATATCATCTTGTTAATCATCCTATCATTTTTCCTATCATTGCATATTACAAATTCATGATGAATATCACAACCACAAAGATTCATTTTCCATCATATTATCATTATTTACTTACATTTGAAAATCCAAAAAAAAATATTCCATACATACATTTTCATATCATTTTCCAAACAATTTTTTTCATAAAACATATCAAATATCCCATGACATATTCTCATAATCACCTCATCGATCATCCACCTACATGACATCATTAGTATGCATCATCAATCATTTTTCATCATCATAAAAACATCATATCAACTCATCCTGCATATCATGTTAAGCCATCAAATCATTAAAATGCATATCAAAATCCATAACATATAGAAATAAATGCATATCACATTATCATCTCATAAATGCACATCACATCATCAAAAATCATCGCCGCTACATATCATCACTCATCATAAATAATACATATGTCCAATGACCAATGAAACTAAAAATTCCAAAGAGAGATACATGGGATATGATCAAAATCAATATACATGCTCCAAAAATGATATACATGTGTGCAATATATCTCCATCACAACATCATAAAAACTAGCTGGTCGATGCCCCTGAGGGAGTTGGTCTGGAAGGAGGTGGCCTGCCACTAGTACCTGCATCTAGATCTTGCCAAGGCCCAGTAACCCCTAGGCTTTGTGTACGTGTCTGTGATCTGTTCCCGGTCCTAGTGTGGGACCATGGGAATGGCTCTCTGTGCTCAGGAGGACATAACTCCTCATATCTGACATGGTAGTACTCTGCCTCTCTCGCCATCTCTATACCCTCTGCAATAGCCTCTCATAAAGATGCACTCTCTATAGTGCCCATGTGCCTCTGAGCAACACCCTCGGCCTCCACTTCCCTCCGTCTAAATGCATCTCTCTTTGTCATCAACTGGGCTATTTGTGGGTTTGGGGCAGGCTGAGATACCTGTGCCTATGTCTGTGCCTGAACCTGTGGCTATGCAAGCTACTCCTGTAACTGTGCTATCACACTTTGAGCCTGCTCTAGCTGACCCTGAACAACCTATACCTAGGTCTGCAGCGTGTCTATCTGCGCCTGCTGCAATGAGGAGGAAACCCTGATAACGGTTTGTGGTCTGCCACCAGATCTAGTCCTTCGTACAACCTGAGCACTGCCTAGGTTGTCTAACCTCTGCCTCACTTCCCTCTCCTCCTCCCCTCCACCATCACTCCCATCATCCCCATCATCTAAGCTATCCTCATCCCAGTCTCCCTCCTCCTCGTCTCCGCTCTCCTCCTCCTCCTCCTCTCCTCCACCCACCGCCTGCTCTCCACCGGCCACATCCTCTCCTCCACCCACCACCTACTCTCTATCGGCCACATCCTCCTGCCTCTCCACCCCTGGCTGTTGTACTACCGCAATGGGCCCTGGCTCATCGGGGCATGTAAATCATGGAAATCAATGTGTATGAAAGTACACTAAGTACTCATCTGACATCCCTGTGTTTGTCACCTCTGGCCTATATTCCCATACCTCAGGCTGTAAGCTGTAATACTCTGTATACGCCACCTGATAGGTAATATAGCGTCCCCATTCAGGATCATCCTTGTTCCACCCATAGTGAGCAATGCCCTGTGGCATCCCCAGCATAAATCCATACTGTCTTTGAACCCGCAAAGTCAAAAATCTCTCAATAATATATGGGGTTCGTCCTATTAGATGTCAGGGTATACAGACAAAGGGCATCTCTAAATGATCTGTGCCCCAGGGGTCGCAATTTGTATACGACCTCCATATAACTTAATCCAAATCATCCAACACACGTCGCCAATACTCCAACTTGCCCAACTTGGGCTGGACAAGTGCACCTGAATATGCCTCCACATACGGCCTGCCTAGTGGCCTAGCCCTCGCACACTCTGGCCTCGTAACTACAATATGCTCCCATGCCCAGATCTAGAGCAGTGTCACACCACTGGCCAAACTCGTCAACCCTCGATATACAACTTGATGTAGATCATGATACAAATGAGCCAAAATGTAGCTCCCCCAGGCATACCTCTGCGGCTGCGTCACCATCCACTCTAGCATCCTACCCCAGCCAACTGAGAATCCCTTTGACTGATGGTCCCATCCAAGGAACCCCCAATGAATGCAGCCAACATAGAAACCAATGTTGGATATCTACTAAAATCCACCCACAACACCCAATATCTTGCTATCGACATGTCACCGCAGATCCTCCTCAATGCCTCAGTCCCTCCTATCTCCTTGTGGTCATAAACCACAAGGGCACCTACCACAGAAATCCCTAGAATCTTGTACACATCCTCAAGTGTCACGGTCATCTCACCAGTCGGCAAATGAAAGGTGTTATGATCAGAATGCCACCTCTCTGCCAATGCAGTCAACAGCCCCCTGTTGACTCGAATCCCTCGCGGGATAGTCAACAAGAATCCCAATCCACAAGCACCTATCCACTGTACCTCTGTCGGAGTCAACTCTCCTATTTGATCCCAACATATCGAGAACCTCCTATTTTTTGGTCATCACATGGACAATTAATCAGACTCATATCATGTGCTCTATCTATCAAGTGAACTATATCAATGAACCATATCAAATTAATCAGAGAATCATATCAACGCATCATATCAGTGACCCATATCAGACATTTACTCTTTGTTTTTCATTCATATGAAGCAAAGTTATCAAACAATCAATCAATCTACTCTTTGTTTTTCATTCATATGAAGCAAACTTATCAAATAATCAATCAATCTACTCTCTTTTTTTCATTCATGACAAGCAAAGTTATCACACAATCAGTCAATCAATCTACTCGTTGTTTTTCATTTTTGGGAAACAAAGTTATCATCTATCTACTCTTTGTTTTTCATTTCTGGAGAAGCAAAGTTATCAGTTAATCATCAGATTTTCTATCATTTCTATCCATATCAGCATGATGGCAAACTAATTTCTATATCTATTGACCAAAGAAGCAATGTAGACCATCATTTTTCATCACAATGGCATTCTGCCAAAAATTTTCTGGATGCGCTACTCTGCACCTCTGATGTGCTAAAACTCATAAGTGCTACAGTTTACCTCAAAAGCGCTAAAACTCTGTATGCATGTTTTTGCACCCTAAAAGCACTAAATTTTTCCCTATAAGCACTAAAACCCTATATGCGCTAAGATACCCCACGGATGCGCTACTTCATACCCTAGATGCGCTAATCCCTAAATGTGTGATTTTGTGCCCTAGATGCGCTAAATTTTTCTAGCAGGCTTCTATCCTATAAGCACTCAACTACACTTCGTATGCGCTAGAACACCTGGTTTTAACATACACCTAAATGCGCTAAAGAACACCCTATATGCGCTACAAAAAATTTTGAATGCACTAACACAGACCCACGGATGCGCTAAAACGGCATTTTTAAACCTAAATATGTGTGACAAACATAAAAAAATTGATCAAAATCACAAAATTTTGAAGCATAAAGGGTTTAATCGACTCATCGGTGGTCCATACGCAGCTGGTCTCTGAAATCGACAGGCCCGCTCAAATCTATGCGTGTGAAATGGGATCGGCATCTCGCTATGTCACTATCAGAGCATCCAAATCACTGTAGTAAAAAGGTGAAAATGACTTCTACTTTTACCCCTTTTACCTTATATGGGTCAATTAAGGTGGGTTTTTTATGACATTTATTTTATTTTTCACCAGGGGCATCTTTTACACCACATATCAGGAGCTAAATCATTGAATTACCAGCATAATATCACCATCCAATCTAGTTTTGTTATCATCTGTGATTGACCTCCCGAGGCGGCATCATCAGCATCAGCATCAAAAACATATCAGGGGCAAAAAATTTATTTTCTTTGAAGCAATGCATTGCACACATCACTTCAAAGAGGGGAAAAATGTATGTGCATAAAATTGGTCATATCTAAATAATCCTGACATTTAATTAAATATTTATTATTTAATTATTTTTTTAAAACTCTTCTACAATGTAATTAAATTTAATCAATTTAATTATATTGTTCATTCAATTTATTCTCCCACTATAATTGGATAAATTTATTTTATTTAATTATTTCACATGTCTACTTGATTAATTAAATAAATACATTTTATTTATTTAAATTAATTATCATTTGTTTGAATTTAATTAAATCTTTTGTTTTAATTAAATTTAAATATTTATTTTCTTCTATTTAAAACTTTCTTCTAATGAATTAAATATTTTTATTTAATTAATTTCATAACACATGTCATTTCTTCAAATTTAATTTAATATTTTTATTTAATTAAAGATTCACTTTCTTCAAAATCATAATTAGATATTTTATTTAATTATGAGATCTTCTTATTTCCTCAAAAATCTTAATTGAATATTTATTTAATTAGGAAAAATCAACATGCACCCATAAATAAATAAATGAATTGGATAATTCATTATTTATCTTCTCAGTATCTTTCCATTATCTTCTAAAAAAAGATGATTTTTAAATCATCTCATCTTATCTCTTCCATAAAAATGGAAAAATCCTGCTTTATTCGATTTCTATTTTTCTCTCTAGTCTCATCCCTATTCGACCGTTCAATCTGTCAGGAATTATCACAGCCATTGACCAACTTAGCCAATCAAAATCCTCGAAAAACTCTATAAATACAGGTGCGAATCCAAACATTGGTTACACACAAACACACAGACATACACGTAATTACGCTTATACATTTACATCTTTAGCATTTCAGTAATCATCATATCTTAGCAATAATCTCATCATATCATAGCAATAATCTTGCATCTTAGTATAGTATGTATTTCAATTTAAATCTCATTCTCTAGTATTCCATTTCGTCAAGCTTGGCATCATAAGATCTTAGAGCAACTTGAACCAACGAAACGCTAGAGATAGAGAGCAATAGAACGACTTCAAAGAAGTTGTCATAAACAGTTTGTTTATTTGTTTTTCTTTCAATTTCTTTGATCTAATGTTTTATTGATTGTGTTTTGAATTCATTTATGATAGTCATATTTTCATACACACAATAATGATTCTATATTTGTGGTGGTGGATAGATTTTCTAAAATGGGACATTGCATACCTTGTAAGAAGACAACAGATGAAGTACATATAGCGGACTTGTTTTTCATGGAAGTGGTCAGATTGCATGGATTACCTAGGAGTATTGTTTCAGACAGAGATACAAATTTTTTTGGTTACTTTTGGAGGACACTTTAGAAGAAGTTAAAGACAAATTTGAAGTTCAATTCTACTTTTCACCCACAGACAGATGGACAGACAAAGGTAGTAAACAGGAGTTTGGGGAATTTGTTGAGATGTTTGGTTGGAGAGAAGACCAAAAGTTGAGATTTAGTCCTTGCATAAGCAATGTTTGCTTACAATAACTCAATGAATAGGAGTACCAGAAAAATAACTTTTGAAATTGTTACTGGAGTTCATCCTAGAGGTATATCAGAATTGTGAGACATTAGTATGGAAGATAAAAGGAGTGCAGAAGTAGAGGAATTTGTAGAACATATGAAGAAAGTGCATAATCAAGTAAAACAACAATTGGAAGATATGAACCAGAAGTATAAGGAGCAAGTAGATGAAAAGAGGAGACATAAGGAGTTCAAAGTTGGAGATGAAGTGATGGTGTATTTGAGGAAGGAAAGATTTCCAGTTAGCACATACAATAAGCTCAAGATGAGGAAGTTTGGACCTTGTAATATTTTGAATAAATTTGATTCAGGAAATGCATATGAAGTGGAGTTACCAGATGACATGGGTATATCACCTATATTCAACATTGCAGATCTACATCAGTACCATGAAGCAAAATTCAATGAAGGTAGTAAAGAAAAATTGGAGAATCAGTTTCCTAAACAATGATCAGATCAGATTGAAGAGATTTTGGATATCAGAGATGGGAGGAAAACTCATGGAAGACAGTACAAAGAATATCTTATGAAGTGGAAAGGCAGACCAGTGGAGGATTCTTCTTGGATTTCTCAAGTTGAGGTAGACTGTATTGGTTTTCCTTTAGCCCCAACAAAGTGAGGGACTCACTTTTCAATAACCTCGAATGTCTAATGTAGGAGCATCCTTGGTTCTTGGCAATCTTGCATCAACCAAAAATATTCTCTTTCAGTTTTTGTTCTTGTTCAATTCTTGTTTAGTTCAAGTTGGTGGATTCATCATATTTTCTCACCAGACCCTGTGGATCTATGTTTACATTATGGACATGTTCATTTTCCTTATTCCAAGATTTGAGCGCGATTGGATCTTTTTCCGGCAAGTTATTACTTCCGGATTTAGTGGTAGTTTCTTAAACTGACACCAGAATAATTTTCAAGCCTAACTTTTAGTTTGATCACTTGTGGATCTTTCCCATAACTTGTGGATCTTGATGGTGTGATTCAAATTGTTCAGTGGAGTGTCCCCAACCTTAATTATAGGTCCAAACTTCATCCTATGTATTCACCGAGGAGTAATTCAAATTTGAGGCTGACCTATTCATGCACACGTTACATTTTCTTTCATTGGAGATTGTAATGATCTTTGGTCGATGCAGAAGATTCTAGATCTGCATATATGATATAAAGCTTGTAATAGATCATTATAACATAGGAAGTTGATTAGGTAGATTAAGGTAGATTGGATGTGTAATATTTTTGCTCGCATTAAGGAGCATATATGAATATTGTATTTTGAGCATGTTGTATCAGGGTTGTGAACCCAATCTGTAAGCTCGGATGTTGTCGGCTGATTGTAATTGATATTTATGTTAATAAGAATGTTTGAATATGCATTTGCCTCCAATTTTTGTGTTGCTTCCATTATGTGACTCTTATTGCACGGTTTGGATTTTTCTCTTTGAGGACCCTCCTACTGTGGCTGCACCACTATGATTGGAGAACTGAAATTCTTTTTGGGATTGCAAATTACTCAGCTAGATAGAGGGATCTTTATATCTCAGTCCAAGTATGTGAAAGAATTGCTAAATAAGTTTGGTATGAAAGATTCAAAGCCAGTTGGTACACCTATGGTGACCGAATGTAAGTTAACACAAGATGATGATTCTCCTAAAACAAATTAGACTAGATACAGATCCATGATTGGTGGATTGCTCTATTTGACTCAAACTAGATCTGATATCATGAATGTTGTATGCATTGTTGCAAGATTTCAAGCTGATCCTAAGGAATATCATGTGACAGTTGTGAAGAGGATTTTCAGGTACTTGAAGGGGATAGTTGATTTTGGCCTATGGTATGTTGGGATTATGGATGCACAGTCCTTGAAGCTGCAGTCTTCGATGTAGGACCTTTAAGCCAGGAAAGATAATCAACCACCCAGAAAGTGTTGCAACTAGGCATGCACAATGGAGATTCAATATTGATATGATATATTGATTGATATTGGATATATTACAAATGAACAAGATGCCTGATTATATAGGCATGAGCTAAACCCTAATATGCATGAGATGTTGCCATGTGTCTTGATCTAACAACATGTGACAACATGTGAACCCTAATGGTGATGATCATTAAATGAGGGGATAAGTTCTAGAAGGACAACTCATCTTCTAGAAGGAATCTTATCTCCTACAAATAAGGAAGGGAATATTATCCCATTTATTAAATGATTGCAACCTAGGACTAAATGATTTATGACCTAAGTTAACTTATGTTAGTGTAATAATTAATTAATTAATTACACCAACACCCCCCATAAGTGCAACTTAGGGAGGAAAATGCAATGACTATGCAAGATGATAATGGGTCCCGGCTATGAGGCCATGTTAGGTACCCATGTACATGAAGATGCAAAAAAAAATCTCCCACAAACAGAGAAAAGGGGAAAACCCAGTAGGAACAAAACCCCTCTCCAAAAAGGAGATGAAAATGCAGAAATGTGAGATAGGATGGGAAGGATGGAGGACTCCCAAATACCCCCCAAGTACACCATCCGTCACATGGATACAATGCATTCAATGCCCCCCCATAGGAGGGAGAGAGAGAGACTAAATAGCCCCCCCAAAAGATGATATCACCTGCAAAAAAGGTAAGTGTCTGAAGACAGAACAAGATCCAATGTCGACAAACAACTTGTCTCCCTTTCGGAAGTAACAAAACCAACTGCAAGTGGAGAGATGCTTCCCATTTCGGATAGGAATTGAAGGAAGGAAGGATGAAGGTGGATGATGGTGTCTCTGAATGCTGCTCAAATGACTCCTTGCCTGATGAAGATGCCACAATCAATGAAGAGAGTGACAAACCAGGACGATGAACAATATCCAAAGACTGAGATATGATGAATGTGATGGAGACTTGATAGCCCCCCCTGAATGAAGTGTCCTCAAAACAACTAAAAGAAGTCTGAAGCAAATCCAATGGTGGATGTTGAAGAAACCTCAAGTCCTGAATGGAATGGCAGGGAAGAAGTCTCAGATATGAAATCTCTGAAGAGAAACTCAATGCCTCCAATGTAGTCTCTGAATTCCCAATCAAGGTCGAGACAAAGGAATGAGGAGACTCAAAACAACTTTCCAAAGCCAAATCTGAATAGAGGAGTGATACCCCCTCAAGAATGTCCTCCAAACCTATAGCCAAGTCAATGATGCCTGAAACAAAGCCATCTTGTGATGCCAAGTCTGAAAAATTGAATGTGTCCTGATGGATGATGATGGTGGAAGCCTCAATCAATGAATCTGGACAAGGAATCATTGAATGTGAAGGGATACCAACTGTCGTTGATGAAGAAGAAGCACCGAAAGGAACCTTGTCAACCTCTTCGAAAAGATCAAGGTAATCAACTTCCTGCATAACAATAACATCATGGGGTACTTGATCTGAAGAATGACATTCTGAATCATGATCATCGGGGAATGGTGGAGGAGTTGAATCTCCATAGAGCTCCCAAAGCTTAATCCAAAGAATGTGAGGACAATCACAATGATCAATATCATTCAAAACATCGGAATCAACTTGCATAGAAATAATCTCCAAAATAGTGTATCTGCTGCAACTCCAAGCAAGTTCATGAATACCTTCACTTGGATGAGGAACAATACCAAAGAGATGTGGCAACAAATCAAGTGAATGGAGATGGTGGCAGATCCCATCTCACCATTGCCGATAGTTACCCTTGTGCAACATAACCAGAGAAGGAGAGTAATATGCAAGCCCCATAATGAATTTTCTCCACAAGAATACAAAGACACTGACCTTCAACAACAAATAAAGACTTCCAAATATGATGTATAACTGAAGTGATGCAACCTGGATAGAAAAGACTTGTCCCAAGCTTCAGAATAACCAGGTTATTGATCAAATGCACCAAATTGAAAAAATCACATGCAAGAGTACCTGGTGCTGAAACTGATCAAGGGGCTAGACTAATGAAAAAAAGCTCTGAATCACCTTCCTGATGCCGCTGGAATCACAGAAATCCGATGAACAGTTGAGAAGATATGCAGCTTTGAGTCCAGATTAGGGTTTTGTCTTCAATGGGATGTAGAATTTTCTACGAGAAAAATTTCATAGAACTGATCTCACCACTAGAAAGTATGCAAAATTCCCTTTCTGACGGTATATCGTTTGCAAAAATTTGATACCCTGGGTGAAAGTTATGATCAAACAAAAAAAATGCCTATCAGAGGCACTTTGCAGGCTAATCAAGTGCAAAACATTAGCACCCCGGGCTAAGCGCCTGGTCGTTGATGTGACCGCGGCGGTGATTGTGGCAAAAAAATAACGCGCCACCCGAAGTGGTGGCAGGGTGGCAGGAAGCGGTGGCACCGCTGGTGGAGGAGCTCTCGGTCGTCGGCGGAGCCTTTGGGCTATGATGAGACCGTCGGCGGGCGCGATGGCGGGAACTTCTATCGGCATCGGCGAGAGGATGTTCCGGTGGTGGAAAGCGCGGGCACTGATGGGAAGTCAGTCGGCGGGGGCCGGGAGGATGGCCGGCGGGAGGAACACCGGCGGTGGGCGGAAGCGACGGGAGACTTTTCAACGGACGGGACAGTGATGGGATGGGCCCGTCCAGAGTACGGCCCTGCACAAATTGAATGCACCGACCAAAAAAACTCTATAGACTTTTGAAAATGCCGATGAAATATTCATTTTTTTGAATATTTCCAATGAATGGCAATTCAAAAAAAATAAAAATAAATAGAAATGCCGACAATGCAATATCTAAATTTTTTGAATATTGCTTTAATAGCAATTCAAAAAATATGAGTACCGACGGTGATGTAGCCTGATGCCGAAAATGATATTTATGCAGAATAAAAAAAATACCAAATGCCGACCAAGGATTTAAATACCAGTCGCTCCAAAAAATATTTTTAAGAAACTATAGAAAAATAGTATTTTTGCCAAATAATAAAGAATATTAGCCCGATTTTTCTGAAACGAAAAGTGGCCTGCGTATAAAAAAAATTTCCTCAGAGGACAACTGACCGGGATGATTTTTTGCTGCAAATTGTATGGATAGTACGATTGATTTTGCAAACCCTAAAAAAATACCTCTGAAGCTCCCGGGTTGATGTATCCGATTTTGATGAAAGGGCAGGCGATCCTAGGGTTTCGAGGCCTTCTGAAGACAATGGCGAGCTTGGATTTGACTCTATCTACTTCAGAAATCAGCTTGGTCACCGGGTGGAATCAAGTAGCCTTCAATGGAAACCTTCAAGCCTGCGGAGAATCTCGCACACCAACTTTCTTGATCGAGGGTTGACGTTTCACTGGATAAGCTCTGATACCATGTTGGGATTATGGATGCACAGTCCTTGAAGCTGCAGTCTTCGATGTAGGACCTTTAAGCCAGGAAAGATAATCAACCACCCAGAAAGTGTTGCAACTAGGCATGCACAATGGAGATTCAATATTGATATGATATATTGATTGATATTTGGATATATTACAAATGAACAAGATGCCTGATTATATAGGCATGAGCTAAACCCTAATATGCATGAGATGTTGCCATGTGTCTTGATCTAACAACATGTGACAACATGTGAACCCTAATGGTGATGATCATTAAATGAGGGGATAAGTTCTAGAAGTACAACTCATCTTCTAGAAGGAATCTTATCTCCTACAAATAAGGAAGGGAATATTATCCCATTTATTAAATGATTGCAACCTAGGACTAAATGATTTATGACCTAAGTTAACTTATATTAGTGTAATAATTAATTAATTAATTACACCAACATGGTATCCTAAAGAAGATGACCTTACTTTGAGTGCTTTTACTGATGATGATTGGGAAAGAGATGCGAATGACAGAAAGAGTACTAATGGTGGTGCATTTTTCTTGGGAAAGAAGTTGATTTCATGGTTAAGAAGTAGAATTCCATTTCTTTATCTGTTGCGGAGGCAGAATACATTGTTGCTACTAAAAATTATACTCAAGTATTGTGGATGAAGCAGATGTTAAAAGATATCAGAGTTGTGTATGATGAACCTATTGCTATATTTTGTGATAATTCAAGTGCAATTAACATTTCTAAGAATTCGGTGTTGCATTCAAAAACCAAGCATATATCTATCAAGTTTCACTTTTTGAGAGAGAAGGTGAGTGAAAGGGAAGTCAAATTGGAGTATGTGCCCACTAAGGAATAGATTGCATATATCTTTACCAAGCCCTTGCCTAAGGATAATTTTGAGTATCTTAGAGGGAAGCTAGGGGTGATTACCCCTCCTAATCAGAATTAAGTTGCATTGACTTGCATCAGTCTGTGCATTTCATAGTCATATCTTGTGATCCGGATTGATGTTCTGGTGGCTGCTACTCAGGGGGAGTAGTCAAATGTTCAGAAATGTGGTTCATAGCTTGTGTGAAGAAATATAATGTGTATCTTTGTCATTGATGTCAAAGGGGGAGAAGAGTCATCTGAAAAATTGTGAAAGAGTTAAGGAGAAAAGAGTCAAATATAAGGGGGAGAAAGTGCTAAGAGAAAGTATCGTTGATGGTGTTTTTCACATCATGTGTTGCCATCAATGCCAAAAAGGGAGATTGTTGGATATTGCTGATATGTGATTTTCATTGATGTCAACACTATTGGCATTAATGTCTTTAAGGTTGTATATGTTGAGGATATTGAAAAAATTGTAATAAAATAAGTTGTAGGTTGTCGGTGATGTAGTGAAGTTCAATATGGTGGCTAGCTCAGTATATTGATGATAAGAGGCTGTGGATTAAAGGGTTTGTTGACAAGTATATCTAGTTTATCCACACGAAGTTTCAGAGGTTTGCATGAAGATTTGATTGAGTTACGAGTATCTGTGTTCTGACAATTATTTTGTTGCTTTAGTTGGTGTTCCTGAAAGAAGATGATGTGATTCTAGTAATTTGAGTTGTTGTGGATGCTTCTATTGTGATTCATGATGCTTGTGGATGTTTCTAGATCATGCTCTATTTATGTTGTTGGTCCGCATTGATCGTTGTGCTCACGATTGGTTATTTTCTTTTGTGAGTTCATGTTTTTCCATGATCATGGCCGATAGGGTGATTGTAGCGTGTTGCGGATCTTCGAGGCATAATTTTTGAAGGTGTTCTATATTTGAGGATGTTTTTTTGGGTCCTTACTATGTTTTGGCCGACATTGTTTGGTCCACATTAATAAATTGTTTATTGTTTTGGACTGACAGTTTGTACACGTTTTATATTTTATTGGGTTGACATGTAGTTGATGTTATCCTTAGTTGCGGATATATATGATCGATTATTTATACCATTTGATGGCATGGTGTGTGATGTATGTTGTGTGCTAAGTGTGAATAATGTTCTAATATTTCGAAGGAAAAAGTAAAGTGTGAAGAAGAGTTTATGTGCTTAACCAAAACTATAATCAGGCATTAGAAGATGCTATTTTCTCAGTTCAAAATCTTCTAGATGTAATCTGAATGTTATTGTAAGATAGTGAGTCTTCCTTTGGGCAGTAATCCTTTTGTATTTGAGCAGTGAGCTCTAGGCAGTGTGCCTAAATGCATGTGCATTCCCCATTTATAATACTTTTATACTTTTAACAGGGTATAATCTTGTGGATTAACCTCCATCGTGGTTTTTCCCCTAACAGGGTTTCCATGTAAATAATCTTGGTGTTATGTGTGCTTTGATGTGGTGATGGTTGATGCTTTCATGTTTATTTATCATATCTGAGAATAAGTTTAATTTGTATAATTTATATGACAACTAATTCAACCCCCCTCTCAATTGTCTGCCCTTGTGTTGCCAACAAACTCATGACTCTCCTTTGGTAGTTTCAGCAACACTCTTTTGAACAAAAGAGATTCTCCTAACTGAGGTTCTTCCTTTCTTGGATAAATTGATCCTACACTCTCTTAATCTACTTGCACCACCTGATTCCTTCTTTCAGGTCTTGTGTAACCTCCTTGGGAAAATTATAGACACTCCCAACTCTTGTGACCCACATACTGATTACACTTAAAACATTTACCTACAAAACCTTTTCCTCTTCCCTAATATCCATCACTTCTAACAAATCTTTCTCCTCTATCCTGATAACCTCCTTTTTCTGAGTTAGCTTGCCCTCCTTTTTTCTGATATCCTCTTTCACCTTGATGGTGTTGTTGTCGTTCTTTTGCATAGCCCTGTCCTCTACCTCGTCCTTGTTGATTCTACTTCCTCATAATCTTCTCCTCCTACCTTAATGGAAAACTGGTATGCTTCCTCCAAAGTTTTTGGTGACACTAAACTCAACTCATCATGTAGACTATATCTCAACCCATTCAAATACCTTGCCACCTTTTCCAAATCCTCTTCACTATGGCCTGACCAAATCACCAATTTGTAGAACTCTTCTGTGTATTCCTTGACTGACATTGTGTGTGTGAAATGTGGGAATTGTTATTAAATCAACACAAACACCAATGAAATGTATTAAATGAAATATTTTAATCAAAGAACTACTCTATTTGCAGAAAAACAAATCTTTAAAAACGTTCCATTGTTCTCTAATCTCAAGGATTTATTAAGCCATTTGGATCTCAAATTTTGTATGTGCACTATGGTTGTTAAAATGACAACTTGAGAGACGATATGTTATTCAAAATGCAAGAAAACTAAGGTCCTATATTAAACTATAGGATGAAAGCTATGATGCTATGATAATGGAGATTATGATGAATGGATAATGTTGCTAAACTATGTGATACAAATGTTGTGATAAGAAGTTAAAATGATTCTACATATGCTCAAATGATTAGTGATGTGATAATCTAAAATGCAACTATAAAGAAAAACATGATTCTATATGCACCTATAAAGAAAAACATGATTCTAACTATAGACTCCAAATACTCCAATTCCCCAAAGCTATTCCTGCATGATAACTCTACTCGAATGTGGGATGCCAAATACTATAGCAAAGGGTTGTATTTATAGGCTTTTTCCAAGCATCTTGTGATATGGTAGTGATCGACGATCCAAATTCAAACGAGAGGGATGAACGATGGAGATGGAGAGAATCAAGAAGAATGTTCCCTTGACCAAAGACAACATGCCAAATGGATGGAGGAATCAAGTGTGTGAGAAAAAGACCATGTGTTTGAAAGTTTGTTGAAGAAGTGTGTGAGGAATAAGCCATGTGTTTGAAAATTTGTTGAAGATAATCTAATTAAAAATTAGAATTATTTAATTTCATGTAACCTTGGTGAGGTGGCATGAAAAGTTGTAGACATGTGCTTGAATTTTAAATTTGGGATTAGTGAGAATTAATTAAATAAAACAAACTTTAGAAATTTGTTTATTTAATTAAATTAGAGGAATGTGATTTTAGATTTGGAGAATTAGAAGATATGAACTATATAAATAAATTGAGAATTTGTTTATAAGTAGTTGAAATATTAATTAAATAACTAGTATTTAATTAATTAAATGTCCTAACCGATTTTAGGTGTATACATTTTGCCCCTCTTTGAAGTAATGTGTTTACATGTTGCTTCAAAGAAAAATTTGATACTGATGCCAAGAAAAAAAAATTGATGCCCCAGACACTGATTTTCAGGTGATGATGGATATATGCCCCCTTGGGAGATAAATTGGTGAATTTTTGAATTTTTTGGAATTTTTGGAATTTGTGAAAATTTTGATGATTTTTCAATGATTTGATGATGATCTCAAAATTTTATGCTTCAAAAATGATTTATCTCCCGAAAATGATGTTAAAGTCACCTAGTGATGATTTGATGAATTAAAGCCCCTTTGAAAATAAAATAAAACATCCCCATAAAAATGCCACTTAATTAACCTTAAAAGGTTAAAAAGTGTGATTAGAAGTTCATTTGAGCATTTGTGATTTGAAAACTAGAGAGTGAGAGTGATTTTTGCAAATTTAGAGCATAATGGTGATCCCCTACCACACTCATCGTTTCAAGCACATGCGACGGCACAACCACCCGGTGGCGTACGATCCTCCAGTATGTACCCCTTGAAATTGCCTCGTGATTTGTGCATTTCATTTTTCCCTCCATTTTCATGTTTTGAATTCAGCTTTCTTAGTTTAGCACATAGGAAGACCTAAATAGTGCATTTGATAATTATTGTGGCACATAGAATGAAGTAGCGCATAGGGTTAGCGATTTAGCGCATAGAGAAAATGAACTAGCGCATAGGTGATTTAGTGCATAGGTTTTCCAAAGTAGCACATCTGATAACTGTTGTGGTGCATAGAGTCTTTTAGCGCTTAGGTGGAATGAGGTGGCACATTGATGCAATGAACTAGCGCATAGGGTGAATCAGCGCATTGGGACCCTATTCCAGTGCATAGATGAAATGAAATGGTGCATTGGGTAGTTTGGTGCATAGAACCTTTGTTCTAGTGCATTGATGAATTTTTCTAGTGCATAGGGTTTTTCAATGCATAGAAAGAATATTCTAGCACATTTGTGAATTTTTAGACCAGATTGATGATTTGCTTGATTAGACTCCTTGATTTCAATGATGTTTGATCATGTCAGCTTGTGATTTGATGTGATTGATGATGTTGATAGAATAGATGTCCATTGATCTCATGATAGGTGAGATGCAATGATAGGATGATGATAATTGACCTCATGATAGGAGAGGATCAATTATAGGCTGATTGATTAAATGACCTCATGATAAGCGAGGTGCATTGATTTATTGATAAACCTCATGATAGGCAAGGTTAAATTGATTGATGAACCTCATGATAAGTGAGGTGCATTAATTGATTGATAAACCTCATGATAGGTGAGGTTAAATTGATTGATGAACTTCATGATAGGAGAGGTGCATTTATTGATTGATAAACCTCATGATAGGCAAGGTTGAGTGATATATTGATGCTCACGAGATTTTCTTAAAGTCTCACCAGAGCTTATTAGATTGATAGGCTGATTGATTTTGATTGATTGATTGACTGATTGATGTTGATTGAGTGATTGATTTGATTAGATGATTTGCAATATTTTGTGATGATAGGAGTCATTGATGAGCTTACAGATTAGAGAGCACTTCCCAAGGACGTGAGAGTTGATTTGACACCTGATGCCGCCTGAGATAGTCGTTATTGCGCGATGTGGATTGTCATATCTCATAGATATGCCCCATATTAGGGTTAACAGGGGTTTACTGATAGCTTTAGTGGAGAGGTGGCACAGTGAACATAACACCTTCCATTTTCCCACTGGTGAGATCACAGTTACTCCTGAGGGTGTATACCAGATTTTGTGGATACCCGTGGTTGGAGAGCTTATATTATATGATTCTCGGGAGCAGGACGAGACTGATGCACTGCACAGGTTGTTTGAGGATGATACCATATGCGGCTATGAGATTCCCTAGAGGGACATGGTTGATGTGTATGCCACATTGTCTTCTATGTTAGCTAGATTATTGGAGGGTTCCTTTGTCCTCATCGCAGGTCAAAGGGACTGTTAGTTGGATGGGGGTGGATCCTGGAGAGAATGATTGCTCATGGAACTCGATATGCATGGGTTTGATGTATGCTTGCACACTTGTACCATGATTTGCATCAAGTTGTTTATTTTGGAGGGGAAAGTTTATCAACAGGGGTTACATTGCTTCAGGTCTGGACCTGGGTGCATATAGCAGTTGCACGACCAGTGGGAGATAGACAGCGGCTAGCCATGAGGCCATATGTACACATTTATGCCGGTTGACTTGCTCAGCCTATGCTAGGAAAACTCGAGTACTGGAGGAGGACCCTAGATTATCTTGAGTCTATAGTATGGAGGCCCTATCTAGATTGTGAGCAGTGGCCTGAGGATGATACAAAGATGTCATTTTTGTGTTAGTTGATTTATCTGATTGGCTAAACTTGTTTTATTATTGAGAGGTTTTTGCTATTGCAGGTACTTAGACAATATGGCAGAGTGCAAGGGATACCCCAGGGAGTGGCCCACTATGCACAACGATGGAAGGATGCTATAGATTGGGGATCGATTTTGTCCTATGATGCAGTAGTTCAGCATTTCTAGGGTTTACAGGTCATCCCTTGGGATGTTCATCTAGATATTATCAATGCTCTGATATCAGAGGAGTATGCTCAATACATGTTCATGCATATGTTCCCATGGATCACCATTTTGGATAAGCCAGCACCATTGCTAGAGGAGGAGGGGGCAATAGGTCATGGGCAGAGACGGCGGAGAAAGGAGGCAAAGGAGGAGGAGGATAGCAGTGATGACAGTAATGGTGATGAGAGTGATGGGGGAGAAGATGAGGGTGGAGGAGGACTAGGGCTAGATGTTGGAGAGATGAGAGTGCCTCGCAAGAGGTGATCATTAGTTGTCCCCTCTCAGCAACACGTGGAGATCAGATTGTCGCCACAATAATAATAGACACAAATAATTGCTCTTCAGGTATAGGTCCAGATGTTGCAGGGTCAGCTAGAGCAGGTGCAGGCTTTACTAGCGCAGTCCCAGGGGCAGATCACTGTATTGACAGCAAAGCGAGATGTAGCAAAGCAATAGGTACAATAGGTGTAGGCCCAGCTTACCCAGGTTCAGGCCCAGGGACAGGCCCAGGGATAGATGTAGGGGTAGATTGACATGCTGACTGCAGAGAGGGATTCCCTAAGATGACAAGTTGACCAGGCTGAGGGCCTTACTAAGAGACTACAGCAAGCTACAGCAGTTGTCGGGTCATCAAACTATTTTAGAGAGGTACGTCATACTGCTTAGGAGGCTAAGTTCTACCAGCTCAGATATCATGATGTCATTCCTCCAAAGTGGCGGGAGAGCTTTGCACAGTCTCGGTTAGGCAGGTCTCAGTCTCACACTGTTAGCATGGGTGTTACACAACCACTTCTTGGAGATAGGAGAGATCCTGGTTCAGGTCCATCAGGTGGAGGAGGTACTAGTCCATCTGGTGGGGGGGGCCCTAGTCATGTGATGCTAGCACCATCTGGGGAAAGCATGACATAGCTCTGATTTCTTATTTGTTGATGTATTTTGGCCATGTATACATTGATGTATATGAGACATTGATGATGTACCTCTTTGATTTCAGTTAAGACATCAATGTTGTACCTCTTTGATTTTAGACATTATGATACACTGCCATTTTTGATATTGATGTATCTCTTTATACCTTTGGATATCCTTGTACACTTTGACATTATGATTTTGAGGTTATATGATATGCGGCAATGATTATGATCTATGTGTCTATATGATGTTTATATGATGATGATTGTGATGATTATGATGGATGCATTTGATTTCTATGTTATGATGATGATGATATGATATGATATGGGTGCAAATGATGATGCAACTAATGTGCTATGGTTCTATGATGCTTTATGAATGATGTATGTGATGGATCCTATTATGCCAATGAAATATGATGCAATTTATGTTTTTATACTTTTCTCATGCAAATGGATGATGCGATGAATGGATGAATGTATGCTAATGTGATGGTACCTAATTCTTATGTGTTTATGATGTTTATATGATGATGCTTATGTGATGATGATTATGGGATGTATGTAATGATGATGGGATGACATATGGATGATTTTTTGTAAGATGAATTATGATTATGTGATGCAAATGATTATGCTTAACTGAGTTTACAAGACTTCAAAACCTCTAGGGTCTTAAGCTTAATTGAGTGAATCTATCCAACTTCCAAGAGCTGTGGGAAGGTTGTCGTCAGTTGATTATTTGTTAAGTTAAGCTTCACAAAACCTGACAGATTTTCCAACTTTCTTGGAAATCTGAAGAGACTCACTCATTTAAGCTTACTGGACCATTTTATTAATGCAACTATATGAAATGATTTTGATTATGTAAATGAGATGTGATGCACATCTTTTTGTGTTTTCTGATGCAAATATTATGATGTTATGCATGGGTGGATGAATGATGTGATAATGTTTTCTAATGTATGCAAATGAGAATGCAACTGAGGTGTTTTCTATTTGAGAATGATGTGTTTTTGGTAATGTCAAGTGTACCCAATCCATTAGTGCCAAAGAAAACATCATTGTGAAATTGTTGCAACTTTGGAAACCTTATAGATATAGATGCACGCTAACATGGATGCAATCTAACTTAACCATGCAAATCTAATATGCATATGTTGTCATTCGTAACAGTTAATTTGTCATGCTTTTTATCATTGAGCCTTTAAAATGTTGAAAGTGAGTACAAACATCAATGGTATATTTAGACCATGATGACCTGAGTACTACTTCCATGATTTTTGATATTGCAAGTTAACACAAGCATCTAAGTATAATTAAACCAAGATGACCTGAGTATTGCTTGTGTAAACAAGCAAGAGTTAACCGTTTTTCTATGCAAATTTGAAATGTCATTAGTGATACTTTTTAGAGCACGTCCTGCGATAATTTGCATAGTAATAATGATCAACTCACAGACAACAGACAAAGAAAAATCATACTCCTTCCTGGCTTCTCTAGTTCAATGCATCATCAATTTTCTCCAGAGATATGATAAAAAAATCAAAGTTCAACGGTTGAACATTCATGCCATAGTGATAAATCCTTGATTTAGAAGAACAATCATCCATTTGAATTGTGCTTTTGGTTTGATTGATTTGGTTGTTTGATATGGATGGTTGATGTGTTCATGTTTGTGTGATTGATGTTCAATGTTGAGTCACACTATGATCATTGTTTTGGGTTGTGTTGTACTACTGCTATTTGTCTGTTGTTCAAGCTCAAAGTTTATTGCCCCTAGTGAGTTCAAGATTTTTCCCCTAGTCTAAGGTGAGACACGACTGCGATGCCAGGATATGTACACAAAGCTTTCCACTAATAGGTAGATTGATGGTGAAAGAGAATGGTTGACATGCTCAAATAGATGGAAAATCTAACCTATCACAAATAGTGCTTGTTGTCAGGTTTTCACTACTTGTTTTTCTTGCACTTTTTTAGATTTTATGATTTTATTTTTTTTATTTTTATTTTTTTTATTTTTGTATTTTTTTGTTGTTACCAAGACGCTTGTTTGCTAGGTTTTCATCAAGGCAGGGCTATTTTTTCAAGACATTTTCTAATGTTTTTGTATTTTTTCAGGACTATTTCTGATGCATTAGATGATTCAGGTGTAGAACCTTTTGAGATGCAATCTGTTGAGGGGTTCATCAAAAAAATCCCCTTCTGGTGTGGACAACTGATATGCTCCTAATTTGAAGACTAACACAATAACAAAGGGACCTAGCCAGTTGGGTTCAAATTTCCCCTTCTTCTCTTGATATTGTTGGTTACGGGGGTTCTCTTTCAGGACTAAATCACCCACCTGAAATGTTCTAGGCTTTACTCTGTGATTGTAACTTCTGGATATCCTTTGTTGATAGGCTTTTAGGTGATCCACTGCATGTTGATGACGCTCATCCAATAGTTCTAATTCTTGTAACCTATACACTCTATAATCCTCATTTGAAATGATCCCATTTAGTGACACTCATAGTGATGGTAGCTCAACCTTAATAGGTAGAATGGCCTTTGATCCATAGACTAAGGCATATGGTGTTGCTCCTGTTGGGGTGCGGATACTGGTTCTGTAAGACCACAAATCAAGGTTCAATTGAACATGCCAATCTTGTCTAGCCTCGTTGATGGTCTTCTTCAATATTTTTAGGATAGTCTTGTTTGAGGCCTCTACTTATTCATTTCCTTGGGGATAGTATGGTGTAGAAAATTGATGTTGTATATGGAACCTCTCACAGAGTTCTTGGACATCCTATTTTTTGAATGGCCTATTGTTGTTTGTGATAATGGATTGAGGGATGCCATACTGACAGATGATATAATTCAGGATGAATGATGAGATTTGCTTTCATGTGATGGTGGTTAGGGGAACTGCTTCAATCCACTTTGTGAAGTATTCTATGGCCATGATAATAAACTTGTGTCTGTCGAATGAAGATGGATGAGTCTATCCTACGAGGTCCAATCCTTACTAACAAAAAGGCCATGTTGATGCAAAAGGTTGCAACTCTTGTGTCGGTGCATGTATCAAGTTTCCATGGATTTGACATTTGTGCACCTTTTGACATATCGGAATGACTCCTTCTCCATATTTGGTCAATAATACCCCAAACGCAGGAGTTTCTTAGCTAAAGTTAGGCCACTTCAATGTGTGCCACAAATACCATCATGGACCTCACATAAATCAGTTTCAGCTTTGTTACGTTCTAGACACTGAAGGAGAGTACCATCAAGACCTTATATTCAATACAACACATCAGCTATTAGGGTGTGTCGAATTGTTTGTCAGATGAAATTTCATTTTTGGTTCTAGGATAAATCAAGTGGGAGGGTATTGTCTTTCAGATAAGTATAGATTTTCACGTAGGTAGAAGCGTTAGCCTCAGCTAGATGGTAGATGACTTGGGCTTCAGGGTTGTCATAGGATGGGTTGAACAATTGTTCAACCATGAACTCATAACAGGCTCGTTTCTCAGGAATCTGTAAGAGAGAAGCAATGGTATCCATGGCATCGACAACTTTGTTGTCGCCTCTAGGAATCTACTCAAATTTTATCTCTACAAAGTACTTTTTGAAGTCATCAACCATTCTTTTATATGGCATTAATTTTTCATCTTTTGTTTGGTAATCATCGTTCACCTAGTTAATAACTGAGAAACACCATAGACATGTAACTCTGTGATCTTCCACTCGACTATTGCTTTGATTCCAATGATCAATGCTTCATATTCGGCTGTGTTGTTGGTGCAAGGGAACATCAGTCTATAGGATTTGGGAATGGTATGTCCTTATGGCAAGATAAACAAGATGCATGTGCCTGATCCATGTTGTGTATAAGAGCCATCAAAGTACAACATCCATTGTGTAGATATTGTAAGGACATCACCATCCGTAAATTCAATATTCATTGGATGATTGTCTTGTAATGGTGCTTTAGCTAGTTGATCTGCTATGGCTTGACCCTTGATGGTTTTTTTGTCCTTGTACTAGATGTCAAACTCGCTCAATATCATGACCCACTTGGCTAGTCTTCCTGTTAGGGAATTTTCGCTAAGTAGATACTTTAAGGGATCAATTTTAGCGATGAATTTAATGGTGTGAGTCAGCATGTAATGTCTGAGTTGTTGGGTAGAAAATACTACAGCCAAATAGGCTTTCTCAATGAAGGTGTAATTGATCTCATAACCATTCAAGGTCCTTTTGATATAATAAATTTCCCTTTCCTTTCCTACAGAATCTTCCTGTGCCAATAAATCTCCCAAAGATATCTCAGTTGTTGCAATCTAGAGTATCAATGGCTTTCCTTCGGTTGGTGGTACTAGTATTGGTGGTGGCATTAGATATTGCTTGAGTTGATTAAATGCTACTTCACATCTCTCATCCCACTTGAAAGAGACATTCTTGTGTAGTAAGTGGTTGAAAGGGTGAGTTTTGTCAGCCAGTTGTGCGATGAACCTCTTGATGGATTGAAATACTCCTTGCAAAGATCTAAGTTGACTGATGTTTTTAGGAGGGATCTCCATGATGGCTTTGACCTTTGTAGGATCCACCTCAATACCTTTGGATAACATAATGTATCCCAAAATCTTAGCTGATGTTACACTGAACACACATTTCTTGGGATTTAGTCTCACATTGAACTTCTTCAATGTGGTGAAGATTTTGTCTAGAATTTCTAGGTGTCCCTCCCTAGTGAATGACTTTTCCAGTAAATCATCTACATAGTCTTCCATAAAAGTGTGCATCATGTCATGGAAGATGGTATTCATTGCTCTCTGATATGTAGCTCCATCATATTTTAACCCAAAAGGCATTACATTCTAGCAGAAAGTGCCCCAAGGACATGTGAAGGCTATTTTGTCTTGATCTTTTGGTGCTATCTTTATTTGATTATACCCTGAAAAGCCATCCATAAGTGATAACATTTTGTTTCCATCCATCAAGTCTATGATGATGTCGATATTAGGTAGAGGAAAATCATCTTTTGGGAAAGCTTTGTTAAGATCCCTGAAGTCTATACATATCCTAATGCTTTTGTCTAGTTTTGAGGCTGGCACAATATTTGATATCCACTTGGCATAGTCAATAGGTATGATAAATCCCACATCCAATAGCTTCTTTAATTCGGCTTTTACCAAAAGGGTGATATGAGGGTGCATTTTACTCAACTTTTTCTTTATTGGTTTTATGCCAGGTGGTAGTGATAAATGATGCATGATGAGTTTTAAATATATGCCTGGCATGTCAACATAAGACCAAGCAAAGTTGATATGCCTCTCTTCAAATAATTTAGTGAAACTGGGTTTTCCTCCTCCATCATGGATGTCGTGAGGAGCGGGGTCTTCACTGTTTCATTTGTACCAACATTGATAGACTATGTAGGCTCAATCAGTACTGACGATCTCTCCTAATAGTACTCAGGGAGAGTGTCAAATCTTCCATCTCTCGGTGCCTCAGAGAGGTTTTCACCTTGAGATACACTCTTTGTTTTTACTTTTTCTGGATCTAATAGTGCCATTAAATGGTTTTCACCATTAGATCTACTTTTGGTATTCAATTTGCAGCTGGAAGATTTGGAACTCCCCTTGTCTGAAGTTCCATTATGAGATTCAATGATGGAACATGTTTTAGGGTTATCAAAATAGAGGACGTTAACAATGGCATCATCATTCAGAAAGGTGGGTAGATCAAACAGCTTAGATTGGTCCCAGTCAATCAATTCGGGGTGTACTAATGGCATGGAATCGCCAGATTGGCTGAGGTTAGAAGGGGTAAGCATCGTGACAGAAATGTTGTCAGAATGTCCAATGGCAATATCGAGGTCTAAGATGTTACTCTCTTTCGAAGTATCTATCTCGCTAGAAGAATGACCGTCTTCACTTGAGTCATCAATATCCTGTGATCCAATTTCAAGTGGTCGATAACTCAAGCTCTGTCCCTCCATACATGTTGGTGTATACTTTTGTACCACATCAATCTTCTTATCATGACAAGACTCTTCAAAGAGGGAATCCCATTCATATTCATTGGAGTCTGTTTCGAAACTATCTCTCAATTGAAGGATTCTCTTAACAACTTGTTGTTTGGTTTCTTCTTTTGCTTCTTCCATGTATCCTAGTCTCATCTTTTCTTTAGAATTCATTGTGATGGGTTGTATTGGTTCTATGATGTCGTCTTTTCTTTTACCAATAGGACCTTTTCCCTCATATCCCATTTTTCCAAGATTGTCTTGTCTTTACCATACTGCTATGTCAGTACATTTGAAGTGGATGCTTGTGATTGCTCTTCATCCTTGTACAACCAATTCAAAACCTTTGTGCCTTTTGATTCATCCACTAAGGTGCCTGATCTTACAAATTTTCCATCAAAGAGTGTGGTTGGTTGTGATGATTGTTGTCTTGATGTTGATGGTTGTCCATATGACTTAGAAGAAGATGAGAGTTGTGATAAACACAAGGATTGCTCAAATGAGTATTCCCCCATGCCTTTATCTTTCAATTGGATCTTTTCCAACTTGTTTTGATAAGGCATTGAGTTGACTTTTGTGATTAGATGGAGTAGACTCGCTGATACCCTTATCTTTTGATTGGTCATTTTTCTCCACCCACTTTGACAAGGTATTTAGTTGTTTTTCACTGTTGGATGAGCCAGGAGTTGTAGCTTCCCTGTTGTGTGGCAAAAAAGTGTCCTGGGTTGTTTTGAGTGTGTTGCAGTATTGGGGGTTATTGGAATCAATAGCAATAGTGATCTCTTGCCTGTTAAAAGGAAATTTCAAACACTGGTGATATGTAGATGGTACAGCTTGCATCTCATGGATCCACGGACGTCCCAGGAGTATGTTGTATGTCAATTCTTTGTCCAAGACTTAGCATACTATATCTTTGACAATTGGTCCTACTTGAATTGGTAGGACAATTAATCCTTGGGAGGATCTTTCTTCATCATCATATGCTTTTATTGTGATTTTTCTTTTAGGATTGATAGCATTTTCAGAATATTTGAGTGCATGGACAAGTTTTAGAGTGCAGATATTTAAGCCAGGTCCTCCATCTATTAGAACACATTTTACACGATGTTTGTGGATTAAGACTTTGATGTGGAGAGCAGCATTGTGTGGATGGGTGATGGATACATCATTGTTTTCAAAAAATGATAGGCAGTGCGGTGCAGTCAAATGTCCCACCATAGTCTGAAATTGACAAACTTCTAGATTGTTCCATACCGTGGTGGCGACTAGAGCTTGCTCTAAGATTTCCTTGTGAGCGGGTGAAATATTGAGAAGCTCTAATATGGATATTTGAGCGAGTATCTTTTGCAACTGATCAACGACATTATATTGAGTTGCAGGGACAACAGTAGTTGCTTTAGACGTGGAAGGGGTAGCTCCTTTCAATGTTACCTTGGCTTGTCCTCTTGTGATTGAATTGATTGGTGAATTGTCTTGTTTCTCTCTGATTTTGATGAAATTGTTTTGATTGTAATTTGCAGTGATATTGGTGATTAGATCTATTGGCACAAGGTCATTGATTTGATGTGAGGTGGTGTTGATCTCATGGTGATGATTTTTAGTTGCAATGATGTTTTGTTCATGTTTAATGATGTTGTCATTTATTGGATCATTAGTTGCAATAAGATTTTGTTTTTCATGGGTTTGATCATCACCCACCTCAATATGTAGAATAGTGGTGTCATAAACGTAATTAACATTTTTGGCTTTAGTGTTCAATGACGAGGACTCCCCTTTTTCATAATTTGGTAGAGGGTTCTTGAACGCTCCATGATCGTTGTTTGTTTGGAGTCCTACAAATATGGTCTTGTTGTCAATCAAGTTGTGTATCAAGTGTTTCAATTGCATGCAGTCATTGGTTTTATGCCCTTTGTTTCGATGAAAGTCGCAAAAATGTGCATCATTCCACCATGGAGGCTTAACTTGTGGTTCCCAATTCCTTGCCTCTGGTAATGTTATGACTTTAGCTTCAAGAAGTTCCTTTAATTTTGATTCTAATGATTGTCCCAAAGGTGTGAACCTTCTTTTATTAGATGATGTGTGATATGATGGTGTTCTTGATCCAGCATTACCTTGATTGTTGCTTTGGTTGACATTTTGGTTGTTGTTTTGGTTGTTGGGTGGATTGTTGTTTTGATTACTTTTGGTGGTCGTTGCAGTCAAGTTGAATACAGGTTTTGTATTTTGGTTTTCAACTGTGCCATCATTATCACCCACATTCTTGTTTTGTTGCCAAAACTTTGGTTTGTCACCGCTGTTGTAGTTTTTAGAGGAGTTTGATGTGTTGTCATTGTAAAGTTTTATGACTCCTCTCTTGACCAAAGCTTCTTCAATCTTAATCCCATTTTCAATCAATTTTTTGAATGTGGGTGGACATTGAAATTCCAACCTGTAGCTCATCTCGTCAATTAGGTTATCAATAAATATTTCCATCTTTTCTTTTTCAAGTACAAGACGAGAATATCTTACGAATAACCTTCTCCATTTTTGCAAAAACACAAGGAATGATTCACACTTTTTTTGTTTGAAGTTGCAAAGGTCCTTCATTGTTATGTCATGTTGAATGTTATAAGAATATTGAGTGATGAATTTTTTTACCAATTCTTCAAAGTTTTTTATTGGTGGTGTGAGTTTGGAAAACTATTCAAGGCATTGTCCACCTATACTTCTTGGGAACAACCTCATCAAATAAGTTTCTTCATGAGCAAATTCAAGACTCAAGAGTCTAAATTCCCTCACATGATCAATTGGATCTGTTTTCCCATTGTATTTGTCATACTTTGGGAATTCGCAATGTTTGGGAAAAGGGATTATATGGATATCTTGATCAAAAGGATATGGACAAATTTCTTGGATCAAGTATCATTTTGAGGTTCCCCTTTGCATGTCAAGAATTTTTTGTTGACGGTTCTTCATTTGATGAGTTAGGGAAACCACTTATTTTGTTTCTTTTTCAGGTTGTTTGGGAGGTGCTTTCAATTGATTCACATCAAAATCATCAGGTAATTTGACACCTTGTTTAGCTAGCATAAGGAGGTATTTTTCCTTGGATTTCTTTCAAAAATATTTTTTAAGCACTTGTGGAAATTCGGATCTTGTTTAGCATGTTGGATATCTTCCTCGGTTATTTCTTCCCCTTCATTGTCGTGGATTCCATGGAAAGTATTTTCTTCAGCTTCAGCCATGGTGTTTTGTATTTCACTAGTTTGAGTTTTAGTGTTTTGAGTCTCGATGTTTGGAGTTTTGAGGCTTTGAGTTCCAATATTTTGCATTTCAGTGTTTTGGGTTTCTAGTTCTTTTTCCTTCAGTTTTTGCTTTTGTAACCTTGTTTGGATGGGCATACAAGTGTTATGCTTTGACTAAACTTTGATCTTTGTTTGGAATAGTGCCAAGGATTACAACTAAGTCTAATAGATTGACAAATTCTATTGATGAGACTAAGTTGGATTTGATTATATAGCTTCGTTTCATGATGAAAGGATGATAAATCCTAATGATGAAACTACGCTTAACAATCAAAGATGTGATAGGTTTAACAATTTAGACACTTTGAGATGTTTAGATCTAGGTTTAATTTGGAGAATTCCACTTGTAGAGGTCAGTTTTGACAAGTTTAGACTCTGTAGTATTTGAGGAAATATTCTGGATTGAAAAAGATTCTAAATTTTGGCTCAAACTATGAATCAGGGGATGAATTTAACTCTCGGGTTTTGCATTTAATGGATGCACTCAAAGAGAGCCCGGATGCGCTAAAATATTTGACAGATGCACTATAATAGAAGGTCGATGCGCTATAAAATTGCACAAATGCGCTATAAGATTGTCTGGATGCGCTAAAACAGAAGGTCGATGCGCTAAAATATGTAGTGGATGCGCTATAATAGAGAGTGAATGCACTGGAAGATTACACAGATGCGCTATAACAGAAGATGGATGCGTTGTAAGATTTCATGGATGCGCTATAAGATTGATTGCATGCACTAAAACAGAGAATGAATGCGCTGGAAGATTGCACCAATGTCTTATAACAACAGTCAGATGCACTACAAGATTACACAAATGTGCTATAATATTAGTCAAATGCCCTAAACTGGAAAGATGTCACAGTTTCTTGCAAGTTTGTTTGATTTTCCAATCAAAGAATTGGTCATTTCAATTGATGTTTTCTGAATCAAGGTTTTCACTTCCAATGTATGATGTTTTGTTTGAAATTTTGTTTAAAAACACATTGGTAAAACACATCAAACATGTACAACCTAAGGCTATGTAGGACAATATTCATTGGATTCCCACTTGGATTTTACTCCAGTTGCACCTACTTTTAGCGGATGATTAGATGCTTGAGCCCACTAGCTCCCCTCCATGACACTCACTTCTCGGGGTAGCCAAGCATCAATACCCATGAATCTCCCATGGCATACTTTTCATCTCTACTAAAAGCCGCAAAAATGTGGGACAGCTTCAGAACGACCATTCTTGCACCAACAAATAGAATAAGGATTTTGGCCTTGCTACAACAAAGGGTTCTAGTATAGGCATTCCATTTGTGGGGGATCATCCATATGGCAAGAGACCATTGTTTCCCTTCTTGTCAAAACAATCCTCATGATACTTGAACTTTCCTCAAGTACCCACATTTATATCCCAGTTGGAAGTCGCTTGGCTTTAGCGTGTTACCAGTAGGGTCGTTCCCTTGGGTGATTACTTTTTCCCACAAGGCAAGCCCTCTATGGATAAAACAAAATAAAAGTGAGTGGGTCTGGCTTTTTGGTCACCTAGTTAAGGGGAGAGCATATTCCTACCATTCATCAAGCACGAAAGACATGGTGTTCTGTATCCTTCTAATTAAGCTAGATGCCTATCTTAATCAAAAGAAAGCATTAAATAACTCCAGCCCCTGCATAAATCATCAATAGTTTGATAAGATTTTCTTTGACCAGCGTATAAAAGTACTTGCAAGCAGAAAACACCAATTAGTTCTCAATTTTTTAAGATTTTGTAAATTTAACCAGATGTGCTAAAACAATCATCCAATGCACTAAAATATCATTTCAATGCACTAAAACAGCTACTCTATGCACTAAAATAACTCATGTATGCGCTAAAAGAACTGATGAATGCACTAAAAGAAGTAATGAATGTGCTAAAAGAAGTGATGAATGCACTGAAAGACTCACTGTATGCGCTAAAACAGTTGATGTATGCACCAAAAGATTGATCGTATGCGCCATAACAGACCCCAGATGCACTGAAAGATTGGTCGGATGCGCCGAAATATTTTTGAATGCGCTGAAAGAATTCACGGTTGCGCTAAAATGTCACACCCAGCCTGTTTAAATGAACTTTTCTAGAATTTTTTTAGAAATGGGGTTTAGCCCCACGGTGGGCACCAATTTATGTGTGTGTGAAATGTGGGAATTGTTATTAAATCAACACAAACACCAATGAAATGTATTAAATGAAAGATTTTAATCAAAGAACAACTCTATTTGTAGCAAAACAAATCTTTAAAAATGTTCCATTGTTCTCTAATCTCAAGGATTTATTAAACCATTTGGCTCTTAGATTTTGTACGTGCACTATGGTTGTTAAAATGACAACTTGAGAGACGAGATTCTATTCAAAATGCAAGAAAACTAAGTTCCTATATGAAACTATATGATGAAAGCTATGATGTTATGATAATGGAGATTATGATGAATGGATAATGTTGCTACACTATGTGATACAAATGTTGTGATAAGAAGTTAAAATGATTTTTCATATGCTCAAATGATTAGTGATATGATAATCTAAAATGTAACTATAAAGCAAAACATGATTTAAAATGCAACTATAAAGAAAAACATGATTCTACAATGCTAACTATAAAGCTAAACATGATTCTATATGCAACTATAAAGCAAAACATGATTCTAACTATAGACTCCAAATACTCCAATGCTCCAAAGCTATTCCTGCATGATAACTCTACTCGAATGTGGGATGCCAAATACTATTGCAAAGGGTTTTATTTATAGGCTTTTTCAAGCATCTTGTGATGTGACAGCGATCGACGGTCCAAATTCAAACAAGAGGGATGAACGGTGGAGATGGAGAGAATCAAGAAGAATGTTCCCTTGACCAAAGACAACATGCCAAATGGATGAAGGAATCCCTTGACCAAATACAACATGCCAAATGGATGGAGGAATCAAGTGTGTGAGAAAAAGACCATGTGTTTGAAAGTTTGTTGAAGAAGTGTGTGAGGAATAAGCCATGTGTTTGAAAATTTGTTGAAGATAATTCTAATTAAAAATTAGAATTATTTAATTTCATGCGACCTTGGTGAGGTGGCATGAAAAGTTGTAGACATGTGCTTGAATTTCAAATTTGGGATTAGTGAGAATTAATTAAATAAAACAAACTTTAGAAATTTGTTTATTTAATTAAATTAGAGGAATGTGATTTTAGATTTGGAGAATTAAAAGATATGAACTATATAAATAAATTGAGAATTTATTTATAAGTAGTTGAAATATTAATTAAATAACTAGTCTTTAATTAATTAAATGTCCTGGCCGATTTTAGGTGTATACAGACATATCTTTTTGCTTCAAATCTTGCAATCTCCTAAAAATACTAGTTTGATAATCTGTCAGAAGAAACTTCATCTTCAGCTTAGCAACCATTCGATCCCATGAGCTAATCTTTTCCTTGTTCTTTTGTCTCTTAGATTAGACATATTCCCACCACATAACAACATGGCCCTTGATCCTTGTGCAGGAAAATTTCACTTTTCTTTCCTCTACAACTCCTTTATACTCGAATACTTATCTAGGTCATTAATCCAATCTATCAGTTCTTCTCCATTTAGACTTCTCGAATACATTGGAACCTCGATTCTTGGCTGGGCTCCCACATTCATCACAACTCTGATCAATTTTTCTTTCACTCCTTTAGGTTCTCCTTGATCTTCCTCATCATTTGCTTGTGGCCACTCTTCTTCTTCAACATCACTAGCTTCATCCACTGGTGTTCCCCTTTGTTGTACGCTCTCCATGACATCCATTCATGCAGTCAAGTTCTACAATAGTTCAATAACTCCATCATCATATCCTCTTTTTCCCCTTCCTCGAGCTCCTCTACCTCTCATCATTCTTGGTAGATTTATGCCCACACCTCAATAACTCCAAATCTTCAAGCTCTGATGTACCAAAATGATGACACCTTGTTTGAAACTCAAAAAATCCCAAAATGAATCACCAATGCTTTGTCTTTAGAGTTAAATGTCAAGCAATTTACTCAATCCATAAACACGGGCTCTCCTCCCACTACAACTTAGATACACCAATGCTTATTTCAATCATAGAACCAAAAGAAACAACTCTCAACCGCGTTAGGGAAAATATAATTAAATAGTGTTTAACCCTTATGCAAAAATAGAGGAATGAGATGGCCCCATAACACAGGTGACAACAACCTCTCCCATGCATTACTTTCAACCGTTTATAGAACCAATAATACAACAACTACTTATCCTCATTTCCTTGAACAACAAATAGAAGAAGAAACAACAAGGCGTCAATAGCAACAAACTATAGAATAAAGATCAAGCAATGCAATACATTCATTCCTCATACAAATGGTTGAATGCTAACTACTCAAACACCATCGACTAGAGACTCAATCAAAATTTAAAAAAAAACTATATAGAGTTGAACACAAAACAATCAATTCTCAAGGAATTGGTTCGTTGTCTACTAATTCTAAATACCTCCAAACCAAAATTGAGCTCTTCCCAAAACAAATCCGTCACTCCTCTCCTCTTTGGCAAAAAATTTCCCAATTACAAAAACTTGGTAAGTGGTTTGATGCACACACAGATAACAAGAATTTCCCAAACCAAATGTAACCACTTGTAGCAGCTCGAAAAAACTCCCCCCCAAGAGTGGCAATCAATCTTCTCTAATCTTTGTAACTATCTTTCATTTTCATTTTGCAACAATTAGGAGAGAACTTCAAGTCTTGCCACCTATCCAAGATTATTCCAAGCAAACAAAAACTTAAGCCAAAACATAAACCAAAATATTCCAAAATAAAAATGGGCGAAGCGAAGTGTGAAATAGTGATGCCCTTGCATCACTAAGTTGTCTCATGTGATAGGATTAAGACACTTGTCATGATATTGTCTAATCCTATGTCTCACCTTGCCTTTATAAGAAAGGCCTCTCATGTACATTTTTATATTCAATCATGCATTCAATCTTGTAATATTGCATCCATTATTACAAATTTATGCTCTTGCTTTTCTCCTTTGTAGAAGGTTTTTTTTGGTATTGCAGGTTAACTTGGAGGCTTGATTCCTCGAGTGACTCTAAAAATAGGGAGGGAGAAACAATGAGTGTGTGTGTGTGAGAGAGAGAAAGAGATATAGAGATATAGAGATAAAGATAGGGAAGGAGAAAAAGAGAGTGTGTGTGTGTGTGTGTGAGTGAGAAATACTAAGATAGATAGAGAGGGAGGGAGAGAGGGAGAGAAATAGAGAGGATAGAAAAGTTGAGAGATATAAAAAGAGAGTGATAGGGAGAGAGGGAGATATATGGATAGAAAGAGGTAGAGATAGAGAGATATATATAGTGGAAAATATAGAGGGGAAAGAGAGAAAGAGATGTAAGGAGAGGTAAGGAGATAGGGATAGGTAGAGAGATAGAGAGGAAGATAGAGATGGAGATGGAGATGGAGATGGAGATGGAGATGGAGATGGAGATGGAGATGGAGATGGAGATGGAAATAGAGAGAGGGGGGGGACAAAGAGAGAGGGAGAGATGGAGGTATAGAAAGATAGAGATAAGAAGTTATATAGAGAGAGGTAGAGAGAGGGAGATATATATAGAGAGAGGTAGGGAGAGGTACAAATGGGGAGATATATACAGAGATATGGGAAGATAAAGAGATATATCTTTATATCTCTGACTCCCTCCCTATCTTTATATTCTTTTTATCTCTCAATCTCTCTCTTCCTTTCTCTCCCCTATTTCTCTCTATATTTGTCTTCCCTTCTCTCTTCCTCTATCTATCTTTCTCTCATTTATTCTCTTTGTCTATTTCCCTCTCCATATATTTCTCCCCTTACTATTTTTTTCCATCCATATTTATCTCCCCCTCTCTCCCCCTTTCCCTCTTTATCTCTTGATCTCTCCACCTCTATATATATTTGTCTCCTATTTCTCTTTATCTCTCTATCTCTCTATCTCTCTCTTTATGTGACTATTTCTATTTGTCTCTCTTTATTTCTCCATATTTATTCCTTCATATCTATACCTCTATTTGTGTATCTCTATCTTTTTATCTCTTATATCTCTTTCTCTCCCTCTCTATTCTCTCTCTCTCTCTCTCTATTTTCTTTCTTTATCTCTCTATCTATTTTCCTCCTGAGTGTGCAATGGGTACACCAAAGAGGTTTTAAAGGTAAATTGTCATATCCTTAATCAAATGGTGTGCTACCCTAAGCATAAATCCCTAGGACGTGCTATCCTTGGATTGTTGGCATGAAATGACTAATCAAAAGTTGCCTTTTCTTTCTCACTCTATAATTTTAATTTATATTTTAAGTTTGAAATTCATTTTATTATATAAATTATAACAAAAATCCAAAATAGAATTATTTTACAATAATTAAAGTTTTAATAACATAAATAATTATAAATTAAATTAATTCTAATAATTTTTAATTTCATAGAAAGACATAAATAATAAAAATAATTTCAAACTTAAATCTAAATTTAAAACTAAAACAAAATAAATTGAATGAAAAGTCAATATATATAGAAATCCAAATATTTAAAAAAAACAAGGGTGAAAATTTCATTGAAAGAAAAGCAAAGATTATAAACAAGGGGACATGAGGCCCCAAAAATTCAGAGAAATATCAAAGTTAGGCGCAATTAAAATATCCCAAATATCCAAAAGGCCACCCCTCTATCCATCCTCCCAACACCAAAGAGCATACAACTAGACCAACCCAGCACACCTAATCATTTTGATCCTCATGAAGAAACTGAGTTAGTTGTTAATTTTTTTGCTAGTCAAGCTGACCCCAGTCCCAAACAGACCATGCCCCCATCTCATCAAAAGTCCATTTTGCTAGACAATCAACCACTTTGTTCCACTCCCTTGGAATATGCACAAAGGTAATAGAAACAAAATTTGAGGCAAGATTGAGAATTTATCTAGCAATCACACCTAATCTCCAGGAATAATTTTGTAAGTTCTAGTTGTTTAGTAGAGAAACAAGAATCATTGAATCCATCTCGCAAATCACCTTCCTCCAACCCAACTCACAAGATTTCTCCAATACTTTGAGAAAATCCCAAGCCTCCATCTGATTATTGGAGTGCTCACCTATATAAATAGAAAAGAAAAATTGGGCATGACCCCTACTATCTCGTCCCACTCCTCCAATGCCTGCAACACTAGGATTACCATGAGCAAAACCATCTATTTTTATTTTATAAACACCAATCAAAAGCAAACACCACCTACCCACAAGATTCACCTTCTTGGACACCTTCTTCAAAGACCCACACCGAGGATGAGCCGTAAAGGCCATAGAAAGCTCCAACAAGGAAAATAACCTAGAATCATTTGAGGTCAAAGGCTCATCCAAGTTGAACTTAGCCTCTATAGTCTCTTTGAGCATACTCTTAATCTTAAACTAGATCTGCAAGGCCACTTGCCTACGACCTAAAATTTTTGCCTATTTCTCTCCAACCAAATCTGCCAGATAATTAGGGAAGGACCCAAATCCCAAGCAGCCACCAAGAAGGAAGTAGAAGTCGGAGGAAGGCCCAATTTCATCCATCGATCATATAGAGATGAGGCCCAAACAAATTATCTCTTCCATAAATTCCACCACAATCCTCAAATTTCAATTGCAAAAGAGCACTAGAAGAACATATGACTAGAGCTCTCCTCACTAATTCCACAAAGAAAGAAAATCGAAGGACCATAGAATCCCCTTTTCCTGATGTTCTTCCAAGTAAGGAATTTGTTCAAACTCAAAAGCCACATAAATAGATTACACTTAGGCCAACCATTCTTGTTCCATATAAGTTTCCACCAAGGACTCTCCTCCAAGTCATAATCTTGACCTTGAGCAGAACATCGTAACCCTAAGCCATCAAGTACCTCCCTTTGGGACCATTACCCTAGGCTAACCCAGCCTTCACCTCCAAAGAACAAGGACGCTTGACAAGGATCGACGCCAAGGAGTTTCTCCCCTCTAGAGAACCTCCATTAGGCCAAGAGCCAGAGTGACACAATTGATACACCATAGAGGTCCCCAAAGAGGAAGAGACCTTAAATCTATCAACATTTGACCAACCTGCCTCCAAACAAATATTCACTTAAAGCCTGAAGTTGAGGGTGAGAAAAAGTATAGACGAATGACCATCAAAAGAATCCAACAAAAAATGAACAAGATTACCTCTATTAATGCTCCAGAAGAAACCGTCTTGATGAAGGAAAAACCTCATTTTATAGTATTCCAAATCATGGAGCACTTACCAGTTAATTCCATACAAGGGATGTCCACATCAGCCACATCACCAAGATATTTGAAGTTCATAATACAAGCTCATGGCTGATTAGAAAGAGTACACCACCTCCAATATCGTTTCACTGCAAGAGCTAGACTATTTGATGAAGGAGCATCCAGTGGTGTAGGGCAATCTTGAATCACTCAAAATAATGTTTTTACTTATTTTATTTAGTTGTTTTGAGTCCCATGATGGCACTTAAGGGGTGTAAGACATTTAGAAGTCAGAAAAGGAAAAAAATGGTCACTTACTATATTTAGTAAGTCAACCTAAATGAGCTCATATGGACCTAAAAATTTACCCCAAGGAGCAGAATTGGAAAAAAAAATTGGTTGCAAAAGAATCATCTCAATACCCTGCACGGTTTGGGAGATATTAAAGTTTTTGTCCTGAGAAATTTCTCCAATGCAACTTCAAATTCAAATATGAAAACCTTAGAGGCCCTGGAATAGCTCAAAAAGTGAACGAACTGATCTTCGATGAATTCCACGTTGTAGATCTCTTTGAGAGATTTCCATCGATATGTTATAATAGCAAATCAGACACCCAGATCAAAAGTTATGGCCCTGCAAAGCTGCCCCACTAAAAAGTGAATTTCATCAAAATATCTTCCTAGACAGGAAACCAAATGGTGGGACTTTTGGCACCAAAATGAAAGGGAAAGTTACACTTTCTAGAACATTTTAAGGCAGTTATTGGGTAAAATAAAAAGAGATAAGTGGGGGTTGTAGAAGGTGGCTCCATTAATGCAGATTGTGGCTCTGAATAATATATTTTGTTTTCAGAGTGGATTTTGTTATAATGAATCAAGCCTATGAGGCTGTAGCTTGTAAGTTTTGAATCTGTAATTTTATTTTCTAAAAATAATTGAAAGTGAGTTATTTTCTATCTCACATCTTATGTTTTGGTATCTAATATTGTGATTTGTGAAGGTTTAGGGTAGTGTGACCCTCATAAAGTGGTATCAGAGCAAGTTTTCCTAAGTGTGTAAACAAATCACCGAATGTGAGGCAGTTTGCACCAGGACTTGTGGTTGTGGATTTCTAAGAAAGATGATCAAAATGCCTCCGCAAAGAAACCGTGGTGGTGGAAGGAATGATATTATACCAGAAGATGGTTTTAGAGCCCTGCAGAGACAAGTTCAAGCACTACAAAAGGAGCTACATCAAGGGTTTGAGCCAAGAAGAGGAGATGAAAGTGAGGATGAAGCTGAAAATGAGGAAAAATTTGAAGAAGAACAAGATGTAGTAGATCCAGAGCAAATCAGATTATTTAAGGCCATCTCTAAGATTGGGAAAAGGACAAAGATCGATGTTTCTACATTTTTTGGAAATCTTAACCCAGAAGAGTTGATTGATTGGATCAAATATATGGAGAACTTTGAGTATGAGGAGGTGGAAGATCCTGAGAGGGTCAAATTTGCAAAGACCAAGCTAAAGGGTCATGCAAATATTTTGTGGAAAGAGGTACAAATCGAAAGAAATCGAAAAGGAAAAGAGAAAATAACAAGATGGGATCCTATGGTGGACAAATTAAAAAGATAGTTCATTCATGTGGATTATGAACTAGATTTGTTGAAGAAAATGCAAGGGTTGAAACAAGTGGGAAAATACATCAAGGATTATATAGAAGAATTCTACTGTGTCTTGATCAGAATAGCCATTATAAGACCAATAACGTGAGAAAGTTTCTTGTTACATAAATGGGTCGAAGCTGAGTATTCAAGAAGAGTTAGGTCTGGTAAGAATGTCTACCATTGAAGATGCATATCATTTTTCTTTGAAGGTAGAAGAAAAGTTGAATAAAAGATTTGAAAGTAAGCAAAGAGGTGGTGGTCATGGTGGAAATACTAGTGGACAATCATATGGAGGTCGAAATGAAGATCAAAAGAAGGGTGAAGGATCTAGTAGCAGCCAGAACCAAAAAGTAGATAACATCTACCATCCTCGTGATCAGAATAATGGAGACCAAAGTGGAAGAGGAAGATTTGGATGAGGACCAAGAAGAGGAGGCTTTCATGGAACCTATTTCTAGTGTAGAAGAGGACATAGAGCCTATTATTGTCCTCAACATCAAGGAAGGACAAATAGAAATCCTGAGGGTAATGCAGGAGTTGCACATGTAGATGAAGATGTCAAGTCTTCACATTTTGAGGATGCTGAAAGAGGAGAGGTTCTTGTTACTAGAAGAGCCTTGCTGAATGAGGAGAAGGAACCAACTCAAAGGAAGAATTTGTTTCACACCAGATGTAAGTGTGAAGGTAAAGTTTGCAATGTTATTATTGATGGAGGTAGTACTAATAACCTTGTTTCAGAAGAGATGGTTAGTAAGTTGTGGTTGGAGAGAAGAAGGCATCCAAATCCATATTGGATTGCTTGGTTGCAAAAGGACCATAAAGCTTTGGTAAATGAACAATTTTTGGTAAAGTTCAAGATTGGAAATTACCATGATGAGGTATTGTGTGATATTATGCCTATGGATGTTTTTCATATGGTTAGGCAAAGCACGACAGTTTGATTGACAAGCAGTATATGATGGACATGCTAACACCTACTCTTTGACAAAGGATGGAGTTCATCATTAAGTTGAAGCGCTTGAAAGAGGCAGAGGAAAAGGTATGCAGTAATGCAAGAATTTGTTTGGTTGATGGAAGAAAGTTCCTAGAAGGTATAATGCATGAGCATATGTGTTTTGCATTGATCCCTAGAGTTGATAAAGAAGATACTAATGAGGTACCTATAGAGGTTTCATATATGTTGAATGAGTTTCAAGATAATGTTTCTGATAACGTACCTAGAGGTTTTCCTCCGGTAAGAAAGATTAGTCATCAGATGGACCTGATTCCTGGAGCCAGTTTTTTGAATAAGGCAGCTCATCGTACAACTCCAATAGAGAGTGAAGAGTTGAACAAACAAGTGCAAGAGTTTTTGCATAAGGGATTGATTAGAGAGAGTTTCAATCCATGTGCAGTACCTACAGTACTAGCACCAAAGAAGGATGGGGAACGACGGTGTGTACAGATTCTAGAGCCATCAACAAGATCACCATCAAGTATAGATTTCCCTTGCTGAGAATGGATGACATTATGGATTGTTTGAGTGGAGCTGAGTACTTCATAGAGATAGATTTGAAGAGTGAATATCACCAAATTTGGATTAGAGAAGGAGATGAATGGAAGACAACCTTCAAAACAAAGGAGTTCTTGTATGAGTGGTTAGTCATGCCTTTTGGGTTAACCAATGCACCGAGCACATTTATGTGGCTTATGAATGAGGTATTGAAAGAATTTTTAAGAAAATTTGTTATTTTTTATGTAGATGATATTCTAATTTTTAGTAAGACATTGGAGGAGCACCTAATGCATATCCGAAGAGTTTTTGAGAAACTAAGGGAGGAGAAGTTGTTGATTAATTTGAAGAAGTGTAGTTTTGTGAAGAGGGAGTTGGTGTATCTAGGGATTTTTTTTCTCAGCAAAGGGTCTTAAAATGGATCCAGAGAAGGTGAGATCTATCATTGAATGGCCTAACCCAAGGAGTGTTACAGAGGTAAGATCATTTCATGGTCTAGCAAGTTTTTACATAAATTTTATTAAGAATTTCAGTAGTATTTGTGCACCTCTAACTGAAGCAATGAGAGGGGATAGAAAGGATTTTAAATGGACTATAGGAGCAACAAAGAGTTTTGATATGTTGATGAAGAAAGTCACAAAGAAACCTATTTTGACACTTCCAAATTTCAATAGGGTCTTTCAAGTAGATTGTGATGCTAGTGGCACTGCCATAGGAGTTGTTTTGAGTCAAGAAGGTAAGCATGTTGCCTATTTTAGTGAGAAGTTGAATGATGCTAAGAAGAAATATTTTGTCAATGATTAGGAGTTTTATGTTGTAATTCAAGCTTTGAAGAAATGGAGACACTATTTGTTGCCAAAAGAATTTGTTTTATATATTGATCGCCAGACTTTGTAGTATCTCAATAGTCAAGGAAAGTTAAATCAAAGGCACTTAAAATGGGTTGAGTTTTTGTAGAGCTATACTTTTTTTTTGAAGCACAAGAATTGAAGGTCAAATAGAGTTACAGATGCCTTAAGTAGAAGGTAAAATTTATTGATAGAGATGAATATAGAGGTTGTTGGGTTCAATGAACTCAAAAGTTTGTATCCTAAAGATCCAAACATTACAAAAGCTTGGAAGGCTTGTTTGGAACCTGTTACATTGGATAGGAAATGATGGTTGGATTTCTTAATCCAAGATGGGATGTTGTTTAAAGGAAGACAATTGTGCATTCCAAGGAGTTTTATGAGAGAGAATATAATCAAGGAGAATCATAGTGGAGGATTGGTTGGACATTTCGGTCGAGATAAGACCATTGCTCTTGTTAGTGAGAATTATTACTGGCCACAATTACAATAAGATGTGAAGAAGTTTGTGCGGATTTGTAGAGTATGTTAGATGGCGAAAGGAACAAGTCAGAATACTGGATTGTATCATCCATTACCTATACCTGAGAGGCCATGGGAGGATATTAGCATGGATTTTGTTCTTGGCTTGCCAAGGACACAAAGAGGGCATGATTCCATATTTGTGGTGGTGGATAGATTTTCAAAGATGACACATTTTATTTCATATCATAAGACCAGTGATGTTCATATTGCAAAGTCATTTTTTAGAGAGGTAGTGAGACTACATGGTCTACCGAAGAGTATAGTTTCAGACAAAGATAAAAAAATTGTTGGTTATTTCTAGAGGACATTATGGAAGAATTTGAAGACAAATTCAAAGTTTAGTTATGTATACCACCACAAACCGATGGACAAACATAGGTGGCGAATAGGAGTTTGGGTAACCTGCTAAGATGCTTAGTAGGAGATAAGCCCAAGGGATGGGATTTTATTATACCACAAGAAAAAATTTCTTACAACAATTATGTCAATAGGAGCACTGGTAAATCACCATTCCATATTGTGTATGGGAGTAGTCCAAGAACTGCTTCTAAATTGAGAAAGATGGATAAGGGGGAGAAGAGCAGTGTTGAGGCTGAAGATTTTGTTGAGCACCTAAATAATTTGCATAAAGAGGTGAAGAAACATATCAATAAGACGAACTCACAATATAAGGCTAAGGAAGATAAGAAAAGGAGGTATAAGGAGTTCTAGGTAGGAGATGAAGTCATGGTTCATTTGTGAAAGGAGAAGTTTCCATTTGGTACATACAACAAGTTAAAGATGAAGAAGTTTGGACCATGCAATATCTTGAAGAAGCATGATTTAGGAAATGCATATGAGGTAGAGTTGCCTAATGGAATTCATATTTCACCTATGTTTAACATCTTAGATTTAACAAAATATCATGAAGGGGGAATTTATGAAGAAATAATGGAAGCACAATGGAATATTCCAGCACCTACTTCATAAAAGAAGGAGATAGAAGAAATTTTGGATAGTTGTGTGGGTAGAAGCACAAGAAACAGGTAGTATGCAGAGTATTTGGTGAAATGGAGAGGGAGGCCTGTTAAAGATTCATCGTGGTTGTCTGAGCCTGAGGTTAATCGTCTTGGTTTCCCTCTAACTCCAGAGAAGTGACAAGGTCACTTTTCAAATTACCCTGGGTGTCTGATATAGGAGCATCAAATGGTGTAGGGAAATCTTGCATCACCCCAAAAAATGTTTTTCCTTATTTTCTTTAGTTGTTTTGAGTCCCATGATGACACTTAAGGGGTGTGAGACAGTTAGAAGTCAGAAAAGGTGAAAAATGGTCACTTACTAATTTAGTAAGTCAGCCTAAATGAGATCGTATGGACTTAAAAATTTACCCCAAGGAGTAGAACTAAAAAAAAGAATCAGTCACAAAAGAATCATCTCAATACCCTACATAGTTTGGGAGATATTAAAGTTTTTGTCTTCCGAAATTTCTCCAATACAACTTCAAATTCAAATATGAAAACCTTAGAGGCCCCAAAACAACTTGAAAATTGGACGAACCGATCTCTGATGGGTTTGATGTTGTAGATCTCTTTGAGACTTTTCCAATGATATGTTATAATAGAAAATCAGACACTCAGATCAAAAGTTATGGCCCCACGAAGCTGCCCCACTAAAAAGTGAATTTCATCAAAATATCTTCTTAGGCAAGAAATCAAACGATGGGACTTTTGGCACCAAAACAAAAGGGAAAGTTACACTTTCTAGAACATTCTAGGGTGGTTATTGGGTAAAATAAAAAGAGATAAGTGGGGGTTGTAGAAGGTGGCTCCATTAGTGCAAATTGTGGCTCAGAATAATATATTTTGTTTCTAGAGTGGATTTTGTTGTAATTAATCAAACCTATGAGGTTGTATCTTGTAAGTTTTGAATCTGTAATTTCATTTTCTGAAAATAATTGAAAGTGAGTTATTTTTTTGTCTCGCATCTTCTGTGTTCCAAGGTATCTATTGTTGTGATTTATGAAGGTTTAGGGCGGTGTGGCCCTCATCACTATTGTACCCTGACTGCTAAAGACCCAAACCACCACACTCCTTGGGTTTACACACCTAGTCCCAACTCACCAAGCTCCACTTTCAATTCTCAATATTTCCTACCCATTAGAATTGCCTATAGAGAGAATCAAATTTCTTAAGAAAACCCTTAGGAGTAGACAAAGCCATGAACTTGTACAAAGGGAGGGCTTGTAAAATAGATTTTAAAAGAGTCAACCTGCCAACAAAGGATAACCAACAAAAATTCCAATGATTGACCTTTGATCAAAATTTGTCCAAGATGTGTTGCTAGTGTCTCTTATTCATATTGCCAACATAGAGGGGAGTACCCAAATAATCCAGAGGTAGGCCACCAATCTGAAAAACAAAGAATGTGGGAAATCCTATTCTAGATTAGCGTAGGGGTATTGAAGAAAATGATACAAGACTTCCCCTCATTAATCCTTTGACCAGAAATAATCATATAAATATCAAGACTTTCTGAAATTAGTTGCCTCATCAATTCTTGCTAGTCCCATTAGAGTAGTATCATGAACAAACTAGAGGTGGGTTTGAGAGTCTAAACCTTGGTTCTAGCCTCCAATCTTTGATAAGATTGCTATCATTGTGTCACTTCAGCAGCCTACCAAGACCCTCTACCAAAATAATTAACAAATACGAAGATAAAGGATCCCCCTGCCTGAGTCCCCTCGAAGCAAAAAAGGTAGAGGAAGGCAATCCATTAATCAAAATGGAGAACGAGGACGTAGTCACACAAATCATGACCCAAGAAATCCAATTAGGATGAAACGTGAAGGCCACAAGAATACATTGAAGAAAGTACCACCGTACCCTGTCATAAGCCATAGACATATCCAATTTTATAAACATTGCTTTTTCCTTAGAAGAGGACATGAAATGCACAACTTCCATTGCCACCACAATCCCATCCACAAGTTGATGACCTTTGACAAAACCCCCTTGCTCTAATGAGATCAAGGAAGCGAGACAAGTTTTCAACCTTTCCGCAATCAACTTAGTAATAATCTGAAGAACATTATTACATAAAGCAATAGGCCTAAAAGAGTCAAAAGAGTTGACTCCTTTTTTAGGAATTAGAGCCAAGAAGGTTGAATTAAAGGTCTTGAGCATCTGCTTATAACTTGAGACTCTCTAACCATCTCTAGCGAATCAAGTTTCAAGATATCCCAAAATATTGAAATCCAAATATTAATAATTATAATAATTTTTAAAAATTAATAACAAATAATAAACTTATATTAAGTTAATAAATGATTAAATAAAAAAGTTAAACTATTTTTTTAATTTATTAGAATTGAAATATTAATAAAATATGTACCTAAAAAATATAATTAATATATTGCAAACAATATTAACATAAAGACAATATTAACAAATAAAAATATATTATAAAATATTATTAGATAAATTAAATTTTTAAAAATAAAACTGTATTTCAAATAAATATTAAAAATAAAAATAAAATTACAAGTAACACCAAACTTAAAAAATGAAAAATAAATTTAATTTATTGATTTATTATTATTAATATTATTATTTGAAAAATATATATATTTATTAAAAATTTAATATTATTTATCTAAAAATCTAAGTTTAAAAGAAAAAAAAATCTTATCCTATCTTTTCTTAATTTAAATTAAAACCACATAAGAATGAGATTGTTTTCTTTAATTATATGTTATATTTTTTAATATTTTAGGAAATCTTATTATTTTTAATTTTTGTATTAATAATATTATGTTTTAACATTACAACATCCTTTCCTTAAAGTATATATTAGCACTATTAATATATAATTTATATTTTATATAATAAAAAATAAAATATAAGTAATATAATTATATTACTTATTATTATTATTATTTATTATATTCTTTAATAAACTATTAAATACATATATAAAATTATTATAATTATCATTTTTTTTTTTTGGTATGTAAAAATTGTATTTGTATTGATATTGGAAAAGATTTTACATTCAGCATAAAATTGTCTGTAGACAACAAAAACCCAGTCCAAAGACTGCACCCAAACGACCATGCCCATCAACCACCTGCAGACTAAACCGATCGACGCCCACAAAAAAACCAACCTCGGACAAACCCACCACCCAGAGAGACAAGCAAACAAACATGAAAAGCACCAAAAAATAGACACGAGCACCTCAATGGACCCATAGGACACCATCTGCTAACAGGAAGTCGCGGAAGAGGCTTCGCTAGTCAACACCACCAGACGGTGCAAGAAAAAGGAAATGCTTCAGAAATATCAACCCACACCTTGCCCTGTCACGATGTCAACAAAGTTCATCACACAAAATATCCATAATGAAAGGAAAAATTTCCACTTGCTCCCTAGGAATCAACACCCATTGCAAATCCTGCAGCCTCGGCACCCCAACCCCAGGAACAACAACTATAACCACATCCATGGCACCCTCTAACAAATTCTCCCATACCAATTTTCTAGCAATGAGCATTTCCATTGCTTGCAGCACCTCCAGGTCCAAGAGTGAAGCCAGAAAGTGGGCCACAATGTCGGCATTTGTCTACCAGCACTCTACTTAACACATGAATTCTTCCCCAAGCAAAAGCTCCACCGCACCTAGAACCAAATCATCCCACACTTTGAAGACCAACTTCAGACGGCCATGGCGGATACGACCATAGAAAGCCTAGAGTTTCCTTCCTGAGGGCAAGCTTATCAGAGACTCCATGAATTCCATTAGGGAAAGATGCCAAAAACAAACCTCAAACGGCTTTAAAATCTAGCCCATTGCCTGCGTCCCATCAAAACATTCCCCACCGCAATGTACTGAGCCATTCATGGCTGAATTAATGTGTTGAACAGAGGGCCAATATCAACCAAGATGTGGCCAGCCGACTTTAAAGCTCCTTGCCACCACCCAAAGACTCCCGAGACCGCGTCAACCATGATATGTCGTCAGCACGACGACACCAAGACCGAGTATGCCACACGACAGACGCGAAATTAATTATTATATTTTTATATAATATAAAATATAATTAATGTATTATATAATATATTAATTATTTTATATATATTTTATATAAAAGATTACATGATATATAATATAATTATATTTATTATTATATAATAGTATGTATTAGTTATATTATTATTATATATTATATTTTATAATAAAAATTATTAAATATAAATATGAAATTATTATAATAAATAATTAATATATTTTTATATAGAACAAATCAAATTAATATATAAAAAATCTGATAGTTTAATTGATCTTTGGAGAGATTAAGAAAAGAAAGAGAGATAGAGGGGGAGACAATTCTATATATAGAGTTTTGATATTCATTTCCTCCACCATGTACCTTGTCTCAAGCATGTTGTCATTCCATTCATCCACCCTCAAATTCTAGATTGATAGCTAGTATTACCACATATGCTTCGTCCTCCTGCTATTGGTGGTGGTAGCATTGCTTGTGTTGTTGAAGTGAAACAAGTACAAAAATATTGTTGAAGAATGGGAGATGAAGTATTGTCCTCACATGTTTAACTATAAAGCTCTCCAAAAATGTAGACGTATTAGGTAATTTTGCTTCCCATAGTCTTATCCCACTGGTTCTTCTTAATACTTTTTTATGAGAGATGAGAGGATTCCAAATCTACAATTGCGAGCAACAGAGGCTCTCTACCACATCCAACTGATATAACTACTTCCCATCTTTCAGCTCCTGCATGAAACAATAAGATTAGTGCAATGAATAGTTTTGACTTGATTGATTCTAGCAATTGATTTGAATTCTTTACTAGTTAAAAGAGATGCATCCTCACAAATATAACTGCACTTCAAAATCGTTAATGAAATAAATGCATAATGGATATGGGTATGGGTGTTCGTGTCGAATCAGGGAGATATGCATGAAACAAAAAAGTGTGTGGGGGGCACGAGGTAAGGGGATGTAATGTCGGTCATGCAACTGGTTAATTAATATAATAGAGTTGAGTTGTTTTAGCGTTAAAAACGCCCCAACTGCTCATTTAGCTATTTTTTTTTGTCATACTTATCTATCTTGGTTTTAACTGAAATTTTTTCTATCTCTCGCCAAGTTCGTATAGTTGCAGTCCTTGCTTCTCTCTTCTAGTGAATGAAGGGATTTTTTTACACCTATATGTTGTGCAATGTTTAATTGTTTCAGTGTGAACATATAGTATCTTTTGTATATTTTGCTAATATATGTACATGTATTATGTTGTGCAGATTTTTTCCTCCTGCAAAGCCACAAATTATCTGCCCTAAAGCTCATACATTTTGCCGCTTCGCGCAAACTGTACTCTCTTCCATTGAAAAAGCCATTCCTTTACACCTTTGAATTTTTTTGTGATGAACTATAGCAATCTGTTGCATTTTTTTCAGTGGTTGTGTTGTCATACAGTTTGTAGTGAAAGAGAACTACATACAAAAAACTAGTTGGACCAAATAATGAAATACTTTAAAATTTTGCAACAAAGTCACTCACCATGAATTGAAGTAGAATTATATATTTTTCTATCAACGTAACCTTTGCACCTCCCTAATACAAATGCTAGTAATACAAAATATTAATTTTTAATTAATAATATAAATTTATCATATACTTTTTTAAAATTTAAATCTTAAATTTATTTAAATTAAATTAATAACGCCATTCTTATTTATAACTTAATTTATAAAAGATAATATAAAAGATAAAAATATGACAAAATAATAATTCATCTTAGTACTTCCCAAAAAAAAAAAACTAAGATGCATAAAATTATAATTATACACTGTCTATTTTGCATCTTTGAACATCCAACCAAAAACAAAAAATAAAAAATCTACGAGTCAGTCACAAGAAGCTTTACAATTACGAATAGATATCCGACTACAACCACAAAGCGGAATGGATTAAAATATCTTTTCCAACGCTCCGTCTCTCCCCTCTTCTACTCGAGAGGATTTTACCTTGGGATTTGCAGATATTAAACTTCGCTTGGTGCGGCGGCATCCACTTCACAATGTTCTCTACTTTCACTGAAGCATTTCAAGCAGAGCCGAAGAAATATTAGCTGGGTGGGGTAAAGAAGAGGGTGGATAAGCATGAATCAAATATTAACTTTGCGTCATCTGCCCAGTCCTATTGTTCAATTTGGACGTGCCCATGGCCTTCACTGTTCTTTATCCCCACAATTGCCTCTTGCACAAGCTTACTTGTTGCAGGGGACAAGGTTTTATCCATCTCACATGGCATTATGGCCTCTTAATAGGAGGAGAAGTAGAGTGTGGTGTGGGCGTGTAGATGGCAAGTGGAGCGGATTGGACGCAATTTACGCCAGATGTAAAATGTGGAAGTGGAAAGGTTATAATATTAACTACTTTGTTGGAGGAGAAGGACCAGCATTATTGCTTGTTCATGGATTTGGTGCTTCCATTGGTCACTGGCGCAGGTATTGTTACTCTATCAAATTACCCTCTGGATAATTTAACTTGGAATTGCTCACAAATAACAGTGTTATGTCAATCCTCACTAATAACAGTGTTGTTTCAACACATAACTCGGAACAAGGGTAAAATATTTGCAGAATAAACCTACTCTCTTGAGGATGTTAATACAGGCATTAAAGAGAGTGGTAAAACGTTGCCAAGTGACTTGCACACCAAAGTTTGTCTCCGCAATGGTAAATCTTTCAGTGCATGACGTGCTTTATAATTCTTACTTATACCACTTATTGTAGATGTGGGATAAACATACGCCGACAACATTATCTAGCCTCCTTCATCATTGAAATTAGCATTTTCCTCAACGACCATCAAATGGTCCTTAAGAATGTCATCTAGAGTATGGCTGTACTGATAGAAACTTGCCAGCCATTCCTTGAAGCGTTAAAGTACTCCCTAGAGAGACAGATAGCTCCTGAGGCCAGAGAACTCCCAGTGAAGGTGGACAAGCTTGTTAGAATTTTTACCTTGAGTTTCTCAGTGATTGTTCTCACAACGAAGCCCAGCAGTGACAGCGGCAGATCCAGACTTCTGCGCAGCTGAGAGGTCAGCATGGAAAGGAGAATAAGGCCTAGCTATGTAGTGAATCTTCTTTGAAATAAGAGCCCAGTTAACTACTTGAGACTCGAGTAATTTGTGGATGTAACTTATTCTCAATTACTTCGATTGTGAGTTATTAGTTGTCAGATTAGGTTGAGTGATTAGGCAGACTAATTGATTGATCAGTCAATCTGAGTGTCACTTGATACTTCATCTAATTTCTCATAGCTAGATTCATAGTGCACTTGTGACATTTAAAGGGCACATATTCTAATCTTAACCATTCAAACTTGAGATAGCTTTCTCCGTGGTGTCGTGGCCATCCACTAACATTGTTTCTGATGTAGGGTGGTATGTGGATGGTGGAGCATCCAGACACATGGCCTTCAACAAGAAGGCATTCAACAAACTTCAAGAACAAGAGGATAGCATATAGGTGGAGTTGGGCAATAATGCCACTTGTCTAGTTACTATATTGGGCTCTGTCTCCTTCCACATGCCTTCAAGTGATGCTCTAGAGCTAGATGATCTCTTGTATGTTCTTGGTTCAACAAAGAGTCTTCTTTCAGTTTCTTGCATGACAGATCTACAATTTATCAACAAGTGCGATGGTCACAAAGCAATCATCACAAAGTGCAACCCTAAACTTGGTCAAGTTTTGGCCAAAGGAGTTCAAAATGTTGGCCTTGACAAGGTGCTTACAGTATGGTCCTGTGGGGGGGCTTGGGCATCTATTTTCATGGAGTAGGAGGTCTCATGAGGAAAAAATAATTATGCTACAAGATTAATTGGAATCTATTCCTGAAAAATAGCAGCCCCTACCTTTTAGGACTAAAGATTTCAGCTGGTGAAATTAAGTTGGCACTTGAAATTGCCCCACCAGCTTAGGAGGTTTTTCTGCCACTTGTCACACATCTAGAAATTTAGATTCCCACCAAGGAAAAAATAGAGGGAAATGATGTTTATTTATTAATTTTTTATTCACAACATTCCATTTCAGCTTCATGGGACCAACAACTTCTTTCAGGTTTGGAAACTTTTAAGCTAAACTTGTAACAACCGATCCAGACTACGGTTTTAAAAATTCAATCAATTATCGGCTTCAGCCGAAGAACAACCAACTTGTTTTCATTCTAGGGTTTCCAAATCGTTTCAACTGTTCATTTTAAATTTCCAACTAACTTCCAAGTTTTCAGTTTCAGCTGAAAGGTAACATCTAACTGTTTCCATCAATCGACACAAAGAAGATTTAAACTAAATAATTGTCAAACTAGGGTTCCCATTTAACCAATATATGAACTAAGGAAAGGAAATAGCTTCTCTTTATTCATTAACTAATTTCAGATCTTTCATTTCAGCTGAATGATACAAGTAACTGTCTAACTAATTAATTGTAAATTCTACAACGTACATTTAACATACAAGAACATCGTTCATTGCATAAATGAAAGTAAGCTTAAATAGCATTGCATGTACCTGGATTTACGAGTGAGGAAGAAATACATTTGACATCATCATCTTGTTTTTATACTTGGCTTCTTTAGCGATGAGGGAAAGAGAATTATCATTAGGGGCTTTACCGCCCAACCAAGACCTACTGGTCTCCCGAGTTTCTTCAACTGAAGAACCCGCCCTTCACGAGGGTAATCAACATGGATCAAATTATCATCATGTCTCTGAGCTTGGTGTCAAGGACCTATACCTCCTGATCGACCTAACTAAGGGTACCTCCCAACTAGAAAGGCCACTCTGATCAGTGGTATATCTGGTACTTGATAGCTGACAAATGCTGAATCTCGCATCGTACCTTGGCCAAGGATTTTAATATTTTCTGGCACTCCTGTGCCGATGTCTCTGGCACTACTGTGCCGACATCTTTGGCACTATTGTGCCGTCAGCACTCTCACCTTTGCTCGGCATGACAAGTCTCTAATCAAGTTTTAATCTTACCATATCTAGTTTAGTTATCGTTCTTCTCTAGGTTCGAGGTTAAGGTTTAACATTACTAGATCTTGGTTTGGAATCACATCTTGTTTAAGGATTCAAAGTTTAGTATTACCATGTCCTGATCTCAAATCTTCTTCTGAAGTCATGGTTCAGCAATTATTATCAGGAATATAAGGGAGTCCTGGCTCAATATTAATTCACACCTATTAAGACCACTTGATTTACTTAACACTTAAAGAGAAAAGGACGAGTTTTGACCTTCAAATAGGTTTCATCAAATTAACATTACTACGACTTAGTTCTCATTTAATCTCTTCTTTAAGAATGTTGTTTTTCATTGAGCACGAACATATTGTGAGACATATTTGATTTATTGGGGTTTTCATATCTTAACCCTTTAACTTCTTAGTCTATGACACAAAGTCTGGGTAGAAATATTCCTAGTAACTTAAGTTTAAGTTTATCACAAAAGCATATTTTAAATAGAGAGAGACTCTGCTCAGTATCTATCACTTCTCAAGGCAAACTACTTTCTTAACCAATAATTGCTTCCGTTGAGTAAATATATACTGTGATACTTATTAGGTGAGGAGACCCTTCAGGTATTAACATTTTATCTTTGTATTATGGTCCTGAAGTGAGGAAGAGGAATACACTATCCCAACTCAGCTAAAAGAAGAGAAGCCCGAAACAAGTCTAAGTTCCTGTTCAGGTTCACAACAAAAGAGTCTTCTTTCGGTCAACCCAGAATAAGAATATTGCAAAAGCTCTGTTTTCAAATGCTTTCAAAAGTCATGGGAATTCCTTGTAATTTCATTCTATTCTAAAGGATTTTTAATTACGATCCTAGATCCTTTCGCTGCATGTTTTAAACAAAAGATTCCTTTACATGCTTCACATAAAGACTCGATTTGGTGAAAAGAAAGATGACCAGATCCAACTCAATTTATTAAGGCTGAGAACAAGAAGTGCTCAGTTTTGAACCCTAGATCTAACAGAGAAGTAAATTAGTGATTTGAGTAATTTCTCAGGTCGGCATTGGTTACCAGAGCTAATAGAATGAAAGATTCTTCACTAAGAACTTTTGGCGTAAAAGTCTTTACTGCCATGACAAAATTAACCAGATTCAACCAAATGACAATCTTCTCACACTACATTGCATTGATTATTAATATTCATCAAGGAAATCTCCAATTAAGATTTAGATATTTCGATAAGACTTTATTCGCACTTAGCAATTACTAATACATGCCTGTCAATTAAAGAATTCGGTGGTCGAAGAAGGTTCCAAAGCTCTTCTTGAGGAATTCCCGTACAAATGAAGGGACGACTAGATTTCCTCTTCCGGAGATTAATTTGGACTACACCACCAAGTTCCCAAAGCTTCCCAGCACAGAGGTTCGATTAAAGACACAACTTCCCAAATCGTACGACTCCAAAATAAGCTCAAATGTCACCTGAATGAGAAGTCAATTATGACTCAGGGTTTATTTCTTGAAGTGAAAGCCATGAATTTATACGAGGGCTCCACAGATTTTAACGCTTCCTCAGATACAGAGACAAGAATGATATATAGATTTTTCTCTTGGCTCGACTGAGGAAGGAGAGCCGATATGTTGCTCGACACAGAATGAAACAAAGAATGTATTCAGGATGCCGGAATGGAATGAAATAAGAATTTCCCCCAAAAGAAAGCCCGATGCTCAAGAGAAAAACCCTCGAGCCTTCTGGAAGCGAGAGCAATTTCCCCCAAAGGAAGGTATGAAAAATCCCCTTCCAACTCCGCACTAGAGAATCTTTTCTTCCAACGCCTGCCTCTTCATGTATCCATACTTGGACGTTTCAAGAAGGAGATGGCATGAGACGGAAATGGTGTTTTTCCAAAATTCTCCAAAGAATTCAAAATACTTCAATTTAATTATATCCAATCGATGCCAATATTCAATATTTACAAGTGTTAGATTATATTTAACATTAGTTCGCCCCACTTCTAATTTATTATTATTTATTATAACCTTATTAATCAATTTGTAATCTCTTAGAAATATTAAAGATTAATATATTTATATATATATATATTTAAATTAACTTATAGAGTAATTAATTACTTTATATTATTTATGGCCAAGTTATGTTTTAGATTCTTGTCATACACCGGCTCGAGGTAGACGATAAAATAGATCCAATGTCAACCATGTCCTCTCCCTGATGATATTCCCCTCTCTCATGACGGCGGCAAATCCTGCATCCACTGACAAGGACTGTGGTTAGATCGTTCTCAACGGCTAAATAATATGCATTTAAATTTAATCTCATGATCTCATACGAAATCAATACTTTCACTTGCAAATAAAGAGTTCGTTAATAATCACAGTTACGACAGAAGTACCAACTATTGCATTCTCAATGTCACAGTCATATGAAAGTAGTTATTTGCAACTAACATTGTATTCGAAACACTTAACCAAACATGTAATCTCGATGTAAGGGATGTGACAAAACTGCACTACTAAATTCATGGGACCACTAGCTTCAAAATATTCCTAAAAAATCTCAGCAGCACCCACTCAAATTTTTTAGGAAGCCCCCTCCATGGACCTTACCCTTACTTTGCTGAATTGAATATGCAAAATAATAAAATTCATGAGATCACCAGCTTCCATAAATATAGGAGCTTAAACTGTGCTACAAAATTCATGGGACCACCCACTTTAAAATAATCCTAAAAAATCTTAGCAGCACCCATTGAATTTTTTTAGGAAGCCCCCCTCCATGGGACCATGATGGAGGAGTGTCCTTCCAACCTCGTGGAGATAGTTTCTAAACCTAGAATCATTAATTGATTCCATTCATGCAATTGATGGGAGTATTGAAGAGTATCCGAATAAATTTATTGCGAAAGGATTCTCTTAGAAAGAGGGAGTTGACCTTGATGACGCTCTTACTCTAGTTGCCAGAGGATATTTTCAAAAAAGGGAGTTGATTTCTTCAAGGTTTTTTCTTTAGTTTCTAGAAGTTTGAGGTGCTAAGAGAGAGGCTTGGATTGGTGGAGAACACTTTTCATGCAAAGAGTTAGTGTTAAAGTTTTCTCCTCGAGTTGCTTAGTAAGGGTTCTCATAATGATGACACAACAATGACAACAATAGATCTAGACTTCTGTGTAACTGAGAGGATGAATTTATATAGGAGAATAAAGCCTTGCTATGTAAGGAGTCTTCTTTGAGATAAGAGCTTTTTTAACTACTCGAGACTTGAGTGATTTGTGGATGTAACTTAGTGTCAACTAATTTGATTGGGAGTTATTAGTTGTCAAACTAGGTTGATTGATTAGCCAATTTGGGTGTCACTCTAGTGAGTTGTAAGCTTTATTTGACACCTCATCTAGTTTCTCTTATTTAGATTCATAGTACACTTGTCTATTTAAAGAGCATATATTCTATTCTTAATCATGATGCATATAGTCTCCTTTCTAAAATTTCATTCCAATGGAGTGTATATTTCCTGAGATTTAATGAGAAGATAATTGCAGGTTTGAGAGTTCATACTGTGTATTCTCTGTTCACATTTTCTGTAGTATGTGTTTGAAGATTAGCATAGTCAGAGATAAATTGTTTTGATTGAATTTTTTGTGTTTTAATCTACCTAATCTTATAACAATTATTTTTGAGTGTAGAATCTGCTTACCACAGTCAGAAAATTAACGCTTGTAATATGACTTAGTCCACTCTCTAAGTAGTCCAAGAGAATAATGGAGACATGTCTTAATAACATTGGCCATATTAACAATTGCAAACTTTTTCAGTCCCATCAACAGAACATAACAGAATAAAGATGCAGTCAATATAGTAGGTTCAATCGAGCTTGAGTTATGATTGCCGACAGATAAACAGTAAACACTTGTGTTAGAAGAAAGACCAAGCATTTTGGTCAGGATATCTAAAGAAATGTACCCAAAAAAATTGGAATCTCTAAGTAGACAGAAACACCTTTCTATTATGGCGTCCATAACATGCCCTTCTTCCTCAAGAATCTGGGACACTTTTTGTTCTTGAACTTGTCTTAATTTTGTTGGCAAGGTATTTTGTCTATTGGTAGTGTAGGTACTGCATCAACTATACTCTGTGTCCTGGTCATAATTGCTATAGTATAATTACTAACCCTTAGCTCAGGTTTTGAATTTTTATAAGTTGCATCCAAGCTTGTTTAAATCAAGGGTTTAATGGGTTTCAGGATGGGTTGTTTCTGGAGAAAATTAAAAAAATCTAAATTACGTGTTAAAATCTCTCTGTCAGACTGCAAGAGTACTTGTTAAAATTCTAAATTACGTGTTAAAATCTCCCTTAGTTGGACTTCTAGACTTTTCAAGTAGTCTTGCAGTCCCTCTTCCAATTTGCAAACTTTCTTCAACAGTCCACCAATTCAGTTTTCATGGAAAAGTGGACCATAATTGCAGACTTGTAGTTTGCTGCCCAGCTGCCAATTTCATTCAAAAACCTGCACAACCTTTGTGTTTGGACTTTTTCTTTGTCCTTGTAGTTTGTTGTGCAACTGCCTTTAAACTCTAGATGTTTGCATACTGCCAAGTTTGATCCCACTACACAACTACTCAAAAGGTCCAAAAGCATCATGAAGAGCTAGTATTTATGGATTGCACATGTGTGTAGACCTTATAAAACTGTGTGTTCGTTTGTCTTCTTTGGTCATTCATGTAGGAGTTGATAGTGAGCTCACACATCCCAGGATCACCTGCGAAACCAAAGATAGTCTTCCACAAGAGAGTATGGCAAGAGAAAAGCTTGCTTGATTATGGATGCAATAATGTACAAGGATCAACCATGGATCAAAGATAGTACATACCCTTATATTCTACATAATGTACATGAGGCCTTGCTTATATAGGCAAGGTTGAGATATAGGATTAGACAAGATTATGACAAGTGTCTTAATCCTATGACATGAGACAAGAAAAAGTAAATGACAAGATAAGATAAGATCACATGACAACTAAGACTTCTAAAAAGATTCCTAAAGCCCTAAGTAAACCTAACATGTGAACATGTGTGAAAAGGACCTACCAGGTGAATAAGTTAGGTAATATACCCAATTCACACCAATACCTCCCCTTAAGTGCAACTTAGGGAGAAGTAAACAAATGCAAGAAAACAAAGATGATGCAAAGATGCAAGGATGGGTCCTAGCTCCTAAGCCATGTTAGGTACCCATGTACAAATGATCTATCATATACGGGAAAAAGGAGGAAAACCGTGTGGGAAAAAACCCCTCTCTGAAAAAGAGAATAAAATAAAACAATCATGTGCAAGTGATGAAACAAATAATTAATGGAGGACTCAACTTAACTCCCCAGGGACTGAATCCATCACAAATATACAATAGATATCCCACCCATAGGAGAGAAAGAGAGTGACTATATACCCCCCCCCATAATGAAGTGGCTTTTTTGCCAATGGTGTATACTTGAAGACAAACGATAATTCAATGCCTGCAAACAACATGCATCCCTTTGGGAAGAAACAAATCCAATGGTGGATGTAGAAGAAACGTCAACTCAATGAAGAGAGACGAGGGAAGAAGCCTCATGATGGGTGTCTTTAAAAATTGCTCATGTGTCGCCATGTCCATAGTAGATGATGATGCCACAATCAAATCAAGTACATGCCCAATCAACAAAGAAGGTGACAAACCAAGATCAAGTGGTAACTGATGATGAACAAGATCCATAGGCAAGGATGGTTTGACAACAGTAATGCAATGACTGTCATGAAAAAGGAGACATAACCCCTCAAATGTGCCCTCCAAACCTACAATATGCCTATATGAGATTCATAAAACAAATCTAATATACCTATCAAATGCTTATCCCACAAAGATGAATCTAAAAGACTGTGATGGCCATGCTAAGCAGAAATGATGGGAGCCTCAATCAATGATTTTGCAAAAGGAATCAATGAAGGTGAAGGATGTCATGCACCCCTGATTTTAATCAAGATTATTTTTTTTTAGAAAACTTAAAGCAACCACTATAGGACAAAGTTTCCTAAAACTGCCGTCAAAGGAATTAGAGCTGCTGAATAAGACAAAGCACTAAAAGACAAAAAAATAAAAAGTGGCTGTTATGTCCTACCACAAGTAACAAATCGCAGACCTTGTGAAATTTTAGTCAAGGCAAATATGTAATAAGGAGGCGCTGATTTGCAAAGGGCAGCCATCCTTATTAAATGCAGCAATCACTAAATTAAATAAATAATTAATATTTAAGGGAGTTTAAGGCAGAGTTTGGTTATGAAGGGAGGTATCCCTTATCAAGGCAAGGTTGCTAATGAGAAGATGCGACTATTCACCCTCCCCCATTAATATATAAAAAGGAAAACCAATTCATTTGTGAAAGGCATCAAGGAAGGAATGAAATGGATAAAGTCTGATATGGAAGAAGATCAGCAAATATAATAAAATCTGCATTCAGAAAAGCAACAGCTATGATCACATAAGCAATTGGTGTGTAGTGGTTGCATATGCATTTAATATATAATATTTGCTAGTCATATATATATATAATTCCAAAATGACTAATATACAATAAGGAGAGATATATTATGTCTAAATTGGGAATAAGGGAAATAGTGAGTTTATTTATGTTATTATAATTTACATCTTTTCTTTAAGCAATCATGTGTAAGGTTGGCAAGGAGACATATTGGCAAAAGGCGACTTATGGATTGTCTTGGTGGATGTTCCTAAGATGGAAAGGAATTGTCTTGGTTGGATGTTCCTTTTCTAGTGCCCTACCATGCATTTCTCACCCATCCCTACCATGATTGGTTATTGGAAAGGAGTCTATAGATTAGATTCAAGTTCAAGTTGTTATTTCATAAATGTTAATAGTTCATTTGTTCTTAAGTTCAATATCTATTATATGTTTTGCTATGAAATATTATTTGTTAAACAATTTTATGTTGTGTAATGCTCTCTTAAGGCAAATCCGGGCATACTCCAAGTAGGGGACATTACAATTGGTATTAGAGCCTTAATCCTGCTAACCTGTGGGACAAACCGACTTTAAGCACCATTCAATTAGGGTTAACTATTGAGCTCTCTTCTTAAGTAGGCCAATAGTGCATTTCTTTTTGTGTGTGCCTTTCACATGTATACTTTGTGTCTTACATGTATTTATATGTATGCTTCGTGTCTTACTTGTATTTATGTGAATGCTTCGTGTATTACGTGTATACTTCGTGTATTGCGCGCATTTATATGTGTTTTCTCCATGCCTAAGGTGTCTTCAACAAGTTTACTCCATATGTGTTTATGATTACTTTATGCTCAAAATTTATGAAAATGCCAAAGCTTTATCTATCAAATGCTTCTTGGGTTGAGAAGCACTAACAAAGTCTCCAAATGCAATAATGAAGAGTTGTAACTATTGAAGTGAAAAGGTGTGATTCCCTCAAACTTGAGATATAAAAGGGAGAACATTTCATTTGAGAAAGACATCCATAACATCATTGAAGAATTCAATTGAGAATACAACCTTAAGTGATTTTGCAAGTAAAGTAGGTTCTCAAGAATAGTGATGATGTGAAAGGATGTGACCCCTAATGTGGAAGGTTGTGACCCTTCAAATGTGAAAGGTCGCGACTCTTCAAATGAAAATGTTGTGACTCTTCAAATGTGAAAGGTTGCGACCCTTCAAAAGTGAAAGACTATGACTCCTTTATAGTGAAGGGTGGTGACTCCTTCAAGAAATGGATATAAAGGATAAATCAATTCATTGACATTCAATAAGAAATCGTCACTCACCTATCCATCAAGAAATCAATACACCAAACGATAACTTAATAAGGAGTATGCAGTCAAGAAAGCCTTTATCCCAACTACAAATGCTTTCCTATCCACATAGCAACAAAGGAACTTTCCAATGGCATCAATGAGCCCTTTGGCTCCAGAAACTTCAACCATGGAAATCTTAAACCTTCCAAGATATGAGTTCAAAGTGAAGTCTTTATCATTCAAGTTCATACACTAATTTTTACTTTAAAATAGATTTCATCTCTCACATGGAGATAGGGGCTTACATGAAAGACACCATAAACATCTAGACATATCACATCAACAAATCCTTAAACTCTAGATTACCCATAACACCCAGTTGAAACATCATAGAGTAAATTACTATCAATAATAGACATCTAAGTCTAAATTCAATCAAATTTTGATACGCCAAAACAAAAATTTTGAGCAAATGCAACGAAGACAGTCCAAATCTTTAAGAACATACAAATAACAAATTTTGACTCTTAGAGAGACCTTAGGAGAAATTTTGGAAAGAACCATGGGCACTATAATTTGAGGTTGGTGTTTTGAGATTTATCATAGGATATATTCATTGAGCTTCATTAAGGCAAGAACACATTTGCTCTAATAAAGAGTAAATTGTTCTATTCATTTTGGACGAGATCATAATGCACAATCAAATCCATAATCATATGATTGATCCCATACTCATAGAAACAATAGCGATGCATGGATTAACCTTGTAACCTACAACATTGATCTAGTAAACTTTGAACTAGTGATATAGAAAATATTTTGAGATTATTTCATTCAAGGCTCTTCTTCTCCTAAGTCAGTCTTCTTGATTAGAGTAGCTCTACACCCTTGATTAGGATCAAGGATATCAATATAAATTTGATACAAATCAAGTTACATTATGGGCCCATAACCCACAAATCCCAAGATCATTTCACCTCTTAAACTTTGAAAAGAAATTGATGTTGTTTTGAACTAAGTGGAATAAAACAATACTTTTCTGAGATATGAAAATCATCCTAGCGTTAAAAATGGGAGTATGTCAAATCTTTACAAGAGGAGTGACAACCTCCCATTGATATGGAAATTGGATGTTAGTGACAATCTACAAATTTAAGTTCTATGAAGTGTTTGTGGGTAATAACTGTTTGCTATGTATTCTAAGATTTTGTACATCTTTTTCTTACACTTGCTATTGGACTTGATCGATCAAATAATCTTGCACTTGAGTATTATTTAGGAGGTTATAAGATGTTATTAACTACCTATGAGTTGAAAGATGTTTGACTAGGTTAAGTGTTACATAAGCCCTATAAGTTATTTTACACCCTCATTAGAAACGAACTCGCCTCAAAACTGGGTTTGATGATACTTTATCTAAGGGAAGTTGACATTTGATTGTTTAGGGAGAAAGGATACAACATGTAGTAAAGAACATCTAGATCCTTTACTCAAGTGAGAAATTGGCTTGCACAAAGGATCTTGTTATTCACAACACTCCCATAATCCATCATGACGAAGGATGCAAACATTTTTCCTATCATCTCAACAAGGGGGTAATGAAGAATTTGTATCATTGCCTAGGATCTTTATGGTAATGAAATGAGAGAAAACTTGTCTTAAGTAATAGGTCTTGCCAATTTCCAACTCTTGGTTTTGTTGTTGAGAGTTATTGGGAAATAGTAGTACATGAGTTAGAGGAGTATCGGATAATAAATTGTCCTCATACTTTAGGGGATGGCATTAACCTCACCGATAGTCAAGTTAAGGCAAGTATACTAACAACCACTCTCCAAGGAAATCATTGTAGTATAGAGTCGGATATAACCAAGACGATCATCACTAACCGTAGAGTTTTCAATTCCTATTGCTTGAGGACAAGCAATATTGGGAAGGGCGGACTGTCATGCACCCCCGATTTAAATCAAGATTAAATTATCTAGAAAACTTAAAGCAACCACTATAGGGCAAAGTTTCCTAAAATTGTCGTCAGAGGAATTAAAGCTGCTGAATAAGACAAAGCACTAAAAGACAAAAAAATAAGAAGTGGTTGTTATGTCCTGCCATGAGTAACAAATTGCGGCCCCTGTGAAATTTTAGTCAAGGAAAATATGTAATAAGGAGGCGCTGATTTGCAAAGGGCAGCCATCCTTATTAAATGCAACGATCACCAAATAAAATAAATAATTAATATTTAAGGGAGTTTAAGGCAGAGTTTGGTTATGAAGGGATGTATCCCTTATCAAGACAAGGTTGCTAATGAGAAGATGTGACTATTCACCCTCCCCCATTAAGATATAAAAAGGAAAGCCAATTCATTTGTGAAAGGCATCAAGCAAGGAATGAATGGATAAGGTCTGATATGGAAGAAGATCAGCAAATATAATAAAATCTGCATTCAGAAAAGCAGCTATAATGTCCCCTTCTCAGTCCTAGTCATGTATGAGAAAATTAGCCTATTTCGAAATCCTGTAGGCTATTTGAAGGCAGTTTTTAGGGTTTCCTATTTTCTTGGAGGTTTCATGACAATTTTTCAGGAGTTCTTTGCAAGAGTTTGCCAGTATGTTTTATGGGTCTTTCTGGGTTGTCACTGCTATTTTTAGTAAGTTACGACGGTTACCTAGAATGTGCTCATATGGTATTTGGAGTCACTATTTTTAGTAGTATGTTATTTTTAGTAAGTGCTATTTCTGGCAGTGGGTTATGGCAGCAGTTCAACATTGGGTTACTATTTTTGGCAGAGTGTTAGCGCAGTGTTTGGCGTCTTGGTATTTTCAGAGTTGGCTTCTCCAGCATTCTTGGCATTCGAAAATGGAAGGTTTGCAACTTAAGTTTGCTTTATTATTTCCTGTTGCATTTTGGACCCCACGCCTAGGTTGATCAACTTATGTTGTTCTAAAAAGGGGGACTCATGTTGGATGCCTACTTGAAGGACTTAAGCATTTTCTAAAAAGGTTAATATTTTCCAAGCAAAGGTGGACACCTAGATTTGATGGTTAAGAGTTTTTAATTGAATATTATAATGCTCCAAAAGGTGGTGTCCGTTTTTGGAGGGAAAGTGCTTTTCAAACTTCTAGGTCTTGGAGCTTAGTTATATGCCTCTCCTTCTCTCATTTGGCTATGCAATTTTATGATAACGAAGTGCTACTGAATTGGTGACAGAACTCTTGGTCTTTGAGGATGATACCCCTCCAAGCTTACTTCAGTTTCGAGTTTGTGAGACAACTCCTAGCTAAACAGTGGTTGCAGCTTCATTCAGAGGTTGCAGTAGTGCGAACTTTGGTGATGGCTTTCTATATGCTTTCTGTTCTTGTTGGGTTTGATGTTTTCTAGCATTTTTTGGTGTGGGTGTGTTAGTTTCCAGTTTGGAGATCATTTTGGAGTGTTTATCAAATTTTCATGTTGTTAGTTTATGTATGGTTGAGTCACGTTTTTACTCATACTGAACTGAAGAGTTGAGATCTTTTTGTGGGTACTGTTTTTGTGGTTTCCTCATACTTGGGAGACCCCTTGCACAAGTTTTGGTATTTTTTTAGCGGAGAATTTGATTTTTGAGGAGAGGTCAACCTTCCTAGAGAGGTCGTACCATTGCTGAAGGTGCCTTGGGATCCGTGCCCGAGTTGTATTGCCTAGTTCAAGGTGTTTTGCAACTTGAGATTGGATGCCTAGGCCTACTCTACCCTTTGCAAGAGATTTGAGGTCTTTTTTATGAGTACTTGGAGAGTTATGAGCATTTGAAGGGGTGTTGGTTGGTGTTTCAGGTTCGCTGTCCAAGAAAATCAGATTGCTATTACAGTATATCAGACCTGATATAACCTTGTTATCTTATATTTCATGATGCCTAATCATTGTTATGTTGCAGGGATTGATATTTGATTCATTGGGCAATCATATTGTCATCTTTATCTCATGTTATATTGTACTAGAGATCATATTGTAACGTTGTTATGGCAGTACCATTTAGCGCTTTACTTTCAGTTGTTTTCGATACTTACCCCACTCCATAAGTAGTTGCTCCCACTAAAAAGTGGTTGAACCTTTTGCTTATTGTACTTCACTCTCGCTAAATAAATGGTCGAGTTTTCCTTATTTCATTTCTTGTAGCCTGCTGAAAAGTGGAAGTGGTTGGCTTTGCCGCCAAGTGCTTTACTTTTTCTATTGGTTGGCTTGCCGCCAATAACTTTACTTGTTTACCTTCCAACATTGTTATTACTACTCACCCCATTGAAGAAGTGGTAGCTTAGCCAAGTTCTTAATTGTAAGCCAACCAAAGTATGCTCTCACCTTGCCCACATTGGGATTTGGGTGATCAAAAAGTGGAAGGTGTTTTTTTAGTCAGCTTTATCACTTTCAATATTTGCAAAGATCCTCTTACACCGTATGCTCTCACCTTGACCACTCCGGGATTTGGGTGATTAGAAAGTGAAGGGTTGCTTTCCAGTTATCTATCATCACGTTTTGGGCTAATGCTAACGGGTGCAAGTTGTGAAGTTTTTGGAAAAAATAAGGGTGTTATGAGAAATCAGATACTACAACAGAGGGCAAAAGAGGCAGCAGTTTCAAACACCATCAATTCTCGTTAAGGGGACATTTTCAGAGGTTCTCAGAAACCATGATAGAGCAGTTGAAACCATGGTAGAGAAGGATAAGGGAACAACCCAACTAGAGAGTGCAGATGCTAGAGCTGAGAGAAAGTTTGATACCATGTTGGAAATGATGTCCCAGTTGGTAGCCAAAATGAATCAAAACATAACTCCCACTCAGCAATGCCAAAATATTGAAACTAGCTCCTCTAATGTGAATCCAAATGGGAGACCTAGCGGTCAAACTGTTGAAGTGACTAGGGGATCAGTCCCTAGACCTCTTCAACCTACCTTCACTCAAAGGGAGGAACCGCCAGCTGAACCTGACGCTACAATTCCTACAGTTGATGAAGTAAGGAATAGCTAATGGAGTATGTGACCCTTCTTGCAGAGATCCGTGAGATTCTATTATTGGACCAATTCATGAACCAAAAGAAGAAGAGAGGAGGAGGAAGATATGAGAATCGTGCTCCTATGCCTCCAAGGGATCTCAAAACAAGCCCTTGGGAAGGTGACCCTAGCTCATTTCGATGGAAGTGATAAATGTTTTGCAAGATCATGGGTCCAAAAGCTTGATAACTACTTGTTGATGTGTGTTTTGTGACACATCGAACATCAAAATGAAGAGTCCAAAGACGCTCTATCCTCTCTTGAAAAACCACCGCGTATGCTAAGATTGTGAGAAGATCATATGGCGATTCCAAGGTTTCTTCTGTCAGGTCTTGACGTGTGGATAAGCTCAATGGTCGTTGTGATATGCTGGTAATACACAAAGGGACTTATGCTAGGCTCGTTCAATTCACAATGAAGGTTTAGGAAATGAAGCTTTGTTTGTTTGGGTCTTTCAAACAATCTGAAAAAGAGATAAGGGTTTAGTAGTTCTAATCTACTTCCTAAGAATTCAAGAGACGGTATTGACTTGGTGAAACCAATAACCACGCTTTGCTTCGCCACGCTTAGGACAACTACACAAAGTCGGTGCAATCTTTAAGGGAGTGTGCTTATGATTTTCACGTCATGAATAACTACCATCAAATTGAACAATATTTACCCAGATAGAAGTTAAGCATCCACAAAGTAAGCTCAGGCTAACTTTACGCATTGAACGAAAATCATCCATTCAAAGAAAGTATGAGCCAAAGTTTCAAAATAAATCAATACTTATCAGATCTTGCATTCGTCTAACATACATGAAACAAAATCTAAACTATGATGAGGGATAAGAACCATGCCAACTCCAAAATAAGAGAAGTAATCACCATCAATTTGAACAATGCATTACTTATTACTTTGGCAGTCCTATGCAACATTTTACTTATCTCAACATGTTTTGCAACATGCTCCCATGCTTTACAAATGAAGGGTGAGCTCAATTTATAGGCTCCCCAATTACAATTCAATGGCCAAGATTGATTTAGGATCAACAGTCGAGATTAAAATAAAATCCTAATTAGGGCTTGTCATAACTAACTCCTTCTTGACCAATGAGAAAATTACATTTGAGGACACTTGTCCTTTTGCTAAATATGAACCAACAATAAAATAGAAATTTGTTGAATCTGGACGTGCTGACTTGGAACAATTTGATTGGTTGAGGCACCACTTCAACAGATTGGATGTCCTCCTTGGTCACTTTGTTCGATTTTCCATGTTCTTGCCTTAGAATATTTTCCTTGTCGATGACTCTGTCCTTTGTGCTTGTTTCTTCCTAGCTTTGATCTTGGATTCCTTTTGATTTCTTCTTCTCACTCGCACTTGAGGTCTGGAATTCTCCCCTTGGAGCAGATGTTTAGACTTGAAGTCATTAAGGTTTTCTTTCCTGATTGCTTTGAAATTCCTACAAGCGCCTTGAATTTGGAGAACTCCCCTATGCTTTCGCCACAATGGAGGAAATTGGAACTTTCTTTGTGAAGTATTTCCCATACTTAGCCAAATTTTGGCTATTCAATTTCATTTTGTAATACCTTCATGTGGACCATTCAACATTTAGCCACGATTTCAAATGAACTTTGCTTGTGGATTTGTCTTCAATTTTGAATTTGGCTTGTGCTATGTAGGACAAATTCCATCCTTGGACAAGGATTTTATTCACTTCCTCTTTATTTTCCTCTTCATTCCTCTTGTTTTCTTTCCAACACTTAGCCAATTTTCTGAATTTCCCTCCTCAAGGTACCAACACTTAGTCAATTTTCTGAGTTTTTCTCATTGGGCAGCTTCATTCCTCTTGTTTTCTTTCCAACACTTAGCCAATTTTCTGAATTTCCCTCCTCAAGGTACCAACACTTAGTCAATTTTCTGAGTTTTTCTCATTGGGCGGACTTCACTTGAGCTTGGACATTGCTTCTATCTTGACCTAGGTCAGACTTTCTCTCCCTTGTGCCAAAGTCGGACAACATGTTACTTCTTAGGTCATGTCGGAGTTTAAGACTTCCTTGCCATTGTGCCTTCTAGCTTGGGCGAACTTCTTGACAAGTGCATGAGTGGACTTTCCTGAGTCTTGGATGTGCTTTTCTAGCCCAAGTCGGACTTTGGCATGCTTTGGACATTCCTAGGTCGGACTTTCTTGACTCCTAGAAGTTGCTTTGTGAGGGAGGTCGGACTTTCTTGATGCCTTGCCAATTTTTGAGTCTTCTTGGCTAGGCGGACTTTCTCTCTTTCTGGACAAGTGCAAGGGCGGACTTCATTAATGCCTTTCCAAATGCATGGCAGACTTTGTCTCCATCTTGACCAAGGCATGGCGGACTTCCTTGATGCCTTGCCATGTCCATTTCTCCTTCCAAGCGGACTTCTTTAAGTGTCTAACATTTTCTTTGCCCTTCTTCTAGATCATCAAAACCCTCGCCATATGACTTTTTCTTGATTTTTCATGATTTTTGCTTGATTTTCATGATTTTCGCTTCTAAAGATGGAAACGTTATCTCCATGACCTACGGGACCCTGGCGCTTTCTAAAAATAGAAAAAGCCAAAAAGCAACTTTCTAAAAATAGTAAATCCCGGATTGGTCCAAAAGTACCAAAAATAGAGAAAGCAAAAAAGCAAAAATCCTTAAAAAATAGGAAGTGTCAGAATTGAGTGAAAGCAATTGCGTTCTTCGTCGACCGGGTCTTCTGAGCACTTTGGCGATGTCTATGCACAATTTCGGGCTTGAATTCTCTACTTGGCTCGGGTGATTACTCAAACTCTAACTTCAAACTCCTCATTGTAAAAAGACTGGTGATTAGCAGTTGCGACGCTAAGGCAAAAACCCAAAAAGCCAAAAAGCCAAAAAGCCAAAAAAAAAAAAAGATGGTCCCCATTTGCAATAGGGCAATGTTGTGAAAAGGTCACAACACTACCTCTCATTGAGGCCAATGCCAAAACAAGATGCCATCAAATTTTCTAGTCTACATTTGGATGGGGCTGCCCATGAATGGTGGTATCATGGTTTGGTCACTCTTGGCCATAACCTCATTGTGACATATGATGAGTTTATCAACAAACTCATAGAAAGATTTGACACCAAAGATCTTGAGGTGAAATTCTGTGAGCTTGCACAACTGAAGCAACATGGCTCACTTGACACATAAATTTTTGAATTTCAGAGGCTTTCCGTGATGGTGCCCAACATCACTGAAAGGAGGCTTGTAGTCCTATTTTCAGAGGGACTAATGGAACCATTGAAGGGGTGGGTGAAGGCTTTCGATCCACCAACACTTGTAGAGGCAATCATAAAATCTAGAAGTATGGAGTTCGCTGCCCCTAGGCCAAAATTTCAGTTGAAGCCTTTCTCTCATAGGAAGGATAAGAAGCATTTACACAAGGAGTCAAATTAGACCAAGAAGTTTCCTTCTCAGATGATGATGGTCTCTGTAATGAGCTTAGAAGAAAGAAACTATGCTTCACTTGCAAGGAATCATGGGCCCCAGGACACAAGTGCTTCGAAAGAGGCAAATCTCATCATATGGAGGTGTATTATGTTGATGGATCAGCGTCTGATTTTTCAGAACAGCAGTCTAATATGGAGGAAAAAGAAGAAGAGACCCCAAAAGAGGTAGAAGAAGACCATGAAAGTGGGGGTGCATTTGCCCAACTTTCTAGCTTTCAAAAGAATGAGTCATTCAGAGTTCATGAAGTGCTTGGAGGGCAGCATATTGTTGCTCTAATTGATACTAGAGCAACGCATAATTTCATTGATGAAGGAGTAGTTGCAAAGAGAGGCCTTAAGACAAAAGAATTTGAAGGTTTCGAGGTCATGGTGGCTGATGGTTTTACTATCACTTGCACTCGCAAGATCTCTAACATGTCTATCCAATTGGGTAACTATGAAGTCAAAGATGACTTCTATGTTGTGAGCATTGGTGATATTGATGCAGTGCTTGGTATTAAGTGGCTGCAATCTCTTGGAGAGATCACTTTGAACCTTCAGACCATGGAGTTGAAGTTCACATCAAAAGGGAAGAAGGTGGTTTTGAGAGGGATGTCAAATGGAGGTCCTCGTATTGTGTCATTCAAAAGGATGGAAAGGCTGATTCGTCATGACATGGTTGAGTGGGCAATAAAATGTTTGATCATGCCTTTTGATCCAGCTGAGGGTAAGAGACATTACCATCCTGATGTGCAATCCTTGATCACAAAATGGAGTAAGGTGTTTGGCGGCATACCTCCAGGAAGACCTCCTAAAAGGGGGATTGAGCATGTCATTGAGCTTGAAGAAGGTGCCAAACCTGTCGTAACTACTCCATTCTGGTATCCAAAAAAGCAAAAAGATGAGATAGAGAAAGCTATCAAAGAACTCTTGGACATGGTTCACATTCGCCCAAGCAAGAGTCCTTTTGCTTCTATAGTGATTTTGGTAAAGGATGGTACTATGGGCATGTGCATAGATTATCAAGCCCTTAATCAAAAGACAATCAAAATTAGGTATCCCATTCTGAAGATTGATGAGCTTATTGATGAGCTACATGGAGTTGTTTACTTCTTTAAGATTGATCTCAGATTAGGCTACCATCAGATCAGAATGAGGGAATAGGACATAGAGAAGACTGCTTTCAGATGCCATTTTGGGCATTTTGAGTTCCTATTTATGCCTTTCGGGTTGACCAATGCACCTGCGACCTTCCAATCTTGCATGAACAGGATATTCCAAAACAAGTTGTGGAAGTTTGTGCTTATCTTCTTTGATGACATCCTCGTCTACAGTAAATTGTGGGAAGAGCATCTTAAGCACTTGGAGGAAGTGCTTAGCATCTTGGAGTCAAAATCATTGTTTGCAAAGGAGTCCAAATGTGAATTTGGAAAGATTGAGCTTCTCTATCTTGGTCATGTGATCAGCACTAAGAGGGTTAGTGTTGATCAGGAGAAGATTAAGACTATTTTGGATTGGCCTCCATCAAAAAACCTCTCTCAGTTGAAGGGTTTTTTGGGACTTTGTGGATTTTATAGAAGATTTGTGAAGGGTTATTTTCAGATGGCTGCTCCTCTCACAGACCTTACCAAAAAGGGGGCATTTGCATGGTCAAAAAAAGCATAGAAGGCCTTTGATCGATTCAAACAGCTTATGATTTCATGTCCAGTTTTGGCTATACCAGACTTCTCCAAGCCGTTTAAGTTGCATTGTGATGCTTATGGAGAAGATGTTGGTGTTGTCCTAATGCAAGACAAACATCCTATTAGCTTTGAGAGCAGAAAATTGAGGGGTGTAGAGAGAACATATTCTATCTATGACAAGGAGATGCTTTCTATTATGCACGCCTTGGCCAAATTCAGGCAATACTTGGTGGGGAGCAAGTTCATTGTGAAGATTGATCACAACAGTCTTAAGCACTTGATGCATCAGAAGGATCTAAATGATAGAAAACAGAAGTGGGTGAGTAAGCTCCAAGCTTACGATTTTGACATCAAGTATGTCAAAGGGAAGAATAACATTGTGGCCGGTGCCTTGTCAAGAAGGCCACACTTGAGTTCATTGGTAGAGATCACTACTATTGGAAGGAGCAGATTATTGTAGAGTATGCCAAGAATCCGTTTGCTACTAGTATAGTTGATAGTACCTTGCATGATGAGAGTTACAAGTTGGTTGATGATTTGACTCAGTACAAGGGTAGGGTCTTCTTGGTGCCAAAATCAAAGATCAAAACGAAGGTTCTACAATCATTTCATGACATTCCCTTGGCTGGTCACCAAGGTTATTTCAAAACATTTAGTCAGATTCGTGAGAGATTTTTCATGGAAGGGGCTCAAGGATGAGGTCCTTCGCTATGTTAATGAGTGTCCAATCTTCCAACAAAACAAAAATGAGCATACATTTCCAGCTGGTTTGTTGTAGCCCTTGCCCATTTCCAATCAAAAATGGGAAAGTATCTATATGGACTTCTTCACGGGCTTGACTAAGGTGCAAGGGAGAGATTGCATCTATGTTATTGATGATAGATTGACGAAGTTTTCTCACTTTTTTTGCCATTACCAGCTCATTTATAGTAGCTCACATTGCTGATTTGCTCTTCAGAGAGGTGTTTAGATTGCATGGGCTGCCTAAGAACATTGCAAGTGATAGCAACAACAAGTTCCTAAGTACTTTTTGGCAGGAGATTTTCAGATTGAGTGGTACAGTGCTCACCCCAAGCACTAGTTATCACCCACAGACGAATGGGCAAACCGAGATTGTGAACAAGTGGTTGGAGAGTTATCTTAGCATGTAATGTCCCTTGTTGGATATGCTCTAATTTTCAAGTTTCAACATGCGGATATTTCGTCAAACACTTGCCCTTCAACCTTTCGTCTTGCTGTTTGATTGTTTTGTTTGTGTTTTTGGTTGCATAAGATGTTTGCATAAATAGAATGCCTTCAAGAAAGTATTCTAATGACTAGATTTGCAAATGCAACAACTACTTATAACTTTTCAATGAAGTTTGATAGCTGGAAATGCAAGTAAATAAGCAACTACAGCAAAGGGAAACTACAACAAAGGACATTATGTCAAACAGTTCTCATGTGATACCTAAGATGACTGTAAATGAAATGCAGCTTGTACAATTACAACCCAAAGTTATTGTGTCAAACAAAGTCTTGAGCAAACTCCTAACTCCTTATATAGATGTGCAATGATTCCAAACTAGTTACATACTGATTATAATCTGATTGCTAACTTGTGGCTTACAATGATACCAATCCTGAGAAATGAATGCAACTACAGTCCACTGAAGGACAGTGACTCATACAAGTGATGATGCAATATAAAATATCAATGAAAGAACCTGAGTGGTACCAAGGAGCTGAATCGATAGTAATTGTGTGTAGCTTGAGAACCCGATTACTCTGTCCAGCAAATGCCTCTGATCAAGTCGATGAGGAGTCAATCTCCAGAAAACGAACTTCTAGCTAGAGTCGTGCTCGATACAATAGATATCGTCCTCCAATAATGCGACAAGCCCAGTGTTAAGTGTTATTGAATGATTCATAAAATATTGAATATTTTAAAGGATATCGAATGTTGGCTTCCCCCATGTCTTCATGAAAGACAATATTCGTATCCTCGAATGAAGACACGATTTTGGCTCTAACCTGGCGCTTCAATAAAATTTGATGAGATTTGTCTTATTCGGTGCTTTCCTCAACATATATACATGATGTGAGTATTATTTCTGACTTGGACTGAGGCTACCGTCAATTTGCCTAATGAAACATGTCCTTCCAGCAAGTTGAGTTTTCTTAGACTTTGGAAGAGTTACAATTTTTCTAGATAATAATTTCTGTAGAATTGTTGGCGTCAGATTTTGTCTTTTCCACAATTTGTCCTATCTGCACTTTCCTTGATCGATCCTTTTGTCTCTCTCCTGAATTTGACGGCTTCAGAGCTTGTCTCATTCGATTATTACTTTGCTCCTTGCGTTGACCTCCCAAACTGACTTAATTGTATCAGATATGATAAATACCAACAGATTCTTCCAGAATTGCCTTTAACTTCAGATATCGATATTTCTCTCAAAATGCAAATACTTCCACTTTGGAATTGAATTCCACAACTGAAAATGATCAATCTCTGATATCCAATCAAGCTTATGCAAATTTGGTCACAAGACCATTAAATTTGCAATTAATTGAACCAACAAAAGAACTCCCTCCTCACAGTAAATTACAACAATACATCAGTTGTTGTAAATCTTCAAACAGTGGCTGCAATAATAAACTAGCTGCTACAACCTAATAAAATCTCCAATAAAGCACAAGTAGAAACCCTAGATGGATATCTCAACTCCAGCTAGGGTTGATCTTTCACAACCGTACCTGGCACTCTAGAGTCTTCAAACCCTCGAGCAATGCTAAGCATTCAAGCTTCAGCTTCTTACCATGCAGGTAATGAGTAATGAATTCCAAATCAAGTGTGTCCAAATGCTTAGCCAACAGCTTCTTAAATAGATTTCTCAATGCATTTTCAAGAAGCTTCTAGAAGAATATTATTTTATTCCTCAAGTGACTTTTATTATTTTATTTTTAAGTCACTTTATATTAAATTAATTAAATAATAAATCATCCCTTTTGATATTATATTTTATTGGAATAACTTAATAAATAATTGATTTAATATACCTCCAATTCGGGGACATGACATAGCAACTATGTTTGAAGACAGCAGAAGGCTTGGGTGATATGGCTTCATTTGGGAGAGTATTGCTATAACTCTTCTTACCACATGTCTATCAAAATGTCTCATTTCATGGTTATGTATGGGTACGAGGCTCCTAGCTTCATGGATTTGTTATTTGGTGACAATAGAGCCCCTCAAACGAGGAATATGTTGTAGCAGAGTCAAGACATTTTGAGATCATTGAAGGATAATCTTCTTCATGCCCAAAATCAGCAGCGTATAGAGCGCACTTTTGAGGTTGGAGATATGGTCTATCTGAGACTCTAGCCATATAGACAATCCACTCTCAAGAAGAGTGGAAGAGAGAAACTTAAGCCACGTTTCTATGGGCCTTTTAGGATCACTAGGAGAGTTGGGGAGGTGGCTTATGAGTTGGAGATACCAGTGAGTAGCAAGGTTCATAATGTCTTCCATGTGTCATGCCTCAAGAAGGCGCTTGGACACAATGTTGTTGCTTCTTCTGATTTGCCTCCATTGGATGAGGAGGGAGAGTTGGTATTGATGTCAGAGGCAGTTATTGATTTCAGAGAGCATTTTTTGAGGACTATCAGGGAGTATTTGGTGAAGTGGAAGAATCTACCAGTTGAGGATACTACTTGGGAAGATAAGCAGATTTTGCAGCATCCAAACTTGCGATTGCTTGAAGACAAGCAATCTTGGGGAGGGAAGATTGTAATGTCCCCTTTTCAATCCTAGTCACTTTTGAGATTGGTAGCCTATTTCGAAAGCCCATAGGCTATTCAAAGGCAATTTTTAGGGTTTCCTATTTTTTTGGAGGTTTCATGACAATTTTTCAAGAGTTTTTTGCAGGAGTTTGCTAGTACGTTTTCTGGGTCTTTCTGGGTTTTCAGAGAGCTTTGGTGGGTAGTCATTGCTATTTTTAGCAGTGTCTATTTTTAGACTTACTATTTTAAGTAAGTTACAACAGCTACCCAGAATGTGCTCATATGATGTTTGGAGCCACTATTTTTAGTAGTATGTTATTTTTAATAAGTGTTATTTCTAGTAGTGGGTTTTGGCAACAGTTTAGCCTTGGATTACTATTTCTGGCAGAGTGTCAATGCAGTGTTTGGCGTCTTGGTATTTTTAGAGTTGGCTTCTCTAGCATTCTTGGTGTTCAAAAATGGAAGGTTTGCAACTTAAGTTTGCTTTATTATTTCATGTTGCTTTTTCGACTCCACGCCTAGGTTGATCAACTTATGTTGTTGTAAAAAGGGGGACTCATGTTGGATGCCTACTTGAAGGACTTAAGTATTTTCTAAAAGGTTAATATTTGCCAAGCAAAGGTGGATGCCTAGGTTTGATGGTTAAGAGTTTTTAATTGAATATTATAATGCTCCAAAAGGTGGCGTCCGTTTTTGGAGGGAAAGTGCTTTTCGAACTTTTGGGTCTTGGACTTTATTTATATGCCTCTCCTCTCATTTGGCTATGCAATTTTATGATAACGAAGTGTTGCCGGATTGGTGACAGAACTCTTGGGCTTTGAGGACGATACCCCTCCAAGCTTACTTCAGTTTCGAGTTTGTGAGACAACTCCTAGCTAAATAGTGGTTGTAGCTTCACTCAGAGGTTGCAGTAATGCGGACTTTGGTGATGGCTTTCTCTATGCTTTCTTTTCTTCTTGGGTTTGATGCTTTCTAGCATTTTTTTGGTGTGGGTGTGTGTTAGTTTCCAGTTTGGACATCATTTTGGAGTGTTTGTCAGATTTTCATGTTGCTAGTTTATGTATGGCTGATTGACGTTTTTGCTCATACTAAACTAAAGAGTTGAGATCTTTTTGTGGGTACTGTTTTGTGGCTTCCTCATACTTGGGCAACCCCTTGCACAAGTTTTGGTAATTTTTAGCGGAGAATTTGATTTTTTAGGAGAGGTCGACCTTCCTAACGAGGTCACACCATTGCTAGAGGTTCCTTGGGATTTGTGCCTAAGTTTTATTGCCTGGTTTGAGGTGTTTTGCAGCTTGAGATTGGACGCCTAGGTTTGCTCTACCCTTTACAAAATATTTGAGGTCTTTCCAATGAGTACTTGGAGAGTTATGAGCATTTGAAGGGGTGCTGGTTGGTGTTTCAGGTTCGCTGTCCAAGGAAATCAAACTGTTGTTATAGTATATCAGACCTGATATGACCTTTTTCTCTCATATTTCACAATGCCTAATCATTGTTATGTTGCAAGGATTGATATTTGATTCATTGGGAAATCATATTGTCATGTTTATGTCATGTTATATTGTACTAGACATCATATTGTAACACTGTTATGGTAGTAGCATTTGGCTCTTTACTTTCAGTTGTTTTGGATACTTACCTCACTGCATAAGTGGTTGCTCCCATTGAAAATTGATTGAGCCTTTTGCTTATTGTACTTCACTCCCATTGAATAAGTGGTCGAGTTTTCCTTATTTCATTTCTTATAGCCCACTGAAAAGTGAAAGTGGTTGGCTTTGCCGCCAAGTGTTTTACTTTCTTTATTGGTTGGCTTGCCGCCAATAGCTTTACTTGTTTACCTTCTAGCATTTTTATTACTACTCACCCCACTAAAGACGTGGTAGCTTAGCCAAGTTCTTAATTGTAAGCCAACCACCATATGCTCACCTTGCCCACACTGAGATTTGGGTGATTAGAAAGTGGAAGGTGTTCTTTCAGTTAGCTTTATCACTTTCAATATTTTGAAAGATCCCCTTACATCGTATGCTCTCACCTTGCCCACTTCGAGATCTGGGTGATCAAAAAGTGAAGGGTTGCTTTCCAATTATCTATCATCGCATTTTTGGATAATTCTAACATGTGCAAGTTGTGAAGTTTTTGGAAAAAATAAGAGTGGTATTTCACAGCAGCAGCTATTGATCACATAAGTGATTGGTGTGTAGTGGTTGCATATGCATTTAATATATAATATTTGCTAGTCATATATATATATATATATATACACACACACAATAAGGAGAGACATATTATGTCTAAATTGGGAATAAGGGAAATAATGAATTTATTTATGTTATTATAATTTACATCTTTTCTTTAAACAATCATGTGTAAGTTGACAAGGAGACATATTGGCAAAAGGCGACTTAGGGATTGTCTTGGTGGATGTCCCTAGAGGGACTGTCTTGGTGGATGTTCCTCAAGGAATTGGCTTGGTGGATGTTTCTAAGATGGAAAGGAATTGTCTTGGTTGGATGTTTCTTTTCTGGCACCCTACCATGTGTTTCTCACCCATCCCTACCATGATTGGTTATTGGAAAGGAGTCTATAGATTAGATTCAAGTTCAAGTTGTTATTTCATAAATGTTAATAGTTCATTTATTCTTAAGTTCAATATCTATTATATGTTTTGCTATGACATATTATTTGTTAAACAATTTTATGTTGTGTAATGCTCTCTTAAGGAAAATCCAAGCATACTCCAAGTAGGGGACATTACAAAGGATCAACAACTGCCTTTGAAGGAGGAGAATTTGAAGAAACCTCAGCATCGTCATCATCTAAACTTTAAAGATTCAAAGCTCTCAAAAGAAGCAAACTCTTGAGGAGTATCATAGTCATATGGTATATTGTATGAAGCATCAAGAGGTACAAGACAATTTGAAATAGGATCATGTGGGAATGGTTGTGTATCACAATCTCCATATATCTCCCAAATTTTGTTTTGAAGAGCATGAGGGCACTCAATGTGTGCAATGGCATTCAAAGTGTCAAAATCAATATGGAAACAAACCACTCCTAGGACATGATCCTTTTTGCAATTCCAAGCAAATTTATTACTAGCACTACCTGGAAGGGGAACAAGACCTTACAAACTTTGGCAAAATATGAAGCCAATGAAGATGTTTCAATATCCCATCTCTCCATTGTTTATAGTGTCCCCTTTTCAAAATGATCAAAGAAGGATGAAATGAAAAACTCATAATGAACTAAGATAGATCTCCAAATTCACAAAGACAACAACCTACAATAGCAATTAGAAACTCCCAAATATGATCAATATTAAAAATGAAGCCCCCAAAAAGGACAAAACCTCTCCAAGTGTCAGGATGTCCAAGTAATCAATTAGAATGGAATATCAGAAAAAACTAAATAAAAGATACATGGGGCTGAATCTAGGAAAAGTGCATGTATAGAATAAAAGATCTCCTCAATGCCTTTCCAATGTCGCAAGAATCACAAAAATTGAAGATCTAGGACAAAAGTTATGAGCTCAGATGTCCAAATGGGAGATCAGAATTTAAACAGAAATAAAATGCACCAACAACAAAATCTAATAATGAGACCTGCACTGCACCATTGGAAAGTACACGGAACTGGATTTCCAACGATATCTTGTTTGCGAAAATCCAACTTCTGGATGAAAAGTTAAGGAAAAATGAAAAAATAGCTTCCTTTAGCATACATAATGAGGGCTTGGTAGTCCCCTAGTAATGCTTTCAGCCAGTGGTGATAGGATCTAGCGAAGGAATGGTAGCACTACCGATTTTAATTGCTCTCGATGATGCTGAGGTTGTGCTATAGTGATTGGCCGCATAGGTGGCATTAGTTGCCACTCCAGGGGGCAGTCAAGGAGGGCAGTAAACTCGCTGCCCATTGGAAACATTAAGCCCTTGCAAAGCCTTAAGCCCCTACACACAAAACCAAGGACCAAGAAGCAAACATGGACCCCACAATGACTACAAAGACGCAAAAATATAATAATAAAATAATTTTTAATTTAAATTACCGACCGCCATAGCAGGTGACATGATTGTCATGTAGTGATTGTGCCATCATCTATGATAGGTGAATATTTTTTTGAATATGTTGATTCTTTTGTAGACTTGCGATGTCGACCCGCCTATGATTGTACAACCTGTTTGCATGTTATGAATCCATACGATTGTACATTATTTCCCTGTCAAGAATCTACAAACCCTACCAAAATTGCCTAAATATATTTTGTCGCCCAAATATGAAGTATTTTATATGAAAATAAGGGTTTTTGGACCTTCTAGACTCAATGGTGGGATCCTTTTTGTCCCAAAATGCATCCAACAAAATTTCATGCCCAAATCACCCTTAAATCTAATGAGTTTGTAGATTTGAAGCTTTGATACCATGTAGGAGCTAATAGTGAGCTCACACATCCCAAGATCACATGCAAAACCAAAGATAGCCTTCCACAAGAGAGTATGAAAATAGAATAGCTTGCTTGGTTATGGATGCAATAATGTATAATGATCAATAATGGATCAATAATAATACACACCCCTATATTCTATATAACATACACAAGGCTGTAATGTCCCCATTTTGGCCATACGCTCTTCTTTGACTGATAGCCTATTTCCGGAAATCCGTAGGTTGATCAAAAGTGAAATTAGGGTTTCCTTTGTTTGGAGGTTCTGTGGCATTTCTTGGTGTTTACTATTTTTAGTAAATACTATGTTTGGCAGTGGTCCTGTTGGCAGTACTTCAATTGTTCTTTCTTGTTGGAGCAGTTGGTATTTTTGGTATAGCTTCCAAAATGCAGTTTTGATGGCAATTATTTAATACAAAGCAATTAATGTTATGTTTCTTTGTTGACCCCCTTGGCCTAGGATGATAACTTCAAGTTGTGTTTAAAAGGTGGACTTGAAGGGGGACGCCCTCATAAAGGAAAAATTAAATATTTAATGAAGTTTTAATTGCCATGAAGTGGACGCCATCTTGAGGAGGAATTAATAACTTTTGGAAATTTGAAAAGTTTAAAATGTGACTTTTGGCGTACCATGAGGGGAAATTGGAGAGTCATCTCATTCTCTTTAAATATGAAGCTTTGCTCCAGCATTTGGTATCCATTGTTAATTTCTAAAGTTACACTATCGAAATGACATTGTGATTATTTCTTCGAGGGATGCTTACCTCCTAGATTCCAATCAATTTCGTGTTTGAGAGACAACACCTAATTGGTTTTTATTGTTGCTTCTCATTTAGACTAGCAGATGGAGCTCAATTGTTGAAGATTTTGGAGTTTTTCTCAGTTTTGGTGTTGCTAATATTGCTACAGTTGAAAGTGTTTTTTATTAACAGCTTTTTGAGCAAATTATATATCATTCTGGGTATGTTTGCAAAGTGTTTCTAGACCCAAGGCGACCCCTTCCACAAGAGATTGGAATTTATTTCCAAGTCTTTGATTTTATATTGCTAAATCGCCCTTCTCAAGAGTCGTACCATTTGGAGAGCATTGGGAATTGTGCCATAAATTAATAGATGACTTTTGAGGCTGTTTCTTCATCTTGTCATGGGCACCTATCCTCCAGAGGTTCATTGCACTTCGTTTCACGCCATTCGGAGGTATTTTTGGTGAAGTTATGAGCATTTAATTGATTCTTATAGTTGCTGGTTATTCATTTCCAGAATTGCAGATTTACATTAGACTTGTTTCAATTTGAATTTCCAGTCTTTTCTTCATCAATAATTGTTAATATTTATCATGGAATTATTCAGTATCTTAGTGCTTTGAAAACATTGTAATATTCATGTAATTTGCAACTCTCTTTCTATATTGTAAGATTGTAAACAGTAGTACTGTTCCAGTCCTTTATTGCTACAATCATTTCTTATTTCTCACATTAAGTACCCCTGGATGGTTTACCGCCAGTGTGGATAAAGAACATTCTGGAAGCTTATCTCTCTTATTTGCAGCTATTTCTATTCATTGTAAAGCTAGTTAGTAGTACTAACGGCTATTTCATTTTATTGCTGCAATTTATACTTGATTACACTCCCACAATTGAGTGGTTGAGTTTTAGAATAAACATCTTTCTCGTTTGTAAATTCCCCCCACAAAATAAGTGGTTGTGTGGATTGTTTTCCCCCCACGAAATAAGTGGAAGAGAGGATTTAATGGCTGGCTTGCCGCCTTAATAATGTAATAATCTCACCCACTAAATAAGTGGAGTATTCCCATTGCTTGTGGATGCCTGCATCAGCAGATGAATTGTAATTTCAGTTCAGTTTATACCTAATGATCCTTTGACCATATGCTATCACCTCGCCCACATTGGGATCTTGGTGAACATTCTTGGTTAGAGTTACTTTCCATGCTGATTTGCATTTGGAGCTAACGCTAATTAGTAGTTTGATGCTGGTTTGTGTGTCTAATTTTTGCGAAAAAAGTAAGGGGATTATTTCAAAGGTCTTGTTTATATAAGCAAGGTTGAGAGATAGGATTATACAAGATTATGACAAGTATCTTAATCCTATGACATGAGACAAGAAAAAGTAAATGACAAGATAAGATAAGATCACATGGCAACTAAGACTTCTAGAAAGATTTCTAAAACCCTAAGTAAACTTAACATGTGAACATGTGTGAATAGGACCTACGAGGTGAACTAGTTAGGTAATATACCTCATTCACACCAACAATTCAAAACATCTTATTTGCTTCATAAATTCTTCATGTGTTTTCACCTTGTGCAAACTAATTCCACTTATCCATCAACAACCTTTTGAGTCTTGGCATTTCATTGATTGCAAAAAACTTTCTTGTAGATTGGATTTCCAAAGCTTTGTGGGTTTGTATTTATCATTTGTTGCAGTAGTTGTTTTTGCACGATACCTCTTCCCTTCTTAGGTGCCCTTCATGCACATTAAATCTCTAGTGTTTTCTTTTGAGTATCTAGAAATTGTATGTCAAATGCCATGCCCTAATTTGAAAACTCTAGGCAAACTTCAAAACTCTATTTAAATCCTAGACTATATTGACCTTTAGGGATTTATCTTCATGTGTTGAAGCTTTGTTTAAATGCATGTCTTTGAAACTTGTGGTAACTTAGTGTAATGGGGATCTAGAGTCAACTTATAGTCTTGTAGTCATCCATAGTTGCAAATTTGTTTCAAAACCTATTAGCATCATTTTAACAACACAAAATTTAAACTTTTTGCATCAAAACAACAAGTGTTGCCATGTGTCAAACACCTTTGTCAAGTCAATTTTAGTCACAAAATGATAGCATCGCTTGTTTCCCGTGCTAGTTGTCGTAATTTCCCATCTTAAGAATGCAACATTTGATCAATTTTGTGTAAGTTAATTGCATTAAACTAATGAGTTGCATGCCAATTCAAAGGGGAATTGTCCATCTTTTCAGTCAAAGTCCTGGAAGCAATCATACAATACAACAATTTACAAAAACAATTAAATTTGAAAATCTATAAGAGCTGGAGTGAAATCTTGCTACAAGGATATTCCTAAGTTTGTTTAATGCCATGTGGCAATTTTTCAAGTTAAATCTCCTTGTCATTTGAGAGATATTAAAGTATCAAGTTTTCATTGGGCAGTTTGCAAAAATGATTAAATCAAGAGTTTCATTGAAGCTGGAGTGGAATGATCTGACAGGTAGTTTTATGAGGTTATAGTTGATGATGTGGCAAGTTTTCAAGAGAAATTATTATCATAGTCAATTTATGGTATTATTCTCCTTCATTGTGTTTGCAAAATTGTCCGACAAATTTAATAAAGTTCTCATGAAGTGAAGTTGGGTACTTTTCAAGTTTTTGAATCCATTGGTAGGTTCACAAGTTCAAAAATCTATCAAAATCCTGACATTTCATTTTTGGTGGCACTTTTTTGGTTCAAAAATTCATAGGATAATCTGAAATTGCATTATCTGCTGAAGGCTTCAAAAGGTTTTTGCAAATTTTAATATTCAAAATCTTTTTATTATTGAAGCTATCTTTAATTCAAAAGGTTTAAAAATCCTCGACTTTCCCTTTCCTTTGGATGTTCTCATGTATTTTATTAAATTTCATCAAAGCTTTATGGCATACTGGGAACTCCCGAAACCCCTGACACTTCCTAATTCCCTCTCTACCTGTGACAATTCCTAATCCATCCTGAAGTCCCAAGTCCAATAGTTCCTAATGACTCCCAAACCCCCAACATTACTTATTCGTTGGCTTCTTAATAAAAAACTTGAACTATGTTGGTGTTTTAATGGAAACCTAGAACTAATTGGAGGTTCCCAAGGTACCGAGAACCTTCCCAAGCCCCAACGCTTCTTAATATTCATTTGAATGGTTCCTAAACAGCTCCTAACCCCCAATATCTTTGTCTATCTCCTATTTAAAGTGCCACTCCTTATACTCTAGCCACTATTGTTGAGTCTACCATTTGAAAGGCCACAAAAGAAATTGAAAGATATGACCCACAAAATCAAGCATCTCACAGGAAAGAAAAGTTTTGATTGAACATAATAAGCTGCTGTAAGCTGAAAAGGAATCCATCCCTTAAGGCTCATTTCAAGAAAACAATGTTGTATCCCTTGGTATCAAGAGTTGGGGAAATTGAAAAGTTTAACAAATTCTTTGTGGGGATCAATAAGGAAGGCCAAAAAGGTCTCCAATCAAGAGAGGAATGCCTCTGTTCAATTGGCTGATATAACGAATATGTGTTCTCCTAGGTTTGGGTTGGTGACCAATATTATCAAAAAGTCAGTAGGGAGATGGATGAAGATATCCAAGAAAAGGACTTTAGGGAAGCAACTCAAAGACTCCCTAAAGGCCTCGGAGAACAATTGTAGGATCATTAATAAAGTATATATTGGGAATGTGTAATGGAAGCATTAATAAATCTAATTGTTGCTGGATTTCCCTCCCCTTTTAGTAAAAATGGAGCATTAAGGTGTAAGGCTAAATGGTTAAAGGATATTCAATCCTTAATCCACGTTTTTGGACAGAATATAAATGAAGTGATTTCCCTACATTTAGGAAGTAAAAGACGTTCTAAAGGGGGTTATCTCCTTAAAACTGCAGGATGAAATGTTTGCCAAAGAGATTGTATCAATAGCAAAGGCTCCTTGGGAAGCATCTTTAGGTGAACCACAAATGCTTTCTCTGTGGACTTCCCATCTAACAGTGAATAGGAAAAGATGGCAGCTAATTTCTCTTAAGTGAGCCTAGGCATGATATTAGGTCAATATTTTTTATTCTCCTATTTCTTTATTCTTTATTCTTCTATTTGTTTGTCACTTTCTTCTTCAGGGTAGAGAGTCTTGTGCCTTGTATAGGCACATGAAACATTTATGGTGATATTACTTTGTAACATAATGTACATAACACCTTCAGTGTACATGTGTGTGTGTACTCACATTTGGGACTTTTAAGGTTGCATGCATGTGCCTAACTGTGTATTCTTGTGCCTTGGTATTCACTTCAATTTTTGTGTATGGGGAGAGCTCACATGTAAAAGGAACTATTATCACTTGGAATATGCACCTTGCTGAATCTTGAATCCAACTATCCTGTGAAACATGGGATGACCTCTCGAGTTGTGGGAATTGCAAAACTCGAGGTCAACCTCCGATTAAAGGGCAGCTTCCCCTTGGTAAATCACCTAAAACTTAACTCTAACTAAAGATCTTTGCTGGGAAAAGAGATAAGAAAGAATTGTTAATCTGAATCTAAAATAGAAAATGAAGGTGATACACCAAATATAATAGATATCTACTTCCTTTTAGCAACACAACTTATGAATCTCAATCTAAAGTTTCACACAATAATTTAGAGGTAAACTTAGAATAGAAGCAATCAAGGAGTCATAGAACTCGCAATAATACCTACTTTTCTTTCATACATAGAGAAAATTGAAACAAGTAGAGGCCAAAATACATATCTTTGATTCACTGAAGGCTGCTACAATGACTGTTTTATTGGAAAACAGTAAAAGATTGCATCACAAGCATACAATCGACCATTATTTCAGAGTGATACAAGGTTGAAGATGCAATCAATGAAGAAAATTATAGAAGTAAAGACCTAATTTTGACTGAAAAAATTCAAGGACTGAATGTCACTTTGTCACAATAAATTTTTCCTATCCTTTGCAACAAAGTATAGGCCTTTTATTTATAGATTTTGAGAGCCTAAACTTAGAAAGTCTTGTTGACTTTAGATATTTTTCCTATGAGTTTTTATTCTTATCCTCTGTGAATAAGATTTACCTTTTTGCTTTATGAGTTATCATTCTTATCCTCTATGGATAAGATATTTGTAATTCTTATCCTCTGTGGATAATATATTTGTAATCCTTATCCTCTGTGGATAAGATTCACCTTTTTGCTTTATGAGTTGTCATCCTTATCCTTTATGGATAAGATATTTGTGTTGGATGTTGTGGTTGTGTTGATGATATGTGGTTGTCATTGATGTCAACACTATTAGCATAAATGTATTTGAAGTTGTATATGTCGAGGATATTGAGAAAATTGTAATAAATGAGTTCCAAGTTGTCAGTGGTGAAGTGAAGTTCAGTATGGTGGTTATTTTTGTACGTTGTTGATCAAAGGTTGTGGACTAAAGGGTTTTTTGCTAAGTGTATCTAGTTTATCCACGTTGAGTTTCAGAGATCCGCATGAAGATTTGATCGAGTTATGAAGATTTCCATTCAAACAGTTTTTTTGTTTCTTCAGTTGGTGTTCCTGATTGAAGATGATGCTATTTCAGTTAGTTCAGTTGTTGCGGATGCTTCTCTTGTGATTCGTGATGCTTGTGGATGTTTCTAGATCGTGCTCTATCTTTGTTGCACGTCCGCATTGATCGTTGTGATCGTGGTTGGCGATTTTCTCTTGCGTGTTCATGTTTTTCTTGTTCTTGGCCGACATAGTGTTTGTAGCGTGTTGTGGATCTTCAAGGAGAAATTAATTGAAGTGTCTTTGTGCTGGAGATGTTGATTTGGGTCCTCACTAAGTTGTGGCTAACCTTGGTTGATTCGCATTTGATTATCTTTAATGTTTTGGGCCAACAGTTTATATTCATTTTATTATTTCTTTGTGGCCGACTTGTAGCGATGAAATTTCATGTTGCGGATATATAAGAGCGATTGTTTATTCGAATTTAAGTGTGGAAAAGGTGTGCTTTTGTGTGTGTGTGCGAATAATATTCTAAATCATTCGAAGGCAAAGTAGAGTGTGAAGAATTGTGAAGAAGTGTGAAAAAGAGTGAAGAAGTGTTCATGTGCTTAATTGGAACTGTAATCAGGCATTAATAGATGCTATTTTTTCAGTTCAAAATCCGGATGGCTTTAATCCGAATCTCTTTGTAAGACAGTGTGTCTTCCTTTGTAATTGAGTAGTGAGCTCTAGGCAGCGTGCCTGAATGCATGTGCATTCCCCATATTTCATTTTCATTATACTTTTAACAGGGTATAATCTTGTGGACTGACCTCCACCGTGGTTTTTCCCCTAACAGGGTTTCCACGTAAAAAATCTTGGTGTTATGTATGTTTCTGATGTGTTGATGATTTATGTTTTCATGGTTAATAATCAAATCAGAGAATAAGGTTAATAAGTTGAATAAGTTTTGAATTTCTGTGACAACTGATTCACCCCCCCTCCTCCCTCTCAGTTGTCTGCCCTTGTATTGCCAACAATTTGTAATCCTTATCCTCTGAATTCCTTGAAGTTAGTGAACTCCTTTATTATTTTTGCATGCTTTGCTGCTTTTGCATAATTTTTTTATTTTATTTTTTTGATTTTTCAAAAAAATCAGGTAACCTTTTGGTGATCTCAAGGGGGTTATTTGTTAGCTAAATAACTGACCAGCTACTTGCATCCTTCCAGTGGGCATGGAGTCTTCATATGGATCAAAAAACTCTTTTCCTCATCAAAAACATTGTTGCCACCCTGCTTCAATTGAAAAGAGCCTGCTACAAACAACTTGTGCATAAAGAACTTGGGGAAAAGACACTTAAAACCTTGTGCAACAACACTTATTTGCAAGAAAGAACACCTATCCTAACTTATACTAACCAAGAATAGTGATACTCAAACATAACTTCCTTTTTTGACCAACATAGGATGCTTTACAGGATCATAAACCGCTGAGAGGAGATGGAACACAAATAGATATTCTATAAACTGTTGCAATGCTTCATGAATGATGTGAATAAACTTGCAATGCTTCATGAATGATGTGAATAAACTTACCCATCCCTTCATGTTTATCATAAATACTACTATCTTGAAGTGCATAGGTAAGCCAAATGCATCATTCCTCAACTGCAACTTCATGTTTGGGTGGAAACATGACTTGTGATGCTTTGTGGGCCTCCATCTTGGCTAAATGTTTGATAGGACACCCTTTTGAATGAACAAACTTTGAACTCTCATTGTTGGCTTCCTCTTTCTGGACTGCTTCTTTAACAGCATGCACTTTCGAATGGTTTGGTTCAAGTTGTTCAAATGAAAACATGGCTGCTTTCTCTAGTTTGTGTTGCTCATAATTTACTGATTCAAGAGATAAAAACTTGACATCAAGATTTGAAAAAAAGTCTTGTATGATGCTGAAGAAAATGTCTTCATCAATTTCTATCTTACTCTACTCAATTTTATCAATCTGTTCATTCTTCAAAACAAGGCTATCTTCATTTTGTTCTTGGTAGATCAGCACCTTATCGAAATTGCTTGTATCTCCTTGTTGTTCCAAACCTTTTGCGGATGTTGATGTTAGTATAAGCATGTCTTCTTCATCGTGTTCAACAAAAGAAGGCAACTCATTAAACCAAAATGTAGACTCTTTTTCTTCACCACCCCCTTCTTGCTTGTTATCTTGTTCTCCCAGCTGATTTGTTGAAAGTTCATCAAACAAGTTAGTCAAAACTTCACATTCAAGCCCTCTAAATTTCTTTTCAACCTGCTGTCCTATTTGATTATTCTCATCACCCTCTTGCAACAAGTCTGATTTTTCTATACCACTTGGAGGTTCATCAGCTACAAGTTGCTCTTCTTTTTACTCAAAAAGCTCCTCTTTCCCACTAACTTAACTACCTTGATAAACAATAGGTCCTCCTTTGTAAAGGGAAATGATGCTAGAACAAGAAAGCTGATTTGGTGAATGGTTTTGAGAAGTTTCTTGAGGTAGGAAAAGCTCTTGAGGGGGCTCTTTCTAAGGAATAGTAGGCTGACTTTGCTCAAGCACAAGCACTTGCAATGGAAAAGAACCTCCAAAACTTGGTATTTCGAATTTAGAAGACTTATTTGATTATTCAGGAGGCTTATGTTGTTTGAAGCTTGGAAACTTGTACTTAGGAGCCTCCTCTTTTGCAAATTGATCTAGAATGCAAGAGGCTGATTGAGATTCCAGTCTTTATATTTGGGAAAGTAATAGCTTCATATGTTCTTGTTTGGCAAAAATCTCTTTTGCAAAAGACTCCTCATATTGCTTCCTTTGTGTATCTATCTCTTGTTTGCATTGGTAGGCTTGGTAAGCCAACTCCTCTTGCTGCAAATTGAATTCTTGTTGTCTCTTGATATCATCTGGCTGCTTATTGAAGTCTAGCAATATGCTTTTGATGTCACCAATCCCCATAGTATCAACATTTTGGGGCTGGCTAGGGGAGTAATAATGTTGGTGGCAAGTATATTGAACATGTTGGTCTCTTTGTATAACAAAGGCATTTGGGGTAAAACCAACTGCATGCTCAATTTGATATGGCTAGAAAGAAGTGATAAGAGCAACCTTTTTATGAAATGGATGATGATAAAACATATCTCAATGAAATGAAGACATGATGCAACATTAAACAAGTTGGAAATTCATTGGAATATTCTTAAAACAAGAATAGTCAGGACTGATTTTTTTTACAAAAATTTAAGCACATACCAGCACTTAGTCCACTTGAAACCAATAAATTGAACTTGGAGTCGCCGGGTATGTGAAAGTATTGCCTCCAAAGGCAAAAATTGTTGATATATCAGCAATGAGCAGACAAATATTGAATTGAGATAGTTCAATATGTCCCACCAGGCATGCCAAAAACTATTATGCACCCTACTAAATCTTGAATCCAACTATCCTATGAAACATGGGATGACCTCTTGAGTTGTAAGACTCACGAAACTCGAGGTCAACCTCCGATTAAAGGCATCTTCCCCTTGGTAAATCACCTAAAAAAATAACTCTAACTAAAGAACTTTGCTAGGAAAAGAGATAAAAAAGAACTGATAATCTAAATCTAAAACAAAAAATGAAGGTGATACACAAATATAGCAAATTTCTACTTCCTTTCAGCAACACAACTTATGAATCTCAATCTAAAGCTTGAAACAGTAATTTGCAACAGTAATTCAGAGGTAAACTTAGAACAACAGCAATCAAGGAGTCATAGAACTCACAGTAATACCTGTTTTTTTTTTCATACATAGAGAAAATTGAAACAAGTAGAGGCAAAAATACTGATCTTTGATTCACTGAAGGCTGCTACAATGATTGTTTTCTGGAAAAACAGTAAAAGATTACATCATAAGCATACAATCAACCATTATTTCAGGGTAAAACAAGGTTGAAGATGCAATCAATGAAGAAAATTTGTAATGTCCCCGTTTTCAGCGTGATCTTGTTTGGTGATGGTTAGCCTTTTCTTGGACCCTTGTGGGCTAACTGTTTTGGTTAGAGGGTCAATGGTACCTTCTGGAGAGTTTGGTCGATTTCATTTTCTGAGATCGTGGATAGGCTCATTGCAGGCCTTGGCAGTACAGGAGTTTCTTTGCTTATGACGGCACTGAATTCTGTTGAGAATTGAGGGAGATAGGCTTACTTAAGTGATTTAAGTTATATTTTAACTTAAAGTCTTTTTATAAAGTCAAATTGACTTTATAATTCTTATATCACTTAAATAAAGTCTAAAGTGAATATTTTAAGTTATATCTTTTAATCACTTAAAGGAGGCGCCAAAAATCAAAGTGTAGACTATGGAAAGTGACTTAAGTTTATTTCCCATAAATTTAAATGATCTAAAACCCTAAAATGTACGGCCTCCTTGGGTTTTCACCTCCTTTGCTATATAAGGGATTTGGGCAATGAGAAACTCATCTATTTTGAATATTTCAACTTTGCCTTGGAGGTTTTCCGTTTGCTTTCATCCTGTGATCAGGTTTGCAGCAATCCACCATTGGAGAACGAAATCTCTTCAGTGTGAGCACTTGTGAGGCTGTGAGAGATCAGCTGAATTGGTGCAAATTAAGAGAGCTTCATTCAGAAGTTCTGCAGTGCTTTAACAGATTTTTGTAAGTGTTCTTCATCAGAAACAGAGGGTTTGAATGGATGGTGTTCTTCCTTCTTCATGGTAGGCATCATAGCTACTTGGGCGCACCTTCTAAGATGTGTTTCTGGTCTTTTGGCTTGAAAGGCGTGGCTGTTTGAGCTAGGGCGCACTTGCTGGTTGAAGAAACGCCTATCTTCTTGAGGGTTTCTCTTCACTATCTTCAGCACTTGGCATTCCCTCTTCTATTGCTCTAGTTTCACAGCTGGATTCAGACTTTGTATCATCCTATTTTGAATATTGTCAGATTTTCATGTATAGACTGGCAAACTGGCTTCATTTCTTAATTAAATAAACTGGAGGCTTTCGGGTATGTTTATATGTTCTAAATCCATTGTTGAGCTTATTAAATACCTTCTACAATTTCAGTTTGATTAGATTTGCTCAAGTTTTCATTCTATGAGCTTTTATATGATGCACACCTTCTCTTTTGTCTACAAAATTTCTCTAAAAAACTAAAAAACACAAATAGACTTAAGAAAAAGACAGGGGTTTAAGCAGTGAGCTAGCAAGGCTCATCACAAAATTACAGAAGTAAAGACCTAATTTTGACTGAAAAAATTCAAGGACTGAATGTCACTTTGTCACAATAAACTTTTCCATCCCTTTGCACCGAAGCATGGGCCTCTTATTTATAGATTTTGAGAGCCTAAACTCAGAAAGTTATGTTGACTTTAGATATTTTTCCTATGAGTTGGCATCCTTATCCTCTGTGGATAAGATTCACCTATTTGTTTTATGAGTTGTCATCGTTATCCTTTGTGGATAAGATATTTGTAATCCTTATCTTTTAGACTTCCTTGAAGTTAGTGCACTCCTTTATTATTTTTGCATGCTTTGCTGATTTCACAAAAAATATTTTCTCCCTTTTTTTTTTGTGTTGTTCTGATTTTTCAAAAAAATCAGGTAATGGGAACGAAAAGGACATATGTCAATCACCCATGGGGTGAGTACTGTCTCCTCAAGCTGTAAATAGAAAGATCATCCTTGAGTTCTAGATCTTTTTCCTCTCTATATGTCCGGATGACAAAGGTTTGTTTTGTTCTATGGAGAGTCACCATGTCAAGAGTCGTACATTGTTTGTATAGATTTGAGTAGTCTAACTGAAGTAATCTATCATAGAAAGACTGCTGAGGATTAGCAAATGTCACAGGCGATCACTTGTTGCTGATACTAGGCCGTTTTTCAAGTCACTTGTTAGATTGTGGAGAGCCATTTGTTCTGAGAAGCTGGACTATGGAAAAGTCTCTCAAACGCATTATAAAAATCTTTTCACATTTATATGCTGAGATTTTAATAAGTTTTTGGTAACAATGATGTCTCTTTGATCTGATATCTTTGTCCCTCTGAGCATGATCCGAATTTGAATGCTACTAGAATTCTTTTCTAAGCTCATAAACATTGTGATGTCCACTAAGTGAATTGAGCACATAGTACGTATCTTGATAATCTAATGATCACTCTATCTTTTGGCCCAATGGATTCTCAAATGTGTTTCCCTTTTCTGCACAATGAGGATTCTGTAGTTAATGCATACTAACTTTTGTGAATCCATTTTACTTAATCTTCAGAGAAAATCTATACATCGCTCCAGGGATTTCATATTCAGTAGATCTGCCTGTTGTAATCTTTTAGGATCTTTTTCATAATAAGGGCACTGTTGGATATCTTTCAATGTTTCTGCTTTAATTAATGTTCTGATCTGCATATAGGGTAAATTGATACAGAGGATTGCTAGTGACAACCAATTGGACATCCTTCCATTAGAGGATCCTATTTACCTGGAGATCTGTCTGATTCTTACACAAGTCCATCTTTAAATAGAACTTTACGGACACCCTCTACATCCTTGCAGGTCCAAAAGTGAAGAGACAAGACCCCCTCTTGTAAGGACTGGTTCCCTCTTGTGCCTTCTGTGGAAAGATCAAGGCAGAATGATGATCTCGTGTCCCAGGATCATCCATTCTGATAAAATCTTAAAGATTCAAGATTGGGAACCAACTGTAAGCGGTTATTGTCTTAGTTGTAGTCGACCTAGTCGGCCGTAGCATAGTTGGCCGTAGTCGGCTGGAGTTATTTATGTTCAATAAAACTATAGTTGTAATGCAAATAATTAATGTAGTGTATGTCATATGTACTCGGATAATTAAGTAATGATTAGTGGTCAATGGGTTGTTATGAAATGTCGCGATGGTTGGTTTCTCAACCACCGCCGAGGGATATATGTACTGGAGTCCTTGTGGTTGGGAATAATATGACAGTACTGTTGACATCTATGTTATTGTAATGTTGATACTTTACTGTTGAACAAATGAATAGAAGCATTCCTTATTTCAAGCATCTTGTATTCTGGAATATGTTGTATGTATCTATGTTTTGTGCATAACTTAGTTTACTCTCATAGTACATTGAAATACATCCCTGTGAGTAAACACCAACAAGGGTGACCAAAAGTTGATGATTGATGTGTCAGAGGAGAATAGAGGCACTTGGAGAATGTAGTTTATTACTCTTCTTTTAAATATTTTAAGTTTGTATATTTAAGGGATTTAAAAAATTTAAAATATCTTTTTTAGTAGGCATGAGTTTTCTGCAGTCCATGAAGTTGATTGTAAGTGCTTTTGGATTCAACCGTGTATAATTTTTTTCTTGATGGATCATTGAGTGTGATTTGAAACATCAATGCAAAAAATTATTCACAGCTGAATCCAAAAGCACTTACGATCAATATCATTTTTGTGTTAAGTGGGTCTGTAGAAATTTAAAAATATCCCTGTGATGAGACAGTACCATAACTTCATCTTTTTTTATTATACCTATTTGTAAAACAAGAGCAAAAGATAAACCTGAGGCTAGACCAAAAACTAAAAATTCTCACCACCGCTGCAGTTGTGTACATTACAAAAGACTCCAAGACCAGTAAAATAGAGTATAGATCTCAAAAACTGACCATATTAGTTCCAAGGGGATAGATTTGGATGGTTCCACTATCCACACATTTATGTTCCTGCAAAGACAATAAATTGCAGCTGAGGTCTATGAATTCTGCTTCAACAGAATACTGCCACTAGCAAGGGAGATCTGCCACAGTACCACTGTTAAAATCAAATCTCTGCTTTTTCAAACAATTTAAAGCACACCTTCTAAATATGTGAGGTGATAAGTATTTAAACCCTCACTGTTTAAAAATTTGTCATAATCTAGATCTGTGAAAAGAAGGAAATAAATTATATTAATGTCCAGAAATGATCGGAAAGGTAAATGGGATTTTGTAGTTCAACTAGCTTAAGAATAGGCTGCAGGGACAGACAACATGTCTAAGATATAGAAGAAAAAACAGAGAAGTAGAAAACATTCACCCACAACATGGGAGAATGTGAAAACTGCTCGCTAAAAGAATATAATCCACTGTTGCTCATCTTGCAAGAGTTTAGGGGCTCACCACCTTCGTCATGTACCCCATCAATAGGGATGAAGAGGAACTACACCTTGGCCAAAGACCAAAAAGTTGTAGTAGAAAATTGATTTACATTTACAATTACAAGATGATTGTGACTATTTTTATACCCAAGAAATTTCATTTGTGGGAGGTTATATCTTTAATCAGGACGCATTAGTGTTTATATCACAAAATTAGTCCACATTGCAAACAAATGGACAAACTTGTCCATATTCACGATCAAATTTCTTTTTAATTTTTCAAATTATTAAAAATTTATTTTCTATTTTAGAATCTTTGCATCAACGATATGACTTAGCATATACAACTAACTGCTTTTACCTTAATTTTTTGTCTTTGATGCCACATTGTACACACACATACTTGATGTTATTTGAATGTGACGGAACCATTTCTTATTGGCTAGTGCAATGTGAATTTTGGCAGGAATATACAGGTATTAGCTGAAAGCTACACCGTATATGCTATTGACTTACTGGGTTTTGGTGCATCAGACAAACCAGCCAAGTTAAACTTTTCAATGGAAATTTGGGCTGAGGTAAGAATGTTTTTCAAAAAAAATATTTCATTTTACTTACTACTTTTACAGTTGTCCTCGCAGATCTACAATCCCACAGTTGGTGATTATATGACCTCTGATTAGAGCCTGTTATCACTTCTAAGCAGCTAGTTTTAGACTTCTCAAAGGATGTGATACAGGCACCGACAGTATTGATTGGAAACTCTGTTGGGAGCTTGGCCTGTCTTATAGCTAGTTCAGGTGTTTACATCCCTTATATTTCTATAAAAATTTCCTTCAGCCAGCCATTTTTTATATGCAAGTTTCAAGGAACAATAAGATGTAAGATTCATTCCGCACACATTTTATGAAATTATAGATCTGTTCTACTTATCTGTGAAGAATATGCACATGATTTTTTGTTGATCTTGCTCTGGGGACCAGAGGCTCCAGAAAACTTGGTGCGTGGCATTGTATTGCTCAACTGTGCAGGAGGCATGAACAACAAGGCCATTGTTGATGATTGGCGGATTAAACTTGTCACTCCTTTACTTTGGATTATAGATCTTTTACTCAAGCAGAGGAGAATTGCATCAGCATTGTTTGAACGTGTCAAAACAAGGTTAGTCTTAAAATATGGTGGTCATATATAAATTGCAATGAGAAACTAACTATTGATTTTTATAAAAATCAGAGAAAATTTGAAGAGCATATTACAGGCAGTATACAGCAACAAAATGTCTGTTGATGATGAATTGGTAGAGGTATGCTAGTCTGCTATAATATATTTTACTTTTGATATGGTTTTCATTGAGAACGTGGTTGATGACATGATATAGTGTGTGCAGGTGATTAAGAAACCTGCAGATGATCCAGGGGCTATAGATGTCTTTGTTTCTGTACTGACAGGGCCACCTGGGCCAAATCCAATTTCCTTGATGCCCAACATCTCAATTCCTGTTCTAGCTTTATGGGGTGATGAGGATCCATTTACTCCACTTGATGGTCCTGTTGGAAAATACTTCTCCTCTCTGCCATCAGTGTTTCCAAATGTGAAGTTTTTGGTCGTCCAAGGGGTGGGGCACTGCCCTCATGATGATAATCCTGATTTGGTTCATGAAAAACTTCTTAGCTGGCTAGCTAACCTTCCTGCTCAAACCCCACCAGTAACATCTGCAAAATAGACTGTTTGAATTTGGTTTTTGGCATACAGAAGGCATTCAAACGCATATGTCGTTGATTTTTTATTCCCCCATTTATTTACCTACAAATACACATACACAAACATGTCTCTAAATACATGGTGCACCAACAATAAATGCAAGATATGCATGCCAATTATAAGAACTACAGATTTTTTTATCAAGAATCCTAATAAGATCAGTATCAAAATTTATTTTAATAAAAATTTAAGGCATTAGACCTTGCCTCGTTCTATCAAATTTTCTTGTGATTTTTTTGTTAAAATATGTGTTGCTGTGCACAGACTTACATGTGGTGTTTCAATTCCTTTGTTTAAAGGATAAAAGTGAAAACAAAACATGCAAAATATTTCAAAATCAAAAATATATATATATATATATATATATAATTACATCTATAAACAACATACACAAAATTGTGGAAAATTACATCTATTTCAAAATAATTTTGACATGCTATATAAAAACGTGATATCTAAACTAGTATTACAAACCTTTGTGTTGACATTGTGCCTATATCAGATATAATGGTGTCACAGGGCAAGGCTTATGTCCCATAGACTGCTTAGTCCTGTGGATGTCATTAAAATCTTTTTATTTTATTTCAATCTTGAGTAGAAATCTCTCATGTATCTTCCCTTTCAATATTCAATACAAAGAGAAACTTGCTTGGATCACATTTTGAATTACATTTCTTTGAAAATCACCATTGTAAGAAGCTTGTACATTTCTTACTATCAAGATTATCAAAATTTTACATCGTTTTAAAATTATTTTTAATAAAACTGTAAGATGCGGGCAATGGATAAATTGCACAACTTATTATAACCTGTTCTAGGATAGGCATGGATGACTTTCTTGCAAAGCTGAATGACTGTCTAGAGGGGAGAAATATTTAGGTTGTTTATCACATAACTCTATTTAGGCTATACAAAATATTTTGTTCTATGAATTTTGTAGAGTTTGAATTGGCATCTCAACTACCTTGAAGTTTTTTCACTTGTTTAATTTAACTAACATGCAAAAATGTTTGTGATCATTTCCTATGATTGGATAAGAAATGTATTATTCTATCTTCATTTTCATTCAATATATTACACACTTATATAGGAGTTTGATTTCCTATATTATGTGTAGGATAACATATGAGAGGTTAAACAAACCACACTAACAATAATATTAAGTTTTTATTACACTTATAATACCAATTTAAACACCCATGTGAACACTAACAATAAATTTCCCAACATTCCCCCCCTTAGTGTGAACATGGTAAAAACTCACACTTTCAATTGCAGTAAGCCCAACATGATCTTGATTCAAATGAAAGGCATCTTTCATCAACCTTTCATGGTTTTTACATAGGCTTAACACAAACCTGGGTATGAACGGGAAATCATTCATCTATTCACCTCATATGGTTTTCTAGATCACCACTAACCTTTTCAAGATCCATGAATTGCATTACACTAGTGTGTTTGTTTTCACAACAATTTTTTTATACAAAAATATTATATTGTTCTATCTCCATTTTCATTCAATATATTACAAACTTATACAGGAGTTTGATATCCTATATTATAAGAACCACTCCCTAATAATATGAGTTCTAACAACTCACATACCTATAACCTCTCATATGTTATCCTACACATAATATTATAACAACACTAACAATGATATTAAGTTGTTTCTCAACAACTTAATATTTATTACACTTACAATACCAATTTAAACACCCATGTGAACACTCACAATAAATTTCCCAACAAAATGATCAATAGTAATCATTTTCTTCAATTTTAATTAGGAGTATGATTTTTATCTTTTGTTACTTTTTTGTTGTTGTTTCATATTACTTTCCTAGTCATAAAGTTCAATGTAGATCACTAAGAGACACAATTGCATTTGAAGATATCATCATTTACTCTAGATGTAAAAGGTAAGGGTTTAGGTTTTTGTCGAGTGAGATACCAATTTGGTGTATAAGACCTCTTTAAAGAAGCCCACAAGTTTTTATTTGTATTTATTGGTTTTTTTTTTTTTCACTTACCTTATATTTTCTCAAATTTGTACTTTGTTAAGTTTCAAATCTTTGACCAAGCTTGTGATTAATCAATCCTTGCCATGATGAAAAAAGAAAAATAAATCAAGTATATGCCTTTTTTTAGGAAGGTTATGTGTAGGAGGGAAACTAAACATTCATTTTTCTCTCTTTTATGTGTCCTATCTTGCTTTTTCTTTTTATCCTTCACTCCTTTTTTCTACACTTCATCTTTTCTCCTTCCTTTTGAGTATGTTCTTTTCTTAACATTTCTATTCTCTAGTACATTGAACATTTTGATAAAGATTAACAAGGCTTGTTAATGATATTTCTAGTTTATGCACATAACAATTGAGGATTTGGGTACAATCCTGCTTACTCCAAGCACTTATATTGTTGCATACATTCAAATCTCCATTTTGTCACTTTCTTACCTACTACATACTATACACTTGCCATGATGTATTTTGTGCCCTAGTCATCTAGCCTTGGATCTTTGAGCCCTCTGCACTTCCATTATAACCATTATATTCACCTAGCCTCTCTACACGCTACCTTAGCTCGGTATGTTTCCCATGATTGAGTCCATGCTTTTTTGTTTCTTTTCTACTTTCTAGCTACTCTATAACCTTATAGGTGAATCACCTTTCCCCTTCTTTCTTTGTTGACGATTGAGTGTAGTTATGCATGTTGATGTTCATACTTAGGTGGAGGATTCAACCAAAGTTGCAAGGGTGACATTCAAATAAAGAAATATTCAAGCTTGCCTATTCTAATCATTGATGATCAGCCCTTGCATCATACTAGTGGCATGGGGTTAGACAATAAGGGTGGCATAAAAAAAATTATCATGCAATCCTAATAGATGAAATCCAAAGCCAATTCAAAGCAGCCCAAAGGAAATTCTCAAAGCAAAGTTAAAAAAGTGCAAAATCTTAAAAAATTCAAAGAAAAAGCACTAAGTCACTATACTAGCTTGAGATGTTCTTGTTTCGTCTCCTTTTCAATTTTAATTCACTTATGATATATTCTAGGTTGAGCTTTTGAGCTAGGGTGTCTTTTTCTCCTTTTTTCTAACACTTATGAATAAAAATTGAACTCATACTTTAGAATATTCCCTACATCCCTTTATTTCCTAATTTCCTACATACACTTGAATATCTCCCTCTATCTCTTAAAGTTCTTGATCACGTTGAATAGATCCCTAAGCAATTCATGGGAAGCCTTTTATAGTCTTTCTCTCTATCTATTATATTGCCTTATCTCCTAGTAGATTACCTTCAACCTTCATTATACCACTCCCATCTCTTCCCATTACTTTTATTGGATATTACAATGTACACAAAGAAGTTGGACTAAACAAGCTTCTTGGTTGCACTGATGCATAAGCATAAGATCACATTTTATAACCTATTATTCTACTCTATCATTATACTTGAGATCCTTTTTGTTGAAGTGGGCAACCAAGATATTCAATTTGCAACACCACATAACCTCCACAAGAAATAGAGAGAAGCAACAATGGAAGATGCTATTCCACCAAACAAGAATTGCAATATGATACAATATGCAATACAATACAATACAATGCAAAATATGCTAGAGATGCCTTGCTTATAAAGGCAAGGATGAGAGATAGGATTAGATAAGATCATGACTTGAGTGTCTTAATCCTATCACATGAGACAACTAACTCATAACTACCTAGGATAATGTAAAGTCTAGATAAGACAACTATGACTTCTGGATAAGACAACTAATACTTCTACAAGAAAACTTATATCCTAAGTAAACTTAACATGTGAACTAAGTACCCTAAGTCCCTAGTAAAGAATTAACTAGTTACAAGACTTTATTCACACCAACACCCCCCTTAAGTGCGACTTAGGGAGGTACAAACCAATGCAAAGGATGGGTCCCGACAACAAGGCTTGATGAGGTACCCATGTACAAAACAAAAAAAAATCTCTTACAAATGGAGAAAAGGAGAAAAACCCTATATGAGAAAACTCTTCTCTAAAAGAGAGAAAAAGATGAAAAGAAAACTAAAGAAGGAAGGGGGACTCCTCAAGACCCCCCAAGGACAACTTCCTTCACCCCAAGCATCGATCGCAACTGAAGATAATGAGGCAAAGCCAAAGGTTTAGTGAAGATGTTTGCAACCTTCTTATATGTAGGCTAATACTCCAAGTTGAGAACACCATCCTAGATGAGTTTCCTGATGAAGTGCATGTGGACCTCAATATGCTTAGTTCGTTGATGCTCCACTAGGTTGCGAGAGATATGGATAGCACTCTGGTGGTCACACCAAAGAGTAGTTGGTTGAGTGGAAGGAAATCCGAACTCAGTCATCAATTGACGAAGCCACAAAACCTCCTAAATAGCAAGAATTGCACCTCAATACTCAACCTTTGTCGATGATAATGCAATAGTAGTCTACTTCTTGCATGACCATGCAATTGAATCAAAACCAAGGCAAAAGGAAAAGCCAGAAATAGACTTCCAATAATTAACATCACCAACCCAATTTGAGTCAGTGAAGCCCGCAATATGAGATGCTCTTGATGTATAATGAATGTCAAAATGTGTAGTGCCCTGAATGTATCTCAAGATACATTTGGTGGCCTTCCAATGACTCTCATGAGGCTCCTATGAGAAGCAAGAGACAAGTCCAACTGCAAATGAAATATCAAGATGATTATCTGTCAAGTACAAAAGACTGCCAACCAACTTCCAGTACAAGGTAGGATCAACTATAGGAGTAGTGCAACTAGTAGACAATACAACACCTGACTAAAATGGAGTGGAGGCAGGCTTGCAATTAGCCATGCCAAATCTCTTAAGAAAATCAAGAAAATAGTTATGTTGGAAAATGAAGATCCCCTCAGAAGTCTGATGAACCTGAAGACCAAGGAAGTAATGCAAAAGACCAAGGTCGGTCATATCAAATTACTCCATCAATGCTCAATGTGTACTCTGAATCATGGAAGTAGAACTCCCTATGAGAATCAAGTCATCCACATAGAGCAAAAGTATGAGTAGATCATCTCCATTTCTCTGAGTGTAAACTTTAGGATCGAAATGGCAACGACTGTAGCCGAAAGAAAGCAAGAAACTATCCATCTTCTCATACCACTTGTATGAGGGGCCTGTTTGAGACTATACAATGAACATCAAAGCCTACAAACAAGTGAAGAGTCTTGCATGAAACTTGGTGGTTGATCCATATAGATCTCGTCATGAAGATCCCCATTCAAGAAAGCACTCTTCACATCCATCTAATACACTAACCATTCCTGCGATGCAGCTATAACAAGGACAAGGTGAATAGAATCCATCTTGGCTAGGAGCAAAGGTCTTAGAATAGTCAATTCCTTCAACCTTAGAAAACCCCTTTGCAATAAGATGAACCTTGTACTTTTCAATGGAACCATCTACTGCATACTTGGTACGATACACCCACTTGCATCAAACCAACTTTATTCCCTTAGGAAGAGGTACAAAATCCCAAGTATGATTCTTTATCAAAGAAGAATACTCATTAGCCATAGCATTATCCCACTTTGGAATACTTGAAGCATCTAAAAAATTCTAAGGATCATCTAAAACAACATGACTCAAAAGATTGATTCCTGAAGTCTGAGAATGAGTGTGGCGAGTGTCTATGGATCACCAACAAGAGGACCAGCCTCCTCAAAGGTAACTTGAGCCTATTGTGGCCTAGTGGATGAATGAGGAGGTGGATCAAGACCATCATCAAAATCTTCCTCAACTAGTAACACATCATCAACTGAAGAAGATTGAGTAGGTTGTGATGAAGAATTATAAGGAGGATTTTCATGTGTGAAGGACTCAACAAACTAAACATCACGATGGAAATGAACCTCTTGCGTGTTAGGATCAAACAATATATATGCCTTCACATCCTCACAATAGCCAACAAAAAAGTATCGTTGACTCTTCTCCATTGATTTACGCTGACCATTCGAAATGAATGCCCAAGCCTCACTATCAAATACTTTGAAGAAGGATAAATTAGGCTTATGATGAGACCAAGCCTCCTCAGGAGTCATATTTTGCACTGCCTTATGGGCAATACGGTTCTGAATATAATTGGCATAATTGACAGCTTCGACCCAAAAGGCATGAGCCATGGACCTAGACTGAATTGTACAATTGGCCATCTCCTTGAGAGTCTTGTTCTTTCTCTTTGTCACACCATTTTGTTGAGAAGTGTAAGGAACTGTGTGTTGGTGAAGAATACCATGCTCACTGCAAAAATCCTGAAATGCATGATTAACATACTTCCTCTCATTGTTTGTGTTTATCTGTCGAAGAGAAAAACTTGACTAATTATCCACAAATGTTTTGAAGGTCTTAAAGATGGTGAGAACCTCACTCTTGAGCTTTAGAAAGTAGACCCATGTGCATCAATAAAAATCATCAATGAAAGTAAGCACATACTTAGCCACTGAAAAAGGAGTTGGGAATGACATGAGATCACTATGGACCAACTCAAGGGGTGTGGTTGCACGTGTAGCTTGACCCTTAGGAAAAGGATCTTGATGTTGCTTGCCAAGAACACAACCTTGAAAAACACCATCCGTGCAAGAGATATTAGGAAGACAACCCACTAAGTTATGTGCACACATTTGATAAAGATATATATAGTTCAAGTGCCCAAATACTTCATGCCAAAGTTTGCTCATTGAATCAGCACGAGCAAAAAAAATGAACCCGATGAATACTCAAAGCCATCAAATCAATACAAATGGTTCTCATGATCAATGATCCCTGTAGCAACAACCTTCTCGGGATCCTGTAACTGTCTAATAGTCAGATTCTGTGGAGGAAACTCAACTGACTTCCCATTTCCAGAATGACAAATTTGATATATGGAAAGAAGATTCGTTGAAATATCAAGAACAAGAACATCCTCAATGCAACCATCTAGCATCTGAACAAATCCTATCCACAAAATTGGAATCTATGAAGAGTTCCCAATTGCAATCTAAGAAGTAGAAGTAAAAGACAAACAAAATCATAGGCACGATATGTCCAATTATAGTACAAGATCCAAAGACTCTTTTACTTTAAATGTAATCCTTCATATCTAAGATTAATTGTCAAGTAGCACCCTTAGGGCACATCTATAGTTTGAATCAACCAAGTCTATTGTCATCATCAAAGAACTACGAAATCCCTAACCTATTTGAATCAACCAAGCCTACTACCATTGTTATTAAAGAGATAAGCATTCCCTAGCCTCTCATTCCCTAACCTATTTGTCATATTTCTTACTCAACTCAATTATATTTATTAGAGTTTTAATTTTCTCTACCCTACATTCATATAATTTTAAAAGGGTTTAATTTATTTTTCTTCAAAAATATATAATCAGATAATGGTGGGAGTTGCACTCTAAAATGACATTTATTCAAATCTAGTGTTTTTATTTTATATCATCCCTTCTCAATTCTAAAGGAAGTTAATCTCAATATTAATTTAAGTGAATTCTAAAAATAATCAATATCTGCTTTAATCTAAAAAAAATATTATTGTCTACACCTAAACATTCCTAATAGCTATTAGTATCATATTTTATACATTCTTGATTTTCAATATCATTATTATCAAAACCAACTCAACCAGCATTAGAAATCTAAATTTTAATTTTCTATCATATTTGTAATATGAAAAAAATAAAAAACCATAAATATTTGTACAAGATTTTATGTATTTGGTTCGCTACAAAATATCTTCCTCATCTTCCAACTATTGTGTGTCGCTCTTCATCAAACCATTCAACCAAATGTGTCTGTCACAACTTTACACCTCATCTTCATATAAGTAAGCCTTATCCCAACATTATAACTCACCTTCATTCAACTCACAAAGATTTAAATACACTTCCAACTTATCATCTATATACATCACCAATACCAGCTAATACCCTTATCTGTTTGACTTTGTAGCATATTCAATCAATTGCATTGGTCCCCTCTTCTAAATGCAACTTCAAAGGGAATCAGATAAGAATAGCATACTTCTCTACAAACTCATTAATCTTTTAACAAGCTTTTATTCTACAGATCAATTAAGATTAGCAAGACAAGGAAGTTTCAAATTAAACCCATTTTAGCTCTCTTTTCCTTTCTAAATAAATAGCTAACCATCTCATGACACTACTATATATTTTATAGTTATTCCATTATATGTTCAAGCATTGGCTTTAGTCCTTTTCATGATGATGGGTGTAGTGGTGAGGCCCAAAACTCTGAAACCTATTACCTAATATTGATAGTTGTTCCCAACAAGAATATTCTCATTTCATTCATTGTGAACAGAACACCCTGAGTATAAAAGTTCCATACTTCCCTATACCTTTATATTTTCTCATACCTTTTTCCTACTTAAAATAACAGAGACTACTTTTCTTTATCCCAGATTCTCGATTAATGTTGCTTCATAAATCAAAATTAACACAAAAACTGAGGAGTTGACAACTCCATAAAATCAGCATGCTACAGCTTTTACATGTTTTCTCCATCAAAACAATCGCTCTCAATTATCAATGTTGTATTCATTCTGTTATCCATCCTCATCCACATCTGCTCCACAAATTGACCTTGTTTAATTTGTAAATGCCACCATAGTGTGCCTCGCAGTTAAATTACATTGTTTTCCATACAAATAAAAAAAAATTGTAACTAAACTTCATTAGATTAATATTATCTTGTTTATGCATCATTTTTTTTAAATCACCTTAAATTGTATTTATGATGTTCTAGGGATATATCAGAAATTTATTTTTTAATTCAATGTGAGTTACATTAAAATAATTATCATACAAAATTTAATTTATAATTAAATGACAAAATATTTTAATGTTCAATTTCAAAATAAGTCAATTTATATTTTGAGAAATTTGTTCAACAACCCAAAACATGACATGTTCAAATCTATAAGACATTCATTCAAGACGGGAAGGTAATTTGTTGATACATAAACTAGTCGCAAAGAATGTAATTAAAAGAGATTAAGAAATGACATCTAAACTAAGATATTTGCAATTGGGTTTAAACAATGGTTAAATTAAAATTAAAAAATATAGTTTATCAAAGTCAAAGGGTTTATGAAAGGCCCTATCTCATGAAGCAATCAAATATATAAGGGAGATTATTTAATGAGAATAGGAGATCAATCAATTGGGAATGAGTATTTTTTTTGATACGTGAATGCTTTTGACTTGAGCTATGAACCAGTGAGGCCACATTTGGGGGACCTCATCCCCAATGTTCTCTCCTCCTTTCTTCCTATTGCCTTCAATCTTCCTCCCTCTGCCTCCATACTCCTTCTCTCTTCCTGCTCTCCCCCTTTTTAATCCTCCTCTTCTCCTTCCTCTCCTCCTCCTCTCATCACCTCTTCTCCTCCTCCACCTTCACCTCCTTCTCTTCTCCTTTTGCTCCTCTTGCCTCTCCTCCTATCTCCCTTCTTTACTCCTCCTCTCCTCCTTTCTCGCCTCCTCCTACTTCACTCGTCTCCTCCTCTTCCCTTCCTCCACCTTCTCCTCCCAATTGGGAATAAGTATAAAGAGAATGAAAACCCTCCAAAGAAAATTAAGGGTTTTTGAAATTAAGAGATTTAAGGACGAAAACCTTAATTTCTCTTATCAAGTTATTGGATAAAAACCCATAACATGTATAAATATTAAGGACAAAAATTAAGGAAAAATAACTACAAATTGGAGGAAGAAACGTAGCAAAATATCAAGATAGGATTATTTCAAAATTAAGTCATGAAAAAATATGAATATTATTATAAAATTCATGATTTTGATTAAGGTATATCTAAATATAAATTCAATTATCATTTTAGAATCAGAAATATTGTTTTAAGGAAAAAATAAGAAATGTTCTAGAAAGGGACATTATAAATGGTATCAAAGCACGGCAATAGAAAGGGACATTATAAGTGGTACCAAAGCACAGCAATCCTACTAGCTTGCAAGATAAAGCTAAAATGTTGGATGCATTCTAGTCAAAAAGACTTGAAGGTCTACAAAAGGAAAAAAACATGGATCCTATGCAAGAATTATTGTACAAACTTGAGGCCCCTAAAATTATTAATTGATATCAAAGTTTGTCAAATTATGCAAAAGCTTGTGTTCCCTTGATGACTATTTGGAGACACTCAGGTACCAATTTCCCAACAAAAGAGGCCTATATGAATACATAAGAAAAATGGCTACTTGGAGGAGATCAAGAAGCAAGATCCAAGAGAATTATTAGTGACAACAAAATAAGGATTAGAATTAGAATCACAAGAAATAGCTAAACCTATAGAAGAAAAAGAGTTGATATTGTGTGTTGAAGTTAGGTTAGTAATGGCGGATGATGCTCAAGAAACATCCACCCAATTTTTTGGTAGGGAAATAATTAAGCCATGTAATAATAAACTACAATGTATGGAAATGATTGGACCATGTGATGCTATTGTGAAGAGTAAATTTTCTAAGATTGACCCCCATGAAGAGGAATTGTGATTTTATCAAAGAAATTCCATAATATACACCAACTACATGGAGGGTGACTAGGAAACATTCAAATTCCCTTGTTCCAAGATCAATAAGTTCATTGATGGGTTAGTTTGTAGTCATGAGAAGCAGACTTTTGGTTTGCACAAGATGGATCTAAGAGAGATCAACATGGGCATTGGAGAACAAAGGACACATTTGTAAAGTTGTCATCCCACCCTACTTGAAGAGAAAATGGATATAGTCATTCTGAGGAGCTTGATGCTTAAAGAAATGAGAGATGTGACTTGCAATGAAGGACATTTAAATTCCTTCACTCATATATGAAATTGGCTTTGCAAAAAGGAGTGGAGCTTTTACATGTTTTCTCCATCAAAACAATCGCTCTCAATTATCAATGTTGTATTCATTTTGTTATCCATCCTCATCCACATCTGCTCCACACACTGACCTTGTTTAATTTGTAAATGCCACCATAGTGTGCCTCGCAGTTAAATTACATTGTTTTCCATACAAAATAAATTTTATTTGTAACTAAACTTCATTAGATTAATATTATCTTGTTTATGCAACATTTTTTTTTAAATCACCTTAAATTGTATTTATGATGTTCTAGGGATATATCAGAAATTTATTTTTTAATTCAATGTGAGTTACATTAAAATAATTATCATACAAAATTTAATTTATAATTAAATGACAAAATATTTTAATGTTCAATTTCAAAATAAGTCAATTTATATTTTGAGAAATTTGTTCAACAACCCAAAACATGACATGTTCAAATCTATAAGACATTCATTCAAGACGGGAAGGTAATTTGTTGATACATAAACTAGTCGCAAAGAATGTAATTAAAAGAGATTAAGAAATGACATCTAAACTAAGATATTTGCAATTGGGTTTAAACAATGGTTAAATTAAAATTAAAAAATATAGTTTATCAAAGTCAAAGGGTTTATGAAAGGCCCTATCTCATGAAGCAATCAAATATTTAAGGGAGATTATTTAATGAGAATAGGAGATCAATCAATTGGGAATGAGTATTTTTTTTGATACGTGAATGCTTTTGACTTGAGCTATGAACCAGTGAGGCCACATTTGGGGGACCTCATCCCCAATGTTCTCTCCTCCTTTCTTCCTATTGCCTTCAATCTTCCTCCCTCTGCCTCCATACTCCTCTCTTCCTGCTCTCCCCCTTTTTAATCCTCCTCTTCTCCTTCCTCTCCTCCTCCTCTCATCACCTCTTCTCCTCCTCCACCTTCACCTCCTTCTCTTCTCCTTTTGCTCCTCTTGCCTCTCCTCCTATCTCCCTTCTTTACTCCTCCTCTCCTCCTTTCTCGCCTCCTCCTACTTCACTCGTCTCCTCCTCTTCCCTTCCTCCACCTTCTCCTCCCAATTGGGAATAAGTATAAAGAGAATGAAAACCCTCCAAAGAAAATTAAGGGTTTTTGAAATTAAGAGATTTAAGGACGAAAACCTTAATTTCTCTTATCAAGTTATTGGATAAAAACCCATAACATGTATAAATATTAAGGACAAAAATTAAGGAAAAATAACTACAAATTGGAGGAAGAAACGTAGCAAAATATCAAGATAGGATTATTTCAAAATTAAGTCATGAAAAAATATGAATATTATTATAAAATTCATGATTTTGATTAAGGTATATCTAAATATAAATTCAATTATCATTTTAGAATCAGAAATATTGTTTTAAGGCAAAAATAAGAAATGTTCTAGAAAGGGACATTATAAATGGTATCAAAGCACGGCAATAGAAAGGGACATTATAAGTGGTACCAAAGCACAGCAATCCTACTAGCTTGCATGATAAAGCTAAAATGTTGGATGCATTCTAGTCAAAAAGACTTGAAGGTCTACAAAAGGAAAAAAACATGGATCCTATGCAAGAATTATTGTACAAACTTGAGGCCCCTAAAATTATTAATTGATATCAAAGTTTGTCAAATTATGCAAAAGCTTGTGTTCCCTTGATGACTATTTGGAGACACTCAGGTACCAATTTCCTGACAAAAGAGGCCTATATGAATACATAAGAAAAATGGCTACTTGGAGGAGATCAAGAAGCAAGATCCAAGAGAATTATTAGTGACAACAAAATAAGGATTAGAATTAGAATCACAAGAAATAGCTAAACCTATAGAAGAAAAAGAGTTGATATTGTGTGTTGAAGTTAGGTTAGTAATGGCAGATGATGCTCAAGAAACATCCACCCAATTTTTTGGTAGGGAAATAATTAAGTCATGTAATAATAAACTGCAATGTATGGAAATGATTGGACCATGTGATGCTATTGTGAAGAGTAAATTTTCTAAGATTGACCCCCATGAAGAGGAATTGTGATTTTATCAAAGAAATTCCATAATATACACCAACTACATGGAGGGTGACTAGGAAACATTCAAATTCCCTTGTTCCAAGATCAATAAGTTCATTGATGGGTTAGTTTGTAGTCATGAGAAGCAGACTTTTGGTTTGCACAAGATGGATCTAAGAGAGATCAACATGGGCATTGGAGAACAAAGGACACATTTGTAAAGTTGTCATCCCACCCTACTTGAAGAGAAAATGGATATAGTCATTCTGAGGAGCTTGATGCTTAAAGAAATGAGAGATATGACTTGCAATGAAGGACATTTAAATTCCTTCACTCATATATGAAATTGGCTTTGCAAAAAGGAGTGGAACCCTAGTATTCACAAAGGAGTGGAACCCTAGTATTCACAAAACTTCCACAATTCATCATAGCAGAGGATGCAACATTGTGTTGTCATTTTGGATGTCAACAATAACAATCAAGAGTTTGTATTTGTTACCCAGGATCCTTGGTAGAAATGAAATAAGAGAAGAATTTTGTGATGTTTCTAGAAACTCTCTTAGTGGATTGGTTACAAAATGTGAAAATCTCAAAAGTGGACCAAAAAGACAATCATTTTTAAAAAGAACGTTGCATTTAAGGTCATAGATGTGAGTCATGTCACTTTCCTATTTTGACTCGAAGAGATATTCATGAAACTATACAAAGGTTGGGTCAACCAAAGCAATTCTTTGTAGATGTAATTGATGCCACAAAGGAAATTGATCCTCGGATTGATACTTCCTTTACCTAGTTTCAAACTATGCTATTGCAAAATGTCTTTTTCTTTCTTCTCTTTGAGAAAGAGAGAAAACTTATCTTAAATTATGAACCTTGCTAGTTTCCAACTCTTGGTTTCACTGTTGAGAGCTATTAGAAAATACAAGTGGTCTATCCCACAATAATGGGACCCAAACTTAGGGACATTAAATTTTCTATCTCGAATGTAAGTAAAAACTTAAAACACCTTTGTTTGAAGATTTTTCTTTGAACGAGGCTACTTTTGTTCGAAGGTATGTCAAAAATTATCTCCGTTAAAAAATGGACCTTCATTTGAAGGTTGAAAATGTAAAAAAACTTTTGAATGAAGTTCATTTCCAAAAAAAAGAATAAAGACCTTCATTTAAAGGTCCCTTTTTTCCATTTTTGGAAATTTCCTTTGAAAAAATATTACATTTTTTTTGTGGGAACAACATACCTTCGAACGAAGGTACGAAAGCCTTAAGTAGACACTTCTAATGTCTACTTCAATTTTTCCTCAAAAATTCTAGTTTCAAACCTCGAGTTGAACCTTCAAATGGAATTAACTTGATAAGATAATTTGCGAGATCGTAGTCTTTGAAATGAGATTTCTAACAAGTATAATTTTAATATATTTTTGTTTTATTAATATTACTTTTTTATTTTTTACTAAACATAGGTTTTCACTTAATATCAAACTCTTTGTTCTACACATGAAAAAATGGTAAAATATAGAAGAAAAAAAAAACTGAAAAATTATTTGTGCACTACGTATTGATGTCCTTGTTTCAACAACAAAAAATGAATTTTTGTATATACGAAACAAGTTATGTGTCATGACTACACCTCTATCCAAATTATAGTTACCCTGACTTCAAAATTTAATTAAAAATAAAATATATAACAAAAAATATGAAAAATTATTCATGCATTAGATATTGATGTTACAAATCTATATTTAAAAATTGAAATTTAATCCTTTCTAGAAAAAAAAAAAAGTTGTTTACTATAAAAAAGAACAAGTTATTAAAAGTTACATTAAAAAAATCACAATTTATTTCAAAAAAAATTAATATATATTTAAAATCTACACACAAATCATTACAAATCACTAATTTACATCATCTTCATATTATTAGTTGTTTAGCCACTATAGGTCTTAGAAAGTGAAGATTTAGTTATAAATGTCAGTACTGTGGGATTACCCAAATACACAACCCAAAAAAATATTGGACAATAAATTGTCCTCATACTTTAGAGGATGGTATTAACCTTATGACATTAAAGGACTATATTGGCAATCGGGTTGAAAAACTATTTACATCATAAAGAGGACTAATGACTAGGAATTACAAATCTCAAAGTTTGATTTGAGATCCAAGTCTTGGCAAAATGATTTAGTTTGAAAAACTAAGAGCTGAACCAACATTGCTTGAGGACAAGCAATCTTTGGAAAGGGTGGATTGTGATGTCCAATTTCAACCCAAAACATAGCAAGTTCAAATTTATAAGACAATTCACCCAAAACAAGAAAATAGTTCGCTAATACGTAAACTAATCGCAAAGAAAGTAATTAAAGAAGATTAAAAAAAGGCACCTAAACTAAGATAAATGTGATTGAATTTTAAAAATGATTAAATTAAAATTATAGTTTATAAAAAGTCGAAGGATGTATGAAGGATTGTCTCATTTAATGAGAAGAGGAGATCAATCAATTGGGAATAAATATTATGTGGCTTTGTAAATAAATATTACAGCCAAATAGGATGAAAACCCTTAAAAGAAAATTAAGGGATTTAAGAACAAAAACCCTTAATTTTTCCTATCAAGTTATTGGATGAAAATCCTTAACTTGTCTAAATATGAAGGACAAACATTTAAAGAAAAATTGTTGCAAATTGGAAAAAGAAACATAACAGAAAATCAAGATAAGACTATTTTCAAAATTATGTCAGAGTGAAAAATATCTGAACATTATAATAAAATTCATGATTTTGATTAAATTATATTTATAAATATAAATGCAATTATCACTTTAAAATTAGAAAATATTGTTTTAAGACAAAAATAAGATATGTTATAAAAAAAGACATTACAAAAAAATAATAATAATAATAAATAAAATCAAAATTAATGATAGAAAACATCTATGATAACACCTGTTACTAAAGACAATTTAATTCTTTAATCTTATTCGGAATTTTTTTGAAGACAAAAATAAGAAATGTTCTAAAAAAAGACATTAAAAAAAATAATAATAATAATAAATAAAATCAAAATTAACAATAGAAAACATCTATGATAACCCCTGTTACTAAATACAATTTCATTCTTTAATCTTATTTGGAATTTTATGTGAAATATTTATAAAAGTTTTGTATTAAGTTATTATTTGTTAAATAGATCAATATTTTGTCATTAATTATTTAACTAGAAAGATCTAATAAACCTATGTTTAATTAGATCAGTCTTTTCTTTTTTTCGTTTTTTATACTTCATAATTTAATAAAAAAATATTGTATACATATTTGTATTCCACAAAAATACAATATCTTTTGTATGAGTGCCTATATACTGTTTCAACCAAGGTCCATTACAAAACTAAATAATTGTGTTGCCTGTTTAAT
>VDFB02353493.1:6092260-6145528 GCA_007258455.2 Sequoia sempervirens
CCTATCCTCTCTTGAACAAAGTATCCAGCATGCTAAGATTGCAAGAAAGTTCATGCGTTCAACTCCAAGGTTCTTTCAGTGCGAATAGGCTCAATTGGCTCGATGCGATTTGCTGGTATTTCAAGGGGACTTACGGAATTGTTCGGCAGTGGAGAAAGGGATTCAAATGCTCGAAAGATTTGTCTATGAAGCGCAGGTTTCCTAAACTAACCAGAAAGCACTGAATTGAAAGGGTGTAAGGTTTAGAGAGTCTAAATCTATTCTAAGGCGTGGGATATGGAGCTCAACTTCAGCAAGCTTCAACCAGACTCTGCTTCGCCTCACTTTGGACAACCTCTACAGAACTGGTGCAATCTTCAAAGGAGTAGCTCAAGGTGTTCAGATCACAACTTAGCATGAAAATACCATCACAACGATGCATATAAACATATAAATCATGATCGAAGTTAAGTACATGATATTCCAGTCGACCACACAAGGCGCATTCACCATCAGCAAACACACTAGTGGTATGGATAGACGAAGTTTACTCAAATTGAAGACCACATTCCACAATTACTACCTACTGCTTGCATGAAATGAAACTTATTCTACTTTAAGTCACTACTCGAATCAGAAGGACGAAGAAATCTTGCTAGCTACTCACAACAAAAGACGAAATTCATCATCAATGAAAATTCTTTTTATTGGGAGAGTGTTCACAACGATTTCTTACAAAGTTTTAAGGAAAAACTTTCCTTCTTCAACTATTCTATCAATCTATACTAAGCTACTTCTAATTTGTCTCTCTATTCTAACTTCTACTCTAATTCTATTGTCTCATGACTGTACAAATGAAGGGGGACTCCCCCTTTTATAGATGGCCAAGTCCAACGGACAGCTCATATTACAATCGGCTGGATGGCCCAGATCGTGCCACCTCAGCCCTAAACAAGATTCGCCCTAAAAACCGCCATAATGGAGAGTGGGGCAATAAATGAGCAATTAATGGCCACCACCTTCTAGAAGATTCCATCCTTAAAACGCGTTCACACTGCCCTTGATCTTCTTCTTGACGTTGTTCTTCGACCTTGCTCGAACTTCTACTCTTTTCTCCATTTTGAGTTTTGAAAACGCTCCTTCTTTGTCGCTAAGTCTCAACACTTAGCCATTTTTCGCAACTTTCATCCATCATGTGAAACTCATAACTTTGTCTTCCTCGAAGGTTGCAATATCATCGTGCTTCACCGCTTCAAGTCATCGTGCTCTGGCCTCCACGTGCATCCTGCAAAAGAAGCAAGGAGAAGAGTATTAGAACACTTCTCAACTTACTTACCAAGATTTTCAAGTATTGATCTCCAAGGGTTCATCGTTTTCCTCTAGCACAACTTTGCTTTCTTCATGATTTTCCAACATCTTGACTTCAACTGTATTCCCCTTTACTTTTCCAGCTGAGGTGCTCGCAACTTTGATCTCATTCATCTCTGGCTCAGGAAAATTATCTTCATGAAGAACTTGAGCAAATTCACCTAGGAAGTTCCTTTCAAATTCATCGTCTGGAGTATTTTACCTTGAAAACACATCTTCTTCACTTTGCCTTAGAAAATTTTCAAATTTTCCCTTAGGAAAACTCATCAATTCGGTGCCCATCAAAATCTTTATCCTGAAAGCTTCGGTGAAGTGTGAAAGGCTTTAAAATCAACTCCCTGTCGAGGATCCTCAATACCCAGAAGAAAATTTTCTTCAGAACGCGTCAGATTCATGGGTATACAACGAACGGGTTCATTTAATTTTCTTGAATTTTGAACCTTAGAAAAATAATTTCTCATCAAATTTATTTCATTTCTTCACCCTTGAGCATATTTCTTTGCTCTGACTTGAAAATATTCATCAATCCTGTGAAGCCGGCACTCACTGACTTTTCCATTGGCAACTTCATTCGTGCTTCAGGTAACTTTATCCCTTCAAGTCTAGGCGCAAATGGAGGGTCACACTTCAAGTTTTACATACTTAGAATATTTTTATCTCTCCACAAATCAAAGGCGCAGTCAAGGGGTTGAGGTTCAAATTTTCCATACTTAGCATATTTTCTAGCTCAACGCCTTGGAATCTTTCACTTTGCATGCATCACGCCTTGGAATCTCCACTTGCCTTCTAATACCTTGAGGGCGCATATGGCTAGGCAAGCTTCTAGTTTTCATAACTTAGAAAATATTTTCAAATCATATCTCAAGTTAGAACTTCAAGGGCGCAATTGAGGGGTTGAACTTCAAATGTGCAATACTTAGAAAAATCTTTAATGCCACCTTCTTCCCTAGGCGCATATGACTGGCTGAGCTTTCATTTTCAAGCACTTAGAATATCTTCAACCACTGCACATTACCTTGGCAAGGTGGGGCGCATTTCACCCCCTATACTTTCATTTTTAACCATTTAGAAAATTTTCCATCTCTTCCTTGAAGCTGGGGCGCAAATGAGAGGGGCTACTTCAAATTTCACAGAGTTAGACACTTTTTCAAATTTTTATGCAAGGTGAGGCGCATTTGAGGCCCTCATGCTTTTAATTTTCAACACTTAGTGAATTTCTATCAACTCTCCTTTACCTCAGGCGCTTTTTGGGGGGTGGACTTCAAGTTGCCAACACTTAGAAACTTCATCAACCTATCCTCCACTTCAAGGGCGCATTTTGATTGTCAAGCTTCCACTTTGAAACACTCAGAATATTCTCAGGCCACCTTCTTGCCTAGGGCGCATTTGGAGGGCATGAGCTTCCAATTTTTTTACACTTAGAAAATTTCCAAGTGACTCCTTTTACCTAGGCGCATATGAGGGTGTCTCCTTCTAATTTGCAGCACTTTAGAAATCTTCAAGATCTTCTCCAAGTTTGGGGGCGCATATGAGGTCTTCTCCATCAAGTGTTGGAACTTGGTATTTTTCAAGGCCCCCCCACAGGCAAGTCTAGGCGCATATAGGAGGTTTGACTTTCAGATTTAAAAGACTTGGAATATATTTTCATCCTTTTCCTAGCCAGGCGCAGATCATACCCTGAGCATCCAATTTGACACTTAGACAATTTTGAAGTCCCTCAATACTCAGGGGCGCATTTTCTATAGGCAACTTCCAGTTTGACCCCAGGCGCATTTGGACCTTGCTGCTTCCAGTTTCGACACTTAGGAAAATTTCACTTTCAACATCTTTGAAGAGGGGCGCATTTTAATGGGTCAACATCCAATTCCAACACCTTTACACACTTAGGCGCATTTGACCCATGATGCTTTTTAATTTTAACGCCTTAGACAAATTTACTCACCTTTACTCAAGCCAGGCGCAAATCACTAGCTGGACTTCAAATTTCGAGCACTTAGAATATTTTTGGCCTCAAGGGCGCATTTCTTTATCCCAACTTCCAGTTTTCATGCCTTAGGCAAATTTTGAATCCCTAGGCACAAGGGCGCAAATGCAAGGGGGAGCTTTCAATTTCATGCCTTAGTCAATTTTCAAGACTTGAATCCCAAGGGCGCATTTTAATCATGGAGTTTTCAGTTTCAATTTCAACACTTAGTAGAATTTTGAAGCCCCTCCTCAAAGCTAGGCGCATTTCACCCCTTGTGCTTCAAGTTTCAAGTACTTAGAAATTTTTTCCATCAACTCCTCCCTCAAGGGCGCATTTTACCCTTTGAACTTTCATTTTAACTTGCCTTAGAAGTTTTCAAGCTCCTCTTGGCACTTGGGCGCATTTCCCATGGCCTACTTCCATTTTTGTCAACACTTAGAAAATTTTCAAGTGTCTTTCTTCTTAAGGCACATTTTGGGGGTGCTACTTCTATTTTTCATACTTAGATACTTTCATCCAAGTTTCCCAGGCAAAGCAAGGCGCATTTGGGCCTTTGAGCTTCAAGTTTCAAGTGCTTAGAGAATTTCCACAAATCTTCGGCTTTTAAAGGCGTTCTTCACCAGCTGGACTTGAAAATTTATCAATTTCAGTGAATTTTGTGTTCTAACCCTAACCTGCTATTTTTAGAAAGTTTGTCAATTTCGCACTTCAAGCTAATTTCAAGCTCCAAAAAGGCTGGATTTTGCTTTGTTCGGATCCTGGTGACATGAGTGAGTTGCTGGTGCCCGGTACCCGTATGCCTCTGCTATTTTTAGCAAAATAGTAAATGTTCAAAATGAGCCCAAATTTCGTGTGCTAAATGTCCGAAGTGTGGTGATCGTGGCTGGATTCTACATTTACATGGCTGTCGTGTTCTGCCCTTGATTTTAGGAATCCCTAATTTTTCTGTCTTGGCCTGCTAAAAATAGCAATTATCCAATTCTTCATTCTCTGTAACTCTGTTAGCTTTGAAATTCGCGCCACGGATCCCTTATCACATGTTTGACTTGTACTTGCTGAGATCTGATGTTCACCTGCCATTTATAGCTGTTTCTAAAGTGACTTACTATTTATAGTAAGTGCTTGTTTTCTAAGGCTTCCTTAGCTCCGTTTGGCTTGAAATTTGGACAGTGCGCTCCTTGTTGGTGAATTTGCCTGTCTGTGCTGACGCTTGAGATCGACTTTCTATTTATAGCCTATGTCTGGAACACCTAACTAAAAATAGCAAGTTCTTCGATTGCCTTCAAATTTTGCCAGCAGACTTCCTGAAGGATACTGACTCTGATGGATACTTCAGTTTTGGAGATCTTGACGTCGGACTCCTCATTTTTTAGCTCTCGATCTTGAAACCCTAATTTTATGCATGCTCCTAAGATGAGCTTCGTTTGTCCCCGTTTCAGTTGCATGATGATCAGTTTACAGTCCTGAAGTGTTGAACAACTGTCCAAGTGGCACCTGCTAAAAATAGAAAGTGGCCGAAAAGTGGTCAACCGACTGCTGGGTGATTTTGCATGTTATACTACCCGAAAAATCTCGAAAAACCCAGAAAAACCCAGAAAAATCTCCAACATGCAAGCACTGGCTAAAAATAGAAAGTTTCTGAAAAGTGATCAGTTACACTTGCATGTTACACCATCGCGAAGCTCTTGGAAAACCCAGAACAAATATGCCGACATGTGTTGAAAAAGTCTACATGCAAACCCTAATATCGGCCTCCGAAGGTCGAGTGCTGAAAGTTGTCATCCTGCTTTGCATGTCATATTACTGCGAAGGTCTCGAAAAACCCAGAAAGAATCTCCAGACATGCGTTGAAAAACTCTGCCTCTAAGCCCTGAAAATTGCCTCCGAAGGCAGAACTACTAAAAATAGCAAGTTGTCCGTTTCAGTTCAAATTTAACCTATGAATAGCTTGATGTGCTCTGGACGCAGTGTGATTGTCGGAATTTCAAAAATGCTGAAGGATTGCCTGTAATTGCACACTTACTAAAAATAGTAAGTTGCCAGAATTTGATGAAAATCAGTTGAGAGCCTGCTGGAAGCACACTGACAACAATGTTAAGCTCTGTTTTCAATTTGTTCACCTCGTTGAATTCAAATTGGCGTGAAGGAATCAAACCCTAATTTTAAAGACTTGGCCAAATTTCACATTTAAACTCAATGACGGGCACAATCCCGGAAAGATAGACAGTAGAAAAGAGAGACAACGACAAAACGAACGAAAAGCAAAGCCAAAATTAGGGGGTCCCCATTTGCAATGGGGCGATGTGTGAAAAACGTCACAACATTATCCTCCTCACCCCTCAAAATGCGCCTAAAAGGAGAGAAAAGGTCAAAAAGGTCAAATGTTTTCATCCTGCATGAGGGGTAAAATGCGCCCAAAATGGGCCATGTAAAGACAAAAAGAGGAAGTCAAAGAGGCACCTATTAGGGGCGTTACAAGTCTTATCCCTCATGCATGCTAATATGCGCCAACCTCCAGGCAAGACATGCAAAATATTTTCCAAGTGCAAGGATCTCGTCCAACTCATATGCCAAAATGTGCCCATGTTTGAAAAGGGTCAACAAGTCAAAAGGATAGGCATGGGAAACTTTATCCTTCATGCATGAAATGCGCCCAAATAAGGGCAAGTAAAGACAAAAACAAAGAGGGAATATTCCAAAAGAGGTGGCGTTGTAGATTTTCATCCTGCAGGCATGGGGAAATGCGCCCAAAACCAAGAAAGTCAAACAAGTCAAGAGGCTTTATCCTCCTCTCACCCCAAAATGCGCCTAAGGTGAATATTGCTATGGCGTTGAAATAAGAATATCCTCCTCAAGGTAGGAAATGCGCCCAAGGTAGTAGGTGAGGGTGGTAAAATATGGGCGTGGTGAAAGTCTTCCTCCATGTGCTAGATGCGCCTAAAGTGGTGAGTGAAAATAATGTGCTAGACGTTGGAGAATAAAATGCCTAAGTGTTAGAAAATGGTGCCAAGTGAAAAAAAATTAAAAAATGCTAGGCATATCCTCTTGCTCAGGCTATTTGCGCCTAAGATGAAATACAAGGTGGTAAGTGAGATAAAGATGTTGATGATAATTGGTAAGGCGTTGGAAATTTTATGGAGAATAAAATACAAAAGATGAATAATGCATGCCTAGGCGTTGAAATTGCCAGATGAAAAATAAATTAAGTATGATGCACCTTCAAGAAAAATTTTCTAAGTTGATGAAATGAAATTTTCCCTCGCAGGCAAGGCGGACAGAGTTGAGAAAAATTTCCTAAGGCAAAATTTTCAAGGTGATCAAAATTTTTCTAAGGCAAATATTTTCTTCCTTGGAAAATACGCCTAGACCCAAGGTGGTAAAAATTTTCCTGAAGCCCGAGTGAAGTTGCCAGTGATGATGTCAGAAGGTGCCAACATTGCAGGATGAGTAAAAAAATTTTCAAGTCAGAGCAACAAAATTCTTAGAGGAGATGAAGAAATGAAATAAATTGTTGAAAATTATTTTTCCAAAGTTCAAAATTCCAGAAAATTAAATGAACCCGTTCGTTGGGTACCCATGGGTTCGGCACGTTCTGAAAGAAATTTTCTTCTGGGTATCGAAGATTATCAATGAGGAATGGATTTTAAGGTCTTCCGCAGCTTGTCGAGGATTCTAGGATGAAGATTTTAAATGGGCACCAGGTTGATGAATTTTCCTAAGGGAAATTTGAAAATTTTCTAAGGCAAGGAATAAAATGTGTTTTCAAGATAAAAATTTGCCTTGGCAAATGAACCTGAAAATGATCGTTTAGATGATTTTTGATCGAGTTCCTGATGAAAGCATTTTTGCTCGAGCCAGAGTTGGATGAAATGTCAGCCGAAAAAGTGAAGAAGATGTAGTTGAAGCTAATACTTTTAAAAGATGATACACCCTTGAGGAAGATGGGTTGAAAATTTGGCTAAGGCATAAAGAATCATGAAGAAAGCAGAAGTTAGCTAGTGGGGGCGATGAACGTGAGAATCTTGGTAAGTAAGTTAAATTTATATTATGAAATGCTCTGATACCCTTCTCCTTGCTTGTTTTGCAGGAGGAACGTCGAGGCCAAGCGTTGATGATTTAAGTGATCCAAGACGATATTTCCACTTCGAAGGAAGAAAAGTTGCAAGAAATTGGCTAAGTGTTAGTTCAAGTGACAAAAAAGTTGAAGAGCAACATCAAAAAAAGAAGATCGAGAACAGTGTGAACGCGTCTGCAAATGGGAATCTTCTAGAAGGGTGGTGGCCATTAATGGCGCATTTATTGCCCCACTCTCCATTGTGGCGGTTTTTAGGGCGAATCTTGTTTAGGGCTAAGGTGGCACAATTTTAGCCACTCTATTGATTGTAACCCTAGCCGTCTTTTGGGACTTGGCTAGCTATATAAAGGGGGAGTCCCCCTCATTTGTACCTCAGTAGACAGTAGAATTAGAGTAGAAGTTAGAATAGAGAGACAAGTTAGAAGTAACTTAGTATAGATTGATAGTGTAGTTTGAAGAAGAGGGAAAGTTTTCCCTTTGAAAACTTTGTAAGAAATTGTTGTGAACACTCTCTCAATAAAAGAGTTTTTCATTGATGGTGAATCTCGTCTTTGTTGTGAGTAGCTAGCAAGGTTTCTTCGTCCTTCCGATTCAAATGGTAACGTAAAATAGTTCTAAGTAGTATAATTTTCATGCAAGTAGATGTTAACTGTGGAATGTGGTGTTTGATCTAAGCAACTTCGCCTATCCATACCACTAGTGTGTTTGCTGATGGTGAATGCGCCTTGTGTGGTCAACTGGAATATCATGTACTTAACTTCAATCACAGTTTGAATAATGGTATGCGTCGTTGTGATGGTATCTTTATGTCAAGTGGTGATTTGAACATCTTTAGTCATCTCCCTTGAAGATTGCACCGACTCCGTGGAAGCTGTCCGATGCGAGGCAAAGCGAAGTCCGGTTGAAGTTTGCTGAAGTTGAGCTCCATATCCCACGCCTTAGAATAGATTTAGACTCTCTAAACCCTACCCCATTTCAATTCAGTACTTTCCGGTTAGAATAGGTAACTTGCGCTTCATAGACAAATCTTTCGAGTATTTGAATTCCTTTCTCCGCTGCCGAACAATTCCGTAAGTCCCCTTGAAATACTAGCAAAATCACATCGAGCCAAACTGAGCCTATTCGCACTGAAAGAACCTTGGAGTTGAACGCATGAACTTTCTTGCAATCTTAGCATGCGGAATACTTTGATCAAGAGAGGATAGGGAAGCCGTTGGCGACTTTATTCTGCATTGGTGCGGTCACGAAAAACACATCAACACATCTCACATAGCTGTGGCTGAAGTCCAAGTTGTGTAATCTATTGAAAAGTTGATTACATAATTTTCACCCAACACCTTTATCTTCAGATTTACCTTTAGGCTTAGATGGCTTCTTGTCAGACTTATCAATGAAGGTACCATTACCTCTTGACTCTAAGTGTGTAGCTTGTACACAAACTTCATCCAGATAAGAATGCAGACCACCTATGTACTTAAGCAAGGTATCCTGGGTGCACAATGGAGCATTCAATACAATAGCCCTTTTCCTAAATTCATGGGTGTACTCTTGGACATTTTGACATTTCCCTTGCCTAAAAGTTTGCCAGTTCATCATTAACTATTGCATATGGCCTAGGGGATAAAATTGCTTCTTAAGAGCATTAACAAATCCTGCCCAAGTTAAATTGACTCTACCATGTTTTGAAATTTCTACCCGAGTTCTACTCTCCCACCAGGTGAGAGTTGTTTCTCCCAACCGAAGAGTAGCTAATTGGATCCTAGAACCATCATCTAAGAGACCTTGAACTCTGCAGTACACTTCTACTTGTTGAACCAATCATCTAATTTCTCAACATGTAATTCCCCACAATACTTAGGTAGATCAAATTTTACATCCAATTTAATTTTAGGCTTATGTGAACCCTTGAAAAGATTAGCAGAAGAAGTAGAACTTGCAAAAGAAGAAGGAGAAGACAGAGAAGAAGGAGAAGATGGAGAAGAAGGAGTTTCTGGAAGTTCATTACCACCTCTTGGTCTTTTCCCTTTGTTCTTTCAATCTTCATGCTTTTCTCGCTTCGATGAATCTCCTCTTTCGTGCTTCTTCCGTTCTTGTCTTTCCTGGTAGAGTTCTTCAACCATAGCCTTCATTTTTAGAAAAGCTCGTTGAAAACTCTTCTCATCAAGCTCCGAACTCTGTCCAGCTTACGATCCTTCCATCCTTGGCAAAGTTCTTTGTTTACCGATCTTAGGATTGTATTCTGCAAGTGTGCCTTCACCTCGTTGGCTCTTGGCTCTTGTTATCATTCACCTCTGCAAACACTATTCACAACAAAGCTCTGATACCACTTGCTCTGATGTTAGGATCTAAGACTTGTTGCACGTGAATAATAACTTTTACAACGATTAAATTGAAGGTCTTTAAAATGTAATAACATAATTTAAATGCTTAATAAACATAACCATATTAAAGTGATGAAAATAACAGAAGAGAGAAAAGAGAGAGAAGACGAAACACAAGTTGATCCTATGCATGCCAGCGTATTGTTCAACTAGTTTAGGTTTAACTACTGTTTCCTTGTTCATTGTTCCATTCTTTGTGTTTAGTTACTTTTTAGAATCCATAGTCATTTTTTCCTAACACTTTTCTTTTATAACTGCTTGTATGTTTTGAGTCCCATTGGGCTATTTTGGTTATACTTTAACACAAATATGATTTCTATTTCTCTCACATGCTATGTACCTAAAGCCATACTATTATAAATGTATAGATAGGTTTGTAGTCATTTAATGTGCCTATGCCCATATTATGATGAAAGCGTGTTAAGATTTGGTCAATATTTTTGGTTTGATCTTGTGCTTATCATCTTATTGTTCAACCAGTTTAGGTTTAATTACGCTTTCTTTGTTCATCTTTCTCTTGTTCTTTTGTGTATAGTTGCTCATTGTAACCCACAGTCTTTTTATCCTAACACTTTTATTTTTATGATTGGTGGTATGTTTGATGAGCACACGATTATATTGAGAAGGAAAGTGCCGAGGATAAGAAAGATGGCAACAAAGGATGGACTTTGGAGAATAATACCCAACCCAGCCGGGCCACCAACTGTGGAAGGCGAGGAGGTTACATGGTATCAGCGTTATGACGGAAGGATTGATGACAGTTTTAAAGGTATTGGCCCTCCTTGACTGCTTGATAAATGGTTTGATACACAATATATAGGATCATGTTGTGAAGAGGAATGTTACAAGTGGCCCCCGCATACGTGCAAATGGCACTATGCGTCAGAATTGAAGGTTAGGGAAGATGGTGAAATGCGAGGAACAAAAAGAAAAGCTGAAAATGAAGAGAGGAGAGGAGAGAGAAAATGGACAAAATGGAAAAAAAATAAAAATGGAGGATAGAGAAAATACAAAAGATCATAAAATAAAGCAAGAGAGAAGAAACAATAATAACAAGCAAGAAAAATCAAAGAGAGAGGAGAGAGAAAAGAAAAACCGAAGGAATATGAAGGAGAGATTAGAAAAAAAAGAGAAAAAATTCAAAAGAAAAATAAAAGTATTGAAAAGGTAAAATTAAGAAGTGAAGTAAGAAATATTACAAGGAGAAAGGGAAATATGAAAAAATTAAAATTGGCAAGGAGAAGGAAGATTAAAGTAAAGAGAATAAAAATCCGCCAGTCCCCAGCTGCCAAGCAAGTCGTACGGCCAATTGGAAAAACTAAAAGGAAAAATAAAGCCCAGTTGAAGCTTAAAAGCATCAATGTACGGCCTTTTAGAAGCAATCTAATCTCGGCAGGAATCAAAACAAGGCAACAGGGCGACAAAGGGAGAAACCACGAACTGGTAATCAGAAAGGAGGTCGTATGGCAGCAGAGAGGCTTCATACGACAACTTACAGGAATTGTACGGCCAAATCAAGGGAAGGAAGTCGTACGGCGCCAGAAGAATTTGAGGGACGTAGGCACTCTAGAAAGGAAGGGTAGTATCTAGGAGGAAATCGTACGGCGTTTCAGCCAAGTTGTATGATAGTTCCATTCAATTGTACGACCTTCTCTTCCAGTCGTATGACACTTGGAGACATCTTCCACCGTACGGTCTTTTCATCCAATCATACGACATCCCTTCACTATTCCGTCCATACGGTTTTGTCTTCAGCTCGTGCAAGTTGGTCTTTCAATCGTACGGCCTGTTACAAGTCCTCAATCCGTACGATATTCTGCAAGGCATTCCCTGATTCATTCGACTGTATGACAGTATTGAACTCTTCAAGTTGTACGACATTTGCATATTTTTGAGGAAGTACAACAATCACAACTTATTCAAGGAGTACGACAGTTACTCGAATTCGGTAGTTTCAACAACCATCTGGAAGGAAATAAATCTGGCTGGAATCATCGAGTAGATGACAAAATGGATAAGGGGAAGAAAATTTTAAAAAACTCGTCGAAGGTGGCAGCCGCAACAAAGAAAAAGAAAATGGAGACAAAAGCTGACGCTATGACATGGGATAGTTTGACAGGAAATGAGTGCAAGCAGTGGTGGCAAAGCACAGCTGATGATCACACGCTGAAGATTGCACTGAAACATGCTTGAGTGGACAAGGAAGCGTTGGTACCATTCTTCAATGCGAGAGAATTTGAGCCTTGGCTGAAGGCCATGGTGGACAATGACTGCGGGCACTCACACAAATCCGTTGTCGATTACAGAGGATGTCCAGTTACAGTCTCCTTCTGGGCACAAGATTTTGAACGAGTATTGGGCGTCCCAGCCACGGGAGTGGGAGTTAATAAACCGGGAAAGATGACCCAACAACATAAGGAAGCCCTAATTAAACAAGTTTACCGAGATGATTTGACAGCCGAGGAGAGGGACACTATATAGAAGTTGTTAAGAAGATTTGTCATTGATGTCAAAATATTGTTGAGCAATGGATTATGCCATCTTGTTAGAAGAAAGATGGCACCATCTTCATATTCAGATTTGAGACAAACAAGTTTGGAGCTGAAGAAATAATAATGGAACGAATGAGTTTGAAGAAATTTATTCAGACCTGAGACAAACAAGTTTGGCGTTGAAGAAATAATAATGGAACAAATAAGTTTGAAGAAATTCGTTCAGACCTAGACAGTTCGATATGACTATAGTTTGTGATAAATTTGTATTACAGATTGAAGCATGCATAACGTAATAAGGTGTCAGTTTATGATCTACAGATTGAAGCACATATATTGAACATTCTACAGATTGAAGCACAGATTGAAGCACATATATCAATGTCTTTAGTGATAGAAGATGGATAAAATTGCATTCACAGAACAAAGTTGATATCATAAATCAACGGCTCGAATGGTCATCTTTTACAGATTTAATTTGTTTGGTGATGAATCTATTTCTGTCAGATCGAAGTCAAAAAACTAATTCATACGTATCGAAGGTCATAAGATAATTAAATCTTTATCAAGCTTTCAAATTTTTCTAGATACTCGTCACTCATTTTTCAAAAGCAAGATAATACGTATCTATGTAATAACCAAATCTGCTAAACTAATACGAATACAAAAGGGAAATAAAATACGTATTATTACTACAATAACATGATACGTATTAACTAAGAGGTGCGAAAATATTAACAAAACACTTACACATTAGTTAATACAAACAAAATATTCTTGAAGAAACGCGTTCCAAGCCATGCTACGGCTTTTTCTCTTGACGTGGCTGTTCAATCAAAAGGTACGTTTTTGTCTACAGGGGCGACTGCCAGAATTTAGACAAAGGACGTGTTCTTTGTGAAAGGTTTAGTCTACAGGTGCGACTGCCAGAAGATAAAAGAAAAACTTAAAGGAAGATTTGAAAATCTGAAGAGACTAATTAAATCTATTACACATAAATAAATAGGTGTGAATAATTAAGAGTTATGCTCTTTCTTCAAGAGATGCAAACTTTTGATCAAGATATATAACTGATATTCATTTCTAGTGTGTAAGGTGTGGTTGTTTTTGAAGATTAGCAGATCAGTCGAAGATTCCCATCTCCTTGTGTGGGCTTAGAGTGATATCATTTATCACATAGAGCAGATTGGAGAGTTGGGTTTGTGCAGATCAGATTGAAGGCAGTCTTACATCCATCAAGACAAGGTTTGGTGCCTTGCACTAGGGGTTGGTGCTCATTGTAGGTAGTGTAAAAAATCATTTGAGTAAAGTTGTGTCAACTTGTGGAAATTGGTTCATATCAAAAGTTGATTGTAATAAGTTTCAAAAAGAATAAAATTGAAAGTTTGTGTTGATTTACTGATTCACCCCCCCCTCTCTGTAAATCTTTGTGCTCTTCAATTGGTATCAGAGCAAGGTCCTTCTTGAAAGCCTAATCTCTTGAAGGAGATCCTTAAGAGCACATATGGCGAATCTAAGCAACACTGTGAAAGCACCCATCTTTGATGGGACTAATTATGCCTTTTGGAATATCAAGATGGAAGCATACTTGAATGCACTTGGGTTTGATGTGTGGCAATCTGTTGTTGATGGGTATTCACCTCCAGCTACCCCTCCAACGGATCAAGCAGGGAAAAAGAGAAGTGAAAACAATGCAAAGGCTAAGCATGCTCTTCTTTACAGCCTAACAGATTCTGAGTTTACAAAAGTCATGAGATGCAAATCAGCAAAAGAAATTTGGGACAAACTTCAAAATATTTATGAAGGAAGATCACCACAAAAGGAAGTCTCATTCAAAGCATCCAAAAAGGGCAAGAACAAGCATGAAGAAAAGGATGAAAAATCAAGTGATGAAGCAGAAGCTTACTTCATGGGTAAACTTAAGAAAGGAAAAGGAAAATACAAAGGAAAATTTCCTTTTAAGTGCTTCAATTGTGGAAAAGTTGGACATTATGCCTCAAAATGTCCTCAAAATGAAAACAGCTCTAGTGAAGAAGAAAAAGAAATCAGCAACAAGAAAAAGGGATAGAAGAATTTCAATAATAACTCAAAGAAGAAATTTCAAAAACATAAGAAGAGTTTCTATTCAAAGAAAGATAGTAGCACCTCCGAAGAACAAAGCGAAGATTGCTCTAGCAATGGTGAAGAGGAAATATTGTTCATGGCTGAATGTGAAGAACTAAATGCTGATGAAGATTTTGATGTAGAAGAGGAGATAGATCAAGATTGCAATGAAGGAGAGGAAGTAGATCTTGAAGAAGAATTGCACTATGCTTACAAGAAAAATGAAGACTTGAAGAAGAAGGCTGCCAAGTACAAGTTGAAGATCAAAGAGATGACAAAAGACTTGGAGAATTCAAGCAAAACCATTGAAGATTTGAGAACTCTAATCATGGAAGCTGAAAGAAATGAAGAAGAAATGAAAAGCAAACTCAATACAAAGGAGATGAAATGTGACAAGCTGGAGCAAGAAATAGCAATGCTAAAGATAGAGTTGGAGCAAACAAAGGTACAACACACAAAGATTGATGAAGAATCCAGCAAGTTGATTGAGCTAATGAAGGCTCAAGATTTTCTTCAAAACAAAATAGGGGGCTGTTTTGAAGGACAATCCAAGAAGGTTGCTGACTCTAAAGAAAAATCTAAGACCTTCTCAAAGCAAGGTGAAGAAGATTGGATAAGTGCTGATCCTAAAAGAAGACTGAATACTAGACACTTCTATGCATTTAATGGTTATTGTTTTCTATGTAGCAAATTTGGGCACAAGGCCTTAAATTGTAAAAATAAAGTGAAAAATATTCCTAGCTACCTTAGGAGAGATTATAATCCTTTCACACCATTAATGGACTATAATAGTCTATGCTACAATTGTAATAATCTTGGGCACAAAGCACAAGCTTGTAGGACAATTTCTAATAATTCTCCAAAGCAAAACAAGAAAGAAGATAAGTACATTAAAAGGAAAGAAATGCCTATCAAAGTATGGAGGAAAAAGGAGAAATCAATGTTCATTCAAACCGCCTTACATGCTGAAAGTAAGAAGGATAGATGGTACATTGATAGTGGGTGCTCAAAGCACATGACAGGTGACAAGAGCAAATTCATCTCTCTTGAACCTACTGATGAAGGAACAGTAAGATTTGGTGATAATACAAGAAAACAAATAAAAGGAAAAGGAACACTTAGTCTAGATAATGGGAGAACAAAAACAGAAAATGTTTTGTATGTTAAGGGCCTAAAAGAAAATCTTCTAAGTGTTAGTCAACTTTGTGATCAAGGACATAGTATCACATTTCTTTCTAATACATGTGATATCAAGAAAGATGGAAAGCTGGTTGCTCAAGCTGAAAGGAAACATAATTTGTATATCTTAAAGGAGATAAGTTGTGAAAGTTGCAACCTAGTACAAGAGGATGAAAGTTGGTTATGGCACAAGAGGCTAGGCCATCTCAACTTTGATAATATTGTCAAAGTTAGCAAATCAAATGCTGTGAGAGATATGCCAAGGATAACAAAACCTTCTAATATCATTTGTAGAGAGTGTCAACTTGGAAAGCAAACAAGGTCAAGCTTTAAGTCTAAGGAGCATTCTTCATCAAAGCCATTAGAACTCATACATACAGATCTTTGTGGGCCAACCAAATCCAAGAGCATGAATGGAGAAAGATATTTTATGTTGCTGATTGATGACTTCTCAAGAATGACTTGGGTTGCATTTTTGAAAGAAAAATCTGAAGCTTTTGATAAATTCAAAGCTTTCAAAGAGCTGGTTGAAAATGAAGCAAACATCAAGATAAAATGTCTTAGATCAGATCGAGGAGGAGAATTCACATCAAAGGAATTTGAAAATTTCTGCATAGAGCATGGAATTAAAAGGCAATTTTCTGCAGCAAGAACCCCTCAACAAAATGGGGTTGTAGAAAGAAAAAATAGGACGGTTCAAGAAATGGCAAGGGCAATGCTAAATGAAACCAAGATAGCAGATTCCTTTTGGAAGGAAGCAATTCATACAGCAGTTTACATCTTGAATCGTGCACAAATAAGAGTGAACAATGAGAAGACACCATATGAACTTTGGAAAGGTAGACCAACAACTGTCAAGTACTTCAAAATTTTTGGAAGCACTTGCTACATTAGAAGAGATGAAGAAGATTTGAGCAAATTTGACACAAGAGCAGATGAGGGAATCTTTCTTGGCTACTCATCAAAAAGTAAGGCATATAAATGCTACAACAAAAGAACTCACAAAATTGTTGAAAGTGCTAATGTAAGAATTGATGAAGGAAAGCAATTCAAAGAAGTTGGACAAAGTGATCACCATGTTCAAACTATGAATGATGAAGACAAAGAGGATGAGGACTCCCAAGAGGAAGAAAAGGAGGAAGAGGCAAAGGAAGAAGAATCTTCACAAAAGACTCCCATGAAGACACCAAAGACACCTTCCAAGTTTGTTCAAAAGAACCATCCTGAAGATTTGATTCTTCAAGATAGATGTAGATCTACAAGGAAAATGGTGAATTACAATGAAGATTGTCATGCAGCATTCCTATCTCAAGTTGAGCCCAAAACTTTTGAAGAAGCAAGCAAAGACAAATGTTGGATTGGTGCAATGAATGAAGAATTGGATCAAATAGAGAAAAATGAAACTTGGGAACTTGTCCCAAGACCAAAAGATAAGAATGTAATTGGCACAAAATGGGTTTTTAGAAACAAATTAAATGAAGATGGTCAAGTCACAAGGAACAAAGCAAGGTTAGTGTGCAAGGGCTATGCACAAGTTGAAGGAGTAGATTTTGAGGAAACATTTGCACCAGTTGCAAGGATTGAAGCAATTAGAATGTTTTTATCCTATGCAAGTCACAAGAAGTTTAAGGTGTATCAAATGGACGTCAAATCTGCTTTTCTTAATGGAGATCTAGAGGAGGAAGTTTATATTGAACAACCCGAAGGCTTCCTATTATTAGAAGACAAGGATTATGTGTGTAAGTTAAAGAAAGCTCTTTATGGGCTTAAACAAGCTCCTAGAGCTTGGTATTCTAGACTTGACAAGTATCTCAAAGAGCAAGGTTTCAAAAGAGGAGATGTAGATAGCAATCTATACATCAAAGAAGAGGATGGACATTTATTGATTGTGGTGGTGTATGTAGATGACATCATTTTTGGTGGAGACAAGGACAAAATGTGCAAAGAATTTTCATCATGTATGCAAAAAGAGTTTGAGATGTCAATGTTGGGAGAATTATCCTTCTTCCTTGGGCTGCAAATTTCACAATCAAGCAAAGGTATTTTCATCTCCCAAGCCAAATATGTGAAAGAAATGTTAAAAAGGTTTAGGATGGAAGATTGCAATCTTGTTAGCACTCCTATGGTTACAGGTTGTAAGCTAAGCAAAGATGATGAATCCCAAGAAGTGAATCAAACACTTTATAGATCAATGATTGGAAGCTTGTTGTATTTAACTTCTACAAGACCAGACATAATGCAAGCTGTTGGAGTTGTGGCAAGATTTCAAGCAGCACCAAAAGAAACACATGTTCATGCAGTAAAGCGTATATTCAAGTATTTGAAAGGCACTATGGAATATGGTTTATGGTACCCTAGCAACAATATTTTCACTCTTGAAGCATTCACAGATGCTGATTGGGCTGGCAATGTGGATGATAGAAAAAGTACAAGTGGAGGAGCTTTTTTTCTTGGAGGAAATTTAGTATCCTGGATGAGCAAAACACAAGAATCAGTCTCTCTATCTACAGCAGAAGCTGAATATATAGCAGCAGTAGCATGTTGTACTCAACTTTTGTGGATGAGGCAAACTTTAAGAGATATCAAGGTGGAGTATGATCATCCTTGCACTATTTATTGTGATAACACTAGTGCAATCAACATCTCCAAGAATCCAGTGATGCACTCAAGGACCAAGCATATCCCCATTAAATATCATTTTTTAAGAGAGCAAGTAGCGGAAGGACAAGTATGTTTGGAGTATATAGCTACAAAAGAACAAACTGCTTATATATTCACCGAACCACTTCCAAGGGATACATTTGAGTATTTAAGGGACAAATTGGGAGTTGTCCCACATCCATCAACTTAATTGGTGAAGGCATACATTCAGGGGGAGCTATACATTGTATCATGTAGCCCCATGGAACAAAAGAAGACAAAACATTGTTAGAAGACCCTTTGCCATTGATGTCAAAGGGGGAGAAGTTGGACACAGGGGGAGCAATAAGAAGAAGATCAAAACTGTCTTTAAAAAGGTTGCCATCAATGACAAAAGGGGGAGATTGTTAAGAAGATTTGTCATTGATGTCAAAATATTGTTGAGCAATGGATTATGCCATCTTGTTAGAAGAAAGATGGCACCATCTTCATATTCAAATCTGAGACAAACAAGTTTGGAGCTGAAGAAATAATAATGGAACGAATGAGTTTGAAGAAATTTATTCAGACTTGAGACAAACAAGTTTGGCGCTGAAGAAATAATAATGGAACAAATAAGTTTGAAGAAATTCGTTCAGACCTGGACAGTTCGATATGACTATAGTTTGTGATAAATTTGTATTACAGATTGAAGCATGCATAATGTAATAAGGTGTCAGTTTATGATCTACAGATTGAAGCACATATATTGAACATTCTACAGATTGAAGCACAGATTGAAGCACATATATCAATGTCTTTAGTGATAGAAGATGGATAAAATCGTGTTCACAGAACAAAGTTGATATCACAAATCAACGGCTCGAATGGTCATCTTTTACAGATTTAATTTGTTTGGTGATGAATCTATTTCTGTCAGATCGAAGTCAGAAAACTAATTCATACGTATTGAAGGTCATAAGATAATTAAATCTTTATCAAGCTTTCAAATTTTTCTAGATACTCGTCACTCATTTTTCAAAAGCACGATAATACGTATCTATGTAATAACCAAATCCGCTAAACTAATACGAATACAAAAAGGAAATAAAATACGTATTATTACTACAATAACATGATACGTATTAACTAAGAGGTGCGAAAATATTAACAAGAAGACACGCATTAGTTAATACAAACAAAATATTCTTGAAGAAACGCATTCCAAGCCATGCTACGGCTTTTTCTCTTGACGTGGCTGTTCAATCAAAAGGTACGTTTTTGTCTACAGGTGCGACTGCCAGAATTTAGACAAAGGACATGTTCTTTGTGAAAGGTTTAGTCTACAGGTGCGACTGCCAGAAGATAAAAGAAAAACTTAAAGGAAGATTTGAAAAGCTGAAGAGACTAATTAAATCTATTACACATAAATAAAGAGGTGTGAATAATTAAGAGTTATGCTCTTTCTTCAAGAGATGCAAACTTTTGATCAAGATATATAACTGATATTCATTTCTAGTGTGTAAGGTGTGGTTGTTTTTGAAGATTAGCAGATCAGTCTAAGATTCCCATCTCCTTGTGTGGGCTTAGAGTGATATCATTTATCACATAGAGCAGATTGGAGAGTTGGGTTTGTGCAGATCAGATTGAAGGCAGTCTTACATCCATCAAGACAAGGTTTGGTGCCTTGCACTAGGGGTTGGTGCTCCTTGTAGGTAGGAGCCTACTAAATTTGTAAAGGTCTAGGTGTTCCTTGTAGGCTACATTCTACTAAATCATCTTGTTGTAAATCTGTAGGTTGGTCCCTACTTTGTAAAAAATCATTTGAGTAAAGTTGTGTCAACTTGTGGAAATGGGTTCATATCAAAAGTTGATTGTAATAAGTTTCAAAAAGAATAAAATTGAAAGTTTGTGTTGATTTACTGATTCACCCCCCCCTCTCAGTAAATCTTTGTGCTCTTCAGAACTTAGGCAATAGAGGACTTCGAAAGCATTATCTGGCAAATGATGAATGGAGATGCCTCATGGATTTGATAGTGTCGATTGACTGCTGCCAGTCGAGCATCAGACATCACCCTCTAGATGGTAGACTATATGGTGGGGCTGAGGGTTGGCAAAGTTTGTAATTGGGGACGCTTCCTTTCGGAACATATGCGGGAATGCTTGTCACAGAGGCACAAGGCGTTTTATATGATGCAGCACACAATTACCTTATTCCTGGATGCTGTTCATACGCAGGTGCCAGAAGATAGATGGGGTCGATTGCAGCTTCTCATTGATTTGGATCCGGGGCTGCCAACAACATTTTATTGGACAAGCTTAGAATTGAAGCAAGTCGGTGAGTGTGCAGCCATAGGGAAGAAGAGGAAATGCAAGGACGTTTCGGCAGAGGAAGAAGTATCAGCATCTTAGCATAGTGAGGAAGAAGGGGAAGGGGAACCCATCGAGTTGTCATCCTCGACATCAGTTGCCAATTCACCTATGAACGAGGAAGTGTCTGTCGCTGCAGGAGTCGAGGCACGACTGGAAGTAGAGGAAGTAGTGTTACCACCACTCCAAGCAGCGAGATTCACCTTGCCAGCGCCACCAGTGAGTCTGGGGAGTTCACCGCCAGTGACGTTCACCCTTCTAGGATTGGCAACTTGTTAGGATTGGCGCCGCTTGCTACATCTGCACTGAGTTCGGAAGTCCCATTGGAGCCATTGCTAGGAAGGGATGTGTTGCCAAAACTAGGTCCGACAGCTTCAGGGGTCACACCATCGACAACCCGACAGGTTACACTGCCGACTGTTCCAGACACATTACTAGAACCAGTCATAGGGACGTGGGGAATAATCACGACATAGGGACAGGCTTCCCCTGTCACACCGCTAGGAGCACCGGGAGTAGCTCAAATTGATGATTGGCTGGGATCTGTGGGCCTCACACTGGAGGTGGCCGCGCAGCTTACAGAGAGCCCTGAAGAGGGGTTGGCTAGTGGCACAGATGGGGGTAACACACTTATTCAAACTCAGTAGAGTGCGACGGTGGGACTTGTTGAGAGGACACATGAGTAGCTTTCCGTAGAGGAAACGGAGCCAGTGACAGTCATTCAAGAGCTTAGGGGTCAAGTAGCGAGGGAGACTCCCAAAGGGGATAGAGAACCTCCCGTATTGCCTGCGGAGGAGGAGGAGGACAATGATTCTACAGAGTCTAGCGGGTTGGTGGTGGAGATGTCATAGCCAGACCCATCAGATCTAGTGGGGACAGTACAACGATATGTAGAGGAACTGGAGCATATGGGCCGATTGATGATTCAGGTGGGCTAGGTTTCTCGAGAACTTAAGATTGGCTGGTCCCCTCTTGTGGGCCAGGAAGTACAACGCATCCGTGGATTTGTGCAGATGGGGTGTGAATCATAGTTTACTTGTATATTCGGTGAAGGATGGCTAGTAGGCAAGACTTCTGCAATGATGAGGGCATGGCGTGGTAAACCACCAAGGCTCGTAGGAAGAGATGCTGGGGTTCTTGAGAGTCTATATTACATTGAACTTGCATCGTGATGTCTTCTATCTCATGAAAAGGTAGGTGTTTTCCACATAAGTCGTAGTGTCACAAAAGGTGGAAGCATATAGACTTCTATAGAAGGTTAAGGATGAGTCAACCAATGTAGTGAAGAATATTCAAACAGAATTGGCAGAATAGACTAGGATAGCCAAGGACAGAGGAGCCCGAGTGGAGGCCTTGGAGGCCCAAGTGACTACTTTGGAAGAAGAGGCATGTCAGAAGGAATAGGTTTGGGAGCAGTAAGTGAAGGCGTTGGAGGAACAGTTGGCCACAAAGAGTATGGAGGCAAACAAGGTCAAAAGCCAATTGATGGAGGCGGCTCGTATGGCTAAGGCTACCAGGGAGAGGGAGATAGCTGTTGACCTCCAGCTCTGCCTGCGTACTGAGGAGGTGAGGAGGTTGCGTGTATAGTATTTGTTGACGACTACTTCGACATCATCAGTACTTCTAGGGACGTCCTCACTCCCCCCTCATTCTCAGTAGCTTCACATGTTGTATCATTCCCTTTTGGCTGTCTTGTCGTCTGGAAGACGACTTCTTTTGTGGGGGGGATGATGTAAGCTTTAGTTGTCTTTACTTTTGTCGTAATCGGCCGTAGTCGGCCATAGCATAATTTGGTCATGTTAATAAGGCTTTGGATAGCGGGAATAATGAATGTAATAAATGTTATGTGTAACTAAGTCCTGATTAGTGGTAACAGGTGGTTATGGAATGTCACGATGGTTGGTTACTCAACCACCGCCGAACGTTATATGTACTCAGTTTGTGTAGTCGGGAACATGTTATGGTGATTTTGGGTTAATAGTACTATTGATATTCTATGATTGTACATGGTGATAATTCTTGGAAATGAATAGAAGTATCTTTTATTCCAAGCACATTATGTTTTCCGATTTGTTGTTCTATTCCATGTTCTGCATATAGTCTAGTTTACTTCCGTAGTAAGTAGTACGTCAAATCACACCTAGTGGAGTAAACAGCTTTCATATATACTAATTGATGCTGTGTGTAAATGCTGCTTTATCCTTAATTAAATTTACTGTTATTTAACAATTGTATCGCTGCCTTTGGGTATTAATTACTCCTCTTAAAATATGGTGAATAACTTGGGTGAATTAAAATATATTTATATATGTGTTTCTTCTTTTTTTTCGTGAGGCCGGTCAGCATTTTGTAAAGAAGATTTGAGTGCTGCTGTATGGTATATTCTCAGGGGCATGAATAAAATAGGACATCACACCAAAGCTTGTTTTAGATACATGCACATAGGTACCAAAGTTGTTCTGTATTGATTAAAAGAACCACCGTGGGACATTTTTGCCATTTGCTGACTTCATGATTGAGATGGAAAATCTCAATTTATCATCTATATTTGCATCATAAAGATAAGTAATGATTATAGAACCTTATGAAAAGCCTGAAAGTTCTTTTTTAAAGGTCTCAGCTTGAAAAACTATACACACTTAAGACTGGATCATGATTTTGTGAGTACTGAAGCTTGTTTGTGATATATGTGCACAGGTGTCAAAGTTGTGGTGGTATATGATGCCATGAAGTCAGGTCGTCCTACTCATAAAGAAACATATAGAAAGTAAGTTTACTTGAATTTAACATCAATGACCCATTTCTATATTTTTAAAGGAAACTCAATTTTAAGTTTGGGCTGAATTAAAGCTTTCTTTTTGTAGCTTTAAGTATCATCTTATTTTATGAGAAAAAATACTGCAAGGCAGTCACATTGTGTTACAAATGTAAATAAAAGCATTTCTCTACATGAAATAGTTTTTTTGTTATTATATGGCTGAACAGCTGCATGGCTAGGGAGAGGGAACCCTTTACTGATTTCATCATGAACAGTCATAGTCACAATTCCAGTTCCACCATGGAAATGTGGTTAAGGATTTAAATGTAATTTCTTGTCTGTGTTGCAAAGGAAGCTTTGCCAAAGAAAATCTTTCTGTTGTGTTATTAAATTTTTTTCCCATTATTTATACTTCTGGCATATTTGTTCTATGGCTTCAGAGTTCAGAATTCTCCATTTGGAAAGGAGTGGATACTGGTTTAGAATCCTTTTTATGGAATCTTTTCATTTTTTCAAAACATATTTAATATCTTACCATTCATTTGCCATACTTGCATTTCAAGAAAGTAATGAAAAAGTTCTAAGTTATTATTAAGTTATCAAAATACATCGAGATCCACATGCACTTTCTTTGGGAATTGATAGAGGATTAGGTAGTTGATTTGTGCTATTGTCTTACAACAGAGCAAATTGTAGATATTTTCATCAAACCATTCATCGAGAGCAAGTAACTCCATGCAGAGATCTCTTGGGGGTCAAGAAATCATTCATTTAGAGGGGATTACTTAGCCCTCCTTGCTTCATCATCTCATGAGAGGGAAATTTTTCCCACTGGGTTTTCTCCTTCTCTTCTTTCTAGGGGGATTTTGTTGTACATGGGTTATTACAAAAACATCACACAAAAAGTTAACCAAGATTGCATAATAATCTCTTAAGAAATAAGTAGCAAATGCATCCTTATATAGGATTACAAATGTCTTATCCACAAAGGATAAGAATGACAACTCATAGGAAAAATATCTAAAGTCAACATGAGTTTATTAAAGAAGATTTCTAAATCCTATCCTAAAAGCTAATTGATTGTTACAAGATAAAACATTACTTTAATACCTTCCCTTGATGGTCATTCTACTAACTACACCAAGTTTATCCCGAAGTTTTACAAATTTGTCAAGACTCAAGGACTTGGTAAGAATGTCTACAGTCTGGTCCTCAGTTGGACAATATTGCAACATCACTGATCCATCTTCTACAAGTTGCCTGATGAAATGACAATGAAGCTCCATATGTTTGGTAAGATTAGGACTCAAGGACTTGGTAAGAATGTCTACAGTTTGGTCTTCAGTTGGACAATATTGCAACATCATTGATCCATCTTCTACAAGTTGCCTGATGAAATGACAATGAAGCTCCATAAGTTTGGTATGCTTGTAGACGATTGGATTCTTGGCAAGCTTTAGCATCCCTTGATTGTCACAAAACAAGGGTGAAGGCCCTACTTGAGACATTTTCATATCTGAAAGCATCCTTCGAAGGCATATAGCCTCACATGCTGCTTTGATTGTTCCCCGATACTTTGCTTTTGTTGAGGAAAGAGCTACCACCTGCTGCTTTTTACTGGTCCATGTGAGTACACCTATACCAAGACTAAAAACATATCTGGAAGTGGACTTCCTGTCATCAACTAAACCTACCCAATCTAAATATGTGAACCCTACCAGCCCAGGATATTTGCTTTTGCTATACAAAATGCCAAAGTCAAGTGTCCCTTTCACATATCTTAGTACCCACTTTGCTGCAACCCAATGTTTTGCCTTTGGGGTTGTCATAAAATGGGAAATGTAACTCATAGCATAACTCAAATTGGGTCTAGTGGCTGTAGGATAGATAAGGCTGCCCACTAGTTGTCTGCATGCTCACTCATTGATTACTTTTGAGTCGATTTTTGGCTGAAAGCTTCAGCCCTTTCTCCATAGGTGTAGATGAGATTTTGCAATAAGTCATTCTAAACTTGTCTAGCAAATTTTGGGCATATTTAGATTGAGAAATAAAAATAGCACCATTTGTTTGCCACTCCACACCTAGGAAATAATGTAGGAGGCCTAAGTCTGTCATGTCAAAAGCCTTGCACAAATTACATTTGATTTCTTCAATCAAATGTGCCTCACTACCTGTAATGATGATATCATCCACATAACTGACCAAAAGGATGATTTCATTACCTATGCTTTTGATGTATAAAGTTGGATCTGAAGGACTTCGTTGGAACCCCTATTGATCCAAATACCTATCAATCTTTATGTACCATGCCTTGGGTGCCTACTTCAGGCCATAAAGAGCCTTCTTCAGTCTGCATACTTGATGCTCCTTTCCTACAACCTGAAAACCCTACGGCTGAGCCATGTACACTTCTTCCTCTAAGTCACCATTGAGGAAGGCAGTCTTCATGTCCATTTGATGGACTTTCCAGCCAAATTATTCTGCCAATGGCTAGAACTAACTGGATGGTGCTCATCTTTGCTGTAGGAGAAAAGGTTTCCTCATAATCAATACTTTCTCTCTGTGAGATCCCTTTAGCCACCAACCATTCTTTGTACTTGTCAAGTGTACCATCAACTTTGTACTTGAGTTTGTACACCCATTTGCAGCCAATGGGTTTATTCCTTGGTGGAAGATCTAAAAGATCCAAAGTCTTTTTTTCCATAAGACTTTGATGTTCGGTTTCCATGGCCTTTTCCCATTCAGGTTTATCTTTTGCCTCCGCAAACACTTGTAGCTGATACACTCCCTGAATATTGGCCATAAGAGTAAAGTTAACTGCGTTCTGCTTGCTCTTGCCTTTGGATGATCGACCCTTGACCATTTCTTCATCTCAAACGTCACCAATGAGTTTTTCCCACCACTTAGGTCTCTTTGTTGAAACCCTTTCATCCAAATCAGTGCGGTTATCATGATTTGGGCTTCTTATTGCTGTGTCATTTGGATGCTGATCCAGGTTATCATCAATAAAAATTGGGTTTATTTCCTTGTGCTGTGAATCCCCCCCTTCAGGTGGAGCTTCCTGAAGTTGAATACTTGAATCCCGAGGAAGAATAGGCTGGTTAGCAATAATTTGGATCTTAGAAGATGTTTGAAAAGGCCCTGCTTCCTCATCAATCACAATATCTCTACTGAAAGTGAAGCGGTCAGTGTCAACATCAATCAACATGTAGGCCTTATGATTTTCATTGTACCTTGTAAGCATTAACTTTTTACTCTTAGGATCTAGTTTGGTTCACTTTTCATTTGGAATCCATGTGAATGGTAAAAGCATTCATCTATTCACATGAATAAGATTACAATATATAGAAACTATAAGACTGTAGTCATTTACTGAATTGACCAACTCTACCTACCTGATATTGTAGAAACAGTATATAAAACTAAACTAAACTAATAATATAATATTGACCACTAATACATAAGAATATAATATTCTAACACCCTCCCTTAATGGTCAATCCGTCAACAACACCAAGTTGCCCCCTGAATTTGACAAACTTATTCGGGCTCAGAGACTTGGTGAGAATATCTGCAGTTTGATCCATTGTCGGAACATATTGCAGCTGAACGGATCCGTCTTCTACCAGCTTGCGGATGTAGTGACAATGAAGCTCGACATGCTTGGTATGTTCATGGAAGACTGGATTTTTGGCCAGTTTGAGCACCCCTTGATTATCAGTGTATAAGGGAGAAGGTCTTGCTTGTGACATGTGCATGTTGGAAAGCATCTTGCGGAGCCAAACTGCCTCACATGTTGCTTTAACAGTTCCTCAATATTCTGCTTCAGTCGAGGAAAGAGCCACTGCTTGTTGCTTCTTGTTAGTCCATGTTACAACACCTGTACCCAAACTGAATACATACCCAGAAGTGGATTTTCTGTCATCCACTGTACCTGCCCAATCAAAGTCTGTATAACCAATCAGCTTTGGATCCTTGCATCTGCCATGCAGAATGCCATAGTTTGAAGTGCCCTTAACATATCTCAGCACTTGCATCGCTGCAATCCAATGATCAGCTTTTGGCGTTGTCATGAAGCAAGAAATGTAGCTCATTGCAAAATTGATGTCAGGTCTAGTGGCAGTGAGGTAGATGAGACTGCCCACTAGTTGCCTGAATGTCGTTTCATTGACCAAAAGTGAATCAGAGTTGCCTGACAACTTCAGCCCCTTCTCCATAGGTGTGGAGGCAGGTTTGCAATCCTTCATGTGAAATTTGTCAAGCGGACTTTGAGCATATTTAGATTGAAAGATAAAAATACTATCAGTGGTCTGCCAAACCTCAATACCCAAACAATAATGGAGAAGCCCCAAATCTGTCATGTCAAAAGTCTGACACAAATTGTGTTTGAGTGCTGCAATCAAATGTGCTGAACTGCCAGTAATGACCAAGTCATCAACGTAGACAATAAGAAACGAAATATCAACTAGAGTGCTTGACATACAAATTATTGTCAGAAGGGCTGCGTTGAAAACCATGATCAACCAAGTATTGATAAATCTTGATGTACCATGCACGGGGAGCCTATTTCAGTGCATAGAGTGGTTTGACTAGTCTACAAACTTGATGCTCTTTTCCGACAACCTTGAAACTAGGAGGTTGCGTCATGTAGACTTCTTCCTGCAAATCATCGTTGAGGAAGGCACTCTTGACATCCATCTGATGAACTGTCCATCTAAATTGGGCTGCAATGGCAAGAAGAAGATGAATGGTGCTCATCTTGGCAGTAGGAGCAAAAGTCTCCTCATAATCAATGCCCTCTCGCTGTATGAATCCCCGAGCAACTAATTTGGCCTTGTATTTATCCATAGTACCATTGGCATGATATTTGACCTTATAAACCCATTTGCAGCTGATAGGTTTCTTCCCAGGAGGAAGATCAGAAAGAACCCAAGTGTGATTCTTCAGAAGACCATTGTAATTTGTCTGCATAGCCTTTTCCCACTTTGAAATTCCTTTAGCCTCTGAATATGTATGAGGCTCATAGATGTTGTGGATGTTGGCCATAAGAGCAAAATCGACTGTGTTGCTGCTTGCTCTTTCTGTGAGTTGGTCTACCCTCAATGAGTTCATCATCATGAAGATCTCCTAGAGTCTTTAGCCACCACTTAGGCTGACGAGTAGAAGTACCAACATCTGAAATAGGAGAAACAACATTTCCTAGGATTGCTTGAACAAAGTCATCTGGATGTGAGTCCTGAGGAAAATCAGGTGGTGCTATATCATGACTGGTAGACTCCTCATCGTCAGAGTCAGAATGCTTTGAAGCCCTCCCATCATGGGAACCAAGAGGAAGACGACCGCCCTCATTAGAAGCCTTCACAAGTTGATCCGCAGGACTGGTAGTAGGAACAAATGGACTAGTAGTCTCATCAATCACAACATCACGACTGAATATGAGACGATCTGTCTTAACATCAATCAACCTGTATGCCTTGTGATTGTCGTTGTAACCAGTAAACATGAGTGTCTGGGTCTTGGAGTCCAACTTGGTACGCTTGGCGTCTGGAATCCATACATGAGTTGTAGAACCAAAGACTTTCTGATCGCCCACCTTAGGCTTACGTCTTGACCAAGCTTCTTCTGGAGTCATCTTCTTAACAGCTTGTGTAGGTGACCGATTTAGGAGGTAGACTGTAGTATAAACTGCTTCAGCCCAGTATTTCTTAGGTACATTTTTTGTACTCTAGCATAGAATGAGCCATTTCAGTAATGGTGTGATTCCTACGTTCAGTGACAACATTTTGCTGAGGGGTGTATGATGTGGTAAGTTGGCGCTTAATGCTGTGTGCAACACAAAAAGTAGAGAAGTCAGCTGAACAAAACTCCCCCCCATTATCTGACCTTAGAGTGACAATCTGAGAACCTGATTCTTTCTCAACTAAGGCCCTATACTGCTGAAATGTACTGAACATATTTGATTTATGTTTGGGAAAATACAGCCACATTTTCTGACTGAAATCATCAACAAATAATAAAAAGTACCTGGACCTAGTAACAAAAGGAGTAGTCATTGGCCCACATACATTTGTGTGAACCAATTGAAGTACCTTGGAGGCTCGCCAAGAATCACCATCCAAGAACGGTGTCCGATGTTGCTTCCCAGCTTGACAGGGTCCACAAACTCCATGATTTTGAGTTTGGATCTCAGTTAGACCAACAACCAAACCCTCTCGAGACAGTTGAGAGAGATAGTGCACATTCAAGTGCCCATAATGCTGATGCCAAAGTTTGCTGGTGGAAGTATTCCTGGTGGCCAGAGCATGCTCCTGAGAATCATTGGAATCAACAAGTCTATACAGACCATGAGCCTCAAGTCTTATAGCGATGGTAGTACGAGTTTCACTATCAATGATGGTGCAGGTGGATGAACTGAAAACAACATCCAACTAGGGAGAATGCCACATGATCTGACTGACAGAGAGAAGGTTATGTTCCATGCCGGGAACATAGTACACATCAAGAAAGAGTAAATTTCTTCCTCCAGAGTGAATCTGAATAGTGCCCTTACCAACAACTGTGTACTCTTTGCCTCCAAAAATGATAGAATCAGAGAATGGTTCGAATTTTGTGAACCAAACCTGACGATGAGTAAAATGCCGCGATGCCCCAAAATCAATATACTAGGCAGAAGATTGTACTGGATCTGCTGTTCTCTTTGCCATAAACGCATAGAATGCAAATTCTTTCTACTTAGTGTGCTCTGCGACATTTGCCTTTTGTTGAGACCCTCCCTGCTTCTTTTGTTTAGAAGCCAATCAAACGCGACAGTCAAACTTCATGTGACCATATTCATAGCAATAACTGCACTGAACGTTCTTTTTCTTCTTGCTGTCCTAAGAAGAAACAGAGCTTTTCGGCTAAGAACTTTGCGCCTTCCCTTGGTTCTTAGCAGAAGATTTGGCAGAGAACGCTTGCTTTGTGAAGGTGGAACTGGTATTGCTTCTAAACTACTGTCCAACGATCTTGCTGCAAGAGGATAGTACACAACTTCGGAAACTTTAGATCATTAGCAGACGTAATGTTGAGAGTCTCGATGAAATGTTCATAAGACTTAGGTAAACTTTTTAGAGTGATCACTACCATGTCCTCTTCCTCCATCGTTCGACCAATACCTTCTAGGTAGTCGCGAATGTCCTTTATCTTTGTTAGATGCCCTTGGAGAGGTCTCTTCTCGTCCATCATTATCGAAAAGAGCATGTTCTTAAGAAAGAATGCACGACTCTTATCTGACGTTTCATGGAGATCCTTCAAGTACGTCTAGACCTCAACAGCTGTTTTGCCTAACGACACTTGTGGCAATTGGTTGTTAGTGACTGAAAGCTTGATGAGCATGATAGCTACCCGGATGTGTTCATCCCATTTGTCCTGGTCCTTGACGACTATAGTGGGACAAGTTGAGTTCCCCAAAACGACCTGATCGAGACACCGATATTCAAAGATCGTAATCATGTGTTGCTTCCAGGTATTGTAATTATTCCCGTTGAACTTCTGGCTGCTTTCGAGCATTATATTTGTCAGAGATGCCATCACGTACCCTGAGGTCAAACTGGTGAAGGCAAAATAAACGAAAACAGAGACAACACAAATTCAAAGCAGAAACCCTAGCATGGATTTTGAGGCACTTTGAAAACAAAACATAGAATATTTGAAGAGTAACCAAAAAATGTTGCTGAAAACCCAATGTTTTTTCTAAATACCCAAAAAAATTTGTTAGCATCCACTTGCACAAATTTTGAGGCACAATCTTCGAGACACCTAGAAAAATCTAACAACCTAGTTGAGCTCTCGAAAAACCCACCAAGAATCTCTAATTGAATTTTTTTTCGACTTGATCTAAAGGGTCAAAACCCTAGCCGAAAGTACATAATGCCTAGGTTGCCATGAAAGCACAAAAAAATTGCAGAAAACAACTTGAATCCTCACGAAATCGTGGCAAACAAAGGATAGAACCCTAGGCATCTCTATTGCAGGCAGAACCGACCAAGTTTGATCAGAAAAACACCAAAACTGAGCTCGAAATCTCCAAATACAAGCTCTAAAAAAATGTGTTTGCAAAAAAACCAGAAACGCGGCTAGGAAACGATGTCTTTTGTCTGCAAAAAACACCATGAAACCCTAGCTATGTGAGCTCAGAGCGACGGCCCACAGAGGACGTGAGACAAGAACACAAATGCAAGCTCCCTAAGCACGAAGACGCGCCCAGATTGAAGCAGCAGGAGAGCTGAAAAAACGCAGGTTTATGCCAGGAAGGAAAAAATATGTCCAAGGCAATTGAGAAATCGCGTCAAGAGGAAAAACACACAGGAAAAAAAAAAGTGATTCCTGTTGTGACCTTTTCACACATCGCCCCATTCAAAATGGGGACCCCTAATTTTTGCTCCATTCTGGTCTTTTGGCTTTGGTTTTGTCTCTCTCTCCCTTTCTGTCTCTTTTCTGCTATCTGCCTTTCGGGGGATGTGCCCGTCTGTGAGCTTAAACGTGAAATTTTGGCCAAGTCTGAAAATTAGGGTTTGTACTTTCCTGGTCAATCTAGGGTCAAACAAAGTGAATAAATTGAAAACAGAGGTTAACATTGAGGTTAGTGCGCTCCCAACAGATTTCCACTGAAGTTTCTTCAGATTCTGGCAACTTACTATTTTTAGTAAGTGTGTAATTCAAGGCATTTTCTCAACATTCTTGAAGTTTTAACAGTCACACTGCATTCAAAACATGTCAAGCTACTCATCTACAAAATTTGAGCTGAAACGGACAACTGTCTATTTTTAGCAGTCCAGCTTCCAGAGCGAATTTCGGGGTTTATATGTAGAGTTTTTTAGCATGTCGGATGATTCCTTATGGGTTTTTGGAGACCTTCGCGATGGTGTAACATGCAAAGTGAGATAACGACTTTCAAAGTTCAGCCTTCGGAGGCTAGTTTTAGGGTTTGCATGTCGAGGTTTCCTTTGCATGTTTGATGATTCCTTGTGGGTTTTTTGAAAGCTACGCAGTGGTGTGACATGCAAACAGAGATAATCACTTATTCAACAACTTACTATTTTTAGAAGATGCATTCCGACAGCCGCCTCCCAGCACTTCAGAATCACAAACTGATCGCAATGCAACAGAAATGAGGACAAACGGAGGTCATTTGATATGCATGCAAATCAAATTAGGGTTTCCTGCTTCGGGACCCAAAAAGAGGGGTAAAAAGTAAGAATTTTCAAAAACTGGTGTATACCACCGCGATCAGCAACTTTCAAGCTATCCATTGGTAAAATTTGAGGGCAAACAGAGCACTTACTATTTATAGTAAGTCATTTCAGAAATTGGCTAAAAATAGTAAATCAACGTCAGGTGCCGGTGTTAACAGGCAGGTCACGTGGTGAGGAGCGCGTCATTCGAATTTGAAGTCAAACGGAGTTGTGGAAGTCTCATAAACAATCAGTTACTATAAATAGTAAACCACCTTTGGAAACTGCTATTTTTAGCAGGCCAGCTCAGAATAGCAGTGTCAGCAGGCTGACAAGGTCATGAAGATCCAGTGTTCAAAATTTCAAATCAATCTGAGCTTCAGAAGTATGGAAATTAGAAGACTTACTATAAATAGCAGGACACAGAGAAGTAGGCAGAAGGAAGGAAAATAGCTAAGTCTGAGGTTTCATCCTTCACCACCTTGAAATTGCGCCCACTTTAGCTGGAGAGTCAGGAAAATTTTCTAAGTGTTAGGTTTATCCTCCTGCCCTGGTTAAATGCACCCACTTCGAGGAAATTGATGGAAAAATATTCTAAGGCAAAAGTTCATCCTGCTCCTATGGCAAAATGCGCCCATGTTTGAGAAGTAAAGTCAAGAGTCAAGGGTGGCGTTGGAAACTTCATCCACCTCCAAGGGTCAAATGCGCCCTCCTCACAAAGCAAGGTGTTTAAAAATTTTCTGAGTATGAAATGCTTATCCTCCTCCTATGGCAAAATGCGCCCATGTTGAGAAGCTTAGAGGATAAAGTCAAGCAAGTCAAGGGTGGCGTTAAAAACTTTTATCCACCTCTATGTGTCAAATGCGCCCATGCCTAGCAAGAAAGTCAAAAGGTCAAAGGAATTTCGTCCTTCATACCATGTCATATGCGCCCATGTATTAAGCTTTATCCTCTTCCTTGTATGAAATGCGCCCAAATGGGGGCATATGAAGACAAAATAAAGGAGCTCAAGGGTCACATGTTGGGCGTGGTGAAGATTATTCCTCCTACACGTGCTAAAGGCGCCAAGTAAAGAGTGAATGTTGAGTTGAAAAATATGAATAAGGGGAGAGATAAATACTACCTAGGTGTTGAAAGTGGAAATGGAGAATAATGCTAGGCGTGGGAATTTAAGGAAATATATCCTTCATGACAAGTAAAATGCGCCCAAGGCTTTCAAGAAAGAAAAAATTTCTAAATGAGTTGAAACATTAAAAATTTCCCACCACTGACAAATGATTGGAGTTGAATAAAAATTTTCTAAGGCAAATTCAAAATGCTAAGTGATTTAAAATTTTCTAAGGCACAATATTTCCTCAGGAAAAATATGCCTAAGTCTGGTGAAGTGTGAAACTTTCTTGAAGCATGAAGGAAATTGCCAGTGATGAAATCAGAGGATATCAGCTTTGCAGGATGGATTAAAATTTTTCAAGTTAGAGCAACAAAGCACTCACAGGGATGAAGAAACGAAATAAATTTGTTGAAAAATAATTTTTCTAAGGTTCAAAATTCTAGAAAAATTAAATGAACCCGTTCGTTGTATACCCATGAGTTCGAAAAATTCTGAAGAAAATTTTCTTCTGGGTATTAAAGATCTTCGATGAGAAGTTGATTTCCAAGTCCTCTGCACTTCGCCAAGCCCTTCAGGATGAAGAATTTAATCGGTGCTCGAGTTATGAATTTTCCTAGAAGGAAATTTAAAATTTTTCTAAGGCAAATTGAATAAGAGGTATTTTCAAAATAAATTCTTTCCAGACAATGAATCAGAAGTGAATTTCCTAGATAATTTTGATTAAATTCTTCACAGGATGAATTTTCCAGAGTCGGAGGTAAATGAAATTAAAATTTGAATAACAGAGCTCCGGCTGGTGAATGAAAATTATCAGAGTGAATTTAAATTAAATATTTTCAAAAATGAATTAAAATACTAAATACTCCAATCAAAGTTGAAGTTCTAGAAGGTCAAGATTCCAGACACCAGGAGACAAGTGTTGAAATTGGCAAGAGAGGGAAAATTCAAATTCTTGAAATGAAGTAGTGGAGATTTAATGCACTGGCTAAACTTAGTCTCCTTCTAGAATTCGAATTCCCTATATGAGCTGAAGGTTTTTTCATTTCTCTTCACCAGTTGAAGAAAATCGAACTTGCTCTGAGTTTAGTATTGCAGTGAGTTGCTGAGGCTGAAGCTATTGAAGAAGTTCGAAATTTGTTGAGGAAGATTGCTGAAGCTGAAGATTGAAATCTGAGTTTGTTGCTGAGGTTGAAGAAGATCGACTTGAAGTTGAAGTGAGTTGCTGAAGGCTAAAAAAAAAAAAATCTAAGTTGCTGATTGAAGTTGGGCGATTTTCTCAAGTATTGAAGTCATTGCAGCCAACTTAGAAAATTTGCTGAGAGTGTGAAGTTGCTGAAGCTTACTTTCTGAGTAATTAACAGTTCGAAATTTGTTGAAGGAGAAGTGAGGTTTGCGAATGAGATATGATGTTGCAACTTCTCAAAGTTTTAAAAAATCGACTAGCAGCCCCTGCATGATGTTTTATTTATTTTTTTAAGTTATTTGCTGATGGCTATTTATTGTTTTGTAGGATGGCTGAAGCAAGAACAACTGGCAAGGACAACAATGGTGCATCCAAAGAAGCTGTTATCAAGAAGCTAAGCAAGTCTTTCCTGCCAGAGTCAAAGTTTACTTCAAAGTTGGCCAAGCTTGCTGACACGAATTTGGGCTCTTTCAACTTGGAGACTTTCAAGAACCGGATGCTGGGGATTGGCAGTCACCAACCTTCAATCACCTCGCACAACATCATTCGAAGTGGATTATATGCAGCTGCTGGATTTCCACCAGCTATTCAGTGCGCGGAGCTAATGATGGAATGCGCTAACTGCTATGAGACTGACCATAGATCAATTATGTCCCTAGATGGCCAAGTAGCCAACCGCACTCCTGCAGCCATTGGCGAAGCTTTTGGGATTCTAGCACACAAGAAGATGATTTATAAATCAAGGGAGCGAGCTGAATGAATGTATGCTTCTACATTCGAGAGATGTACAGAGACGATTAATACTCGCTGGATGAGCAACCCCAAGCCCTCTCGTACAAAGCTGCCAAGGCAGATTATATCAGATGACTTGAAGCAGGAGTACTGTGATCTTATTATGATGTTGAGCACAGTCGGAGGTTGCCCGCAAGCTTTTATTTTTGAACTGTGGATGTTCTATTACATCAACCTCGTGCTGGAAGGGAAAGAGCACATCGACTGGGCTGCGATGATTAGTGATAATTTGCACGAGCAACTCCCGAGTTTGCGAAGAACAAAGACATTCTACATGGGCTCCTACCTTATTTACATGTTGGCTCGTATGACGAGATATAGAGGAATTTCATACAAGGAACTTGTTGGTTGTGGCTCTCACCAGTTCAAAATCCATTAGGCTTGTCCGCAGTTACACTTGACAAATACTACTTATTACAAGCGTGTCAATGAACCTGTTAGAGATATCTAGGCAACTGGTTGCCTACGATAAGATTCAGAAAAGAAAGAAGAAGGGTGGAGCTGAGTTCCCGATTGTCATGGGCAATTCAGACGAAGTGTGTACTTCACTTCAAGCAGCTAGAGAGGCTGAAAGTGAGCTTCAGTTCTTTCATTTTTCCTATCATACCAGCAGACAGCATTATGATCCGCATAGCAATATCAGGTGGATACTATTAGAAGAGTTTAAGCATAAGGCAAATATTGAGGATTATTGGGCTGGTGCATCAGACGAAGTTGAAGTCAGGAGGAGGATGTTCTTTGTTGGAAATGTTGTCATTGATGTCAAAGTGAAAAAGATAGTCATTGATGTCAAGATAAGCATGACGAAAGATAACATAAGCATGGCTGAGACCTTTGAAGATTATTGTCATTTATGTCATGAAAAAGGATAATGCTCAGTATAATCAAGTTATTCAGACTTATAAGAAATCTAGTTTGTGGACTCTCAGATCATCAGGTTCAGATCTATGCTCAGATTTGAAGATTATGAGATTCAGATTAAAGATCATTCAACAAACTTAGTGGCTTTCATCTATGCTCAGATTTGAAGATTATGAGATTCAGATTAAAATTCATTCAACAGACTTAGTGGCTTTCATATTTTGTTCAGATTGGTTAAATTAGATCGACTTAGTTGATATATTATTGTGCCACTAACAAGTCTTTAACATATACTTTTTGTTAAAGAAAGGAAAACTAAGTATGCTATTATTCTCACAAACATAATACGTATATGTTAAGATAAAGAGTGCGGCTGTATCTAAAAGACGGGTCTGGATTAAAATATTCGAATAAGACAAAAAGACATGTTTTGATTAAAAGTTTCGAATAAGACAAAGACATCTCTCAAGGGATGCGAATGCAAAGAATACGAATGAAGGTTCTCTTGAAAGCTTGTTATGAACTAAGGCGCCTTTTAGAAAATCAATAAACAAAGATGATTAATCATTTACCAAAGACATGTTCCTTCATCCAAACGTTATGCTCATTCGTTTGAAGAGATGTGATCATTCTTTTTAATGCCTAAAGGGATATGTTTTATTCGATCTGTGTATTGAAGAGGTATTCTTACAAACAGATTTAACAAGAAAGCAAAAGTAATAAAAGAAAAGTAAGTTATTAAGACACGTCTTCAGAGAATTGGTGTGACTAAAAGAAAATGACGAATGAAGGGATACGTCCTTTTGTTTGTCTTCAGAATTAACCAAACATCAATTTACAAGTCAAGGGATGCATTTTGAGGGTTGTGCTTTTTATGAAGAGTTCGCAATAAATGAATACAACTCTCTAAATGACGTGTTCAGTCAAAGGTTATCACAAAGGACGTATTTTTCAGAAACATCTAAGTGCCGTTTATGGAAGAGATGCGTTGGTTTATCAAGGACGTCTTTCATCAAAAGACAACTAAAAGAACACGTTCCTTAAAAATATATGCATACGTCTTTCTAAAAGACACATAAAATAATCTTAAAAAGAATATGATTATTTCTAAGAAGAATTCTGTTTGGTTTGTAAACAGAAAAATAATTAAGTCAAGGAAAAATCAATTTAGTTAAAAGCCATATCTAAAAGAGTGTGACTGAAAGATGAAAAGGTAAAGTTGTGATTATCTAGTGTTGCAACCTTTGAACAAAATATATATTGGACATTCCTTTTAGCCTTGAAGTTGTGGTTGTCAAGTTCAAGAAGTCTAAATCAGAAGCCTATCTTCTTGTGTGGGCTGTCTGTGAGAATTTACATCACAAAGGCAGATTGGAGGATTGGCAGAGTGCAGATCTGGTTGGCTTCATTTGATTCATCCATCAAGTCAAGGTGTGGTGCCTTGCATTAGGGGTTGGTGCTCCTTGTAGGTAGGTGCCTACTAAAATTGTAAAGGGTTAGGGTGTTCCTTGTAGATAGTGCTCTACTAAATCATCCTTTTGTAAATCTGTAGGTTGGTGCCTACTTTGAAAAATATTATTTCAATAAAGTTGTGTCAACTTGGGGAAATTGATTCATAACAAAAAGTTGATTGTAATAAGTTTGAAAAAGATTAAGAAATAAAAGTTTGTGATTGGTTTACTGATTCACCACCCCCACTCAGTAAATCTTTTGTGCTCTTCATTCTCTAGGTTGCCATTGAGTATGATCAGGGAGTGTGAAGTCATTCCAGTACAGTACCAGGTGAGCGAGGACATGAATGTTCTCCATCCAGATTATGAGGCAGTGAGAGATACTCCACTTCCACTCCCAGATTGGTCAGAACTAGAGATTGCCGATTTGGACACACTTTCCATTCCAGTCTTGACATTCCCTAGAGCATGGGTTGACAGGCATGTGAGCAGACTAAAGGGTAGGTCAATTTCCTTGACCTACAATTTGATGGGAGATCACAGGACACCCACTACCAGCAGGAAGAAACAAATTACACGAGGTCCAGAATCTCGAAGGAAGGAGCCAGCTCGGTAGGAGCCTGTTCAGCCAGAGCCTCCACAAGTTGTAGTTGAATCACCCACGCCATTGGAGACACGTTCTCCAAGTATACAGGAGGTTTCACTTGTCGCTGATCAAAGGAATGCATTGAATCAGGTGCAGGAGGTACATGAAGAAAATCAGCCACCACGGAGAGAGTCGGTTGGCCAGAGTGTCAACGCGCCTACTAGAGTTGATCAGCAGGATGATGAGAGGACTGCTATTGACACTCAGTTTCAGCGTGAGTTAGAGGCGGCTTTAGAGGATGATGATATAGTTTCAGGGGATACTTAGCCACTTGAGGCCGATGAGCCTCGCCAGAATGATATAGAAGTTGAACAAGTCCACGAAGTAGAAGCACAAGAACAACAACCCTTTGTTATTCAGCATGTTGTACCTGATTGGCTCAGAGATAGAATGAGAAGAAGCCCCAGCGAGGAGATTGATCCAAAAGTAGAGATGGAAGAGTTTTTGAATAGGATTAGCGCGCCTCCACAAAAGAAGAGAGCACAAAATTTTTCAAAGATATCAACTGATGAGGATGGCTCCCGCACCCTTCATATGGCAGTGCCACGAGTTGATTGTGATCGAGACAAAGCAGTGCCAGAGAACTATGTGGTCACAACTTTGGAGTTAGGACGTCCCACAGGTGCACAGGTTGTCGAAGAATGTGATAATTCCTATCAGGCACTCAAGGACAGATTATTTAAAAAGGAAGGAAAATATAAGAAATTGAAGAAAGAACATAAGACGTTGATAGGATACGTGTAGCACTTGTCTCGTCCTTGTGGGTAGGAGATTCTAGCAATAGAGCTTCCAGCTGAGTTATCTAGAGAGTTAGTTAGTGGCTTGTTGGAGTTGAGAAAGATGGCACAGGAGGCAGATAAATGGGTTACAGGAGTTCGTGTCGAGATAGAAAAGTTCATGGAAGATCTTGCTCATGCTTACCAGCAAGCTTCCAGCATTATGGCACGTATGGAGGCAGCTGATCAGGCCTGGGGTGATGCTTTTGTTTATCAGAGCAAAGTTATTTAGCGTCTAGAGGCATTGAGGCATGTTCCTTTGCGGATGCTAATTGATGGTGGAGTCATTTAGGAGAATGATAGGTATGACTTTTCTAGATGGTACTCTTTAGTAATCACAGGGTGTGGTTTCTTTGACGCAGCACAGGCAGATTCATCTAGATTGGAAGGCTATGACGAATATTGTTGACGGAGTCCTGAATACTTTGGAGGTTATCTTTGCTAGACGGCTGAATCCCGATGAGGTGACTGCTGATAATTTGAGGAGTAGGCTGGCACCTTTCTTCTCGGAGGTAAAGACCTTTGTGCAAGACGACTTTGAGAACACTTCTACTTTCTCCAGCTTGATTCAGAGTACACAGGTTGCCTTAGTTGCTTGGAGAAAATCCTACACACGACACGAGCAGTCAGTCACAGTGCTAGAGTTTCAGCTTGATTGCATTCCACCTATTTCAGTTCAGGAGGTTCAGGCTGTGTTTGCCAGGTTCATTGAATTTGCAGCCAAGGAGAAGGAGAATGGGAACGCGCTTCTAGATGATGATCGTCTAGAAGACTGATTGTGGGCATTAATTGCCTTTACTATTTTGGGAGTGAGTGGGAATCTTTGGTTCGTTTAATGTACCACTCCCTATTCTGGCAGTTTTTAGGGTTAGGGCTGAGGTGGCTCAATCTGAGCCTTTGATTTGATTGTAATCCTAGCTGTCCATTGGATTGGGCTATCTATAAAAGGGGGAGTCCCCCTCATTTGTAAGACATTAGATCATTAGAAGATTAGAATAGAGATCAGATTAGAGGAGACATTAGAGAGTAGACATTTTGCTTGATAGCTTAGCATAGTTTGGAGGAGAAGGAAAGTTTTCGCTTGAAAACTTTTGTAAGAGATTGTTGTGTAACACTTTCATAATAGAAGATCTTTTCATTGATGGTGAAATTCGTCTTTGTTATGGATAGCTAGCAAGGTTTCTTCATCCCTTCAATTCCAAGTAGCATAAAGTAGCGTAAAGTAGCGTAAAGTATTTTAAGAATAGCATTTCCATTTCATGCAAATAGGTATTAGTTGTGGATTTGTGGTGTCGATCAAGGGAACTTCGTTTTATTCCATACCACTAGCAACTTGCTGACGGCAAGCTCGCCTTGCGTGGTTTATTGGAGAATTTTATAAGCTTAACTTCAGTTGCAATTCATATTTTGATATGCGTCGTCTTGACGGTATCTTGGTGTCGGATTGTAGCTTGAAAATTTCTCGCTATCCCTTTGAAGATTGCACCAAATATGTGTAAGCTGTCCAGCGTGAGGCGGAGCAAAGTTTGGTTGAAGCTGTTGAGATTGATCCCACGTCCCGCCTTATAATAGAATCTAGGACCTTCTTACCCTTTTACACTCATTTCAATTCCGTTCATCTTTGGTTAGTTTTAGGAAAGCGTACCCAACTGCCAAATCATACGCATGAAAACCCCTTCCAAATTATCAACCTGTTGTTAACTGCAAGACCTTTTGAACAATTGTGTAAGTCCCCTCGTAAAAACAGCAATTCACAACCAACCAACTGAGGGTATTCCAAAGCATTTCAGAACCTTGGAGTTGAACGTGCGATCTATCTCGCAATCTTAGCGCATGGAATACTTTGATCAAGAGAGAATGGAGTAGCCTTCGGACAACTTTGTTCTGCTGATTGGTGTGGTCACAAAAATCACATCAACAATTCCGAGAATGATGCCCAGCAGAAAAACACGACTTGCAGATTGAATAGGAGAGACGCCCAAAAACCCTAACCTGGAAAAAATTTGAAATATGACTTTAGTAAAGCCCACAAATTTTTAGGGTTTTTTTCTCTTTCCTAATGCTTTGATACCATGTGAATGGTAAAAGCATTCATCTATTCACATGAAAAAGATTACAATATATAGAAACTACAAAAGACTGTAGTAATTTACAGAACCAACCAACTCTACCTACCTGATACTGTAGAAACAGTATATAAAACTAAACTAATATAATAATATAATATTGACAATTAATACATAACAATATAATATTCTAACAATCCAGACATATGGAATAGAACCAAAAACCTTAAGATGACTAACTTTCGGTTTCCTTCTAGACCATGCTTCCTTTGGGGTCTAATGTTTCATTGCCTGTGTGGGAGACCTATTGAGCAAATAAACTGCAGTATATACTGCCTCAGCCCAAAATTTGTCAGGAACATTCTTGTTCTCCATCATTCATTGGGCCATCTCTATGATAGTACAGTTTCGTCTCTCAACTACTCTAGTTTGTTGTGGAGTGTAGGGTGTGGTAAGCTGTCTTTTGATGCCATGTTTAGCACAAAAGTTGTAGAATTCTTTAGAACAAAATTTGCCTCCATTATCAGATCTAAGAGTGGTTATGGCACAACCAGACTCTTTTTCTACTAATGCCTTGAACTTTTGAAACTCATTAAACACCTTAGATTTTAATTTTAGAAAATATACACACATTTTTCTACTAAAATCATCTACAAACAAAAGAAAATACCTGCACCCAATGACTGATGCTGTTTTCATTGTCCACAAAGATTTGTATGAACCAGTTGTAGGACTCTCTTGCTCTCCAAGCTTGTCCATCATCAAAGGGTATTCTATGTTGCTTCCTATGTTGGTAAGCCTCGCACAAACCCTATATTTGTTGTTGAATGTCAGGAATGCCATCTACCAAGCTCTCTCGGGCCAATTGAGAGAGGTAGGACAAATTGAGGTGTCCATACTGTTGATGCCAAAGAGTAGTAATGGCTGATGCACTCTTGGCTTCCAATGCATGTTCCTTGACCTATCCAATCTTAACTAATCTATAGTTATATAGTCCATGATCTTCTATACCAAGAGCAATAGTCTTCTTGGTATCCTTGTCAATGACACTGCATTTATGTTTGCTGAAAATGACATCTAAATTAAGACTATGTTGCATAATCTAACTTTCTGAAAGTAGATTGAGCTCCATTCTAGGTACGTAGTACACATTGAGAAAAAGTAACTTTTTCCCTCTAGAGATTAGCTGCACAATCCCTCGACCTTCAACTGTGTACCTCTCACTGCCACCAAAGATCACTGAATTAGAGCAAGCAGTGTACTCTGTGAATTAGTCTTGCCTATTGTTGAAGTGACATGATGCTCTTGAATCAATGTACCATGTAGATGACTCTAACCGATCTACTGGTCTTCGGGCCATGAAGGCATAACAAGCTAATGCCTTCTCTTTTGAATGCTTTGCGACATGAGCCTTCTGCTGAGGCCTTCCTTGGTTGGATTTTTGTTTAGACAACCTCTTTCTACAATGCTTCTTTCTACAGTGTTTCTTCATATGACCCAACTTACCACAATAATGACATGTGATGTTTTTCAAATTCTTTGTTGCATCCTTGTTGTGACCTTGCCCTTTCTTGTGTGACCATTTGCCCGTGCCTTTGTCATTGGCTGCAAATACTTGTTCCACACTTGTTATTTCACTGCTACCAACTGTTTCTTCCATTTGTCTTGCTATAAGAGCTTATTGCATAGCTCTTCAAACTTTAGGTCAACATCTGTGCGGTGATATTGAGCTTCTCAATGAAACATGCTCATAAGCACGTGGTGAGCTTCTCAATGTGATTACCACCATGCCCTCTTCTTCCATTTGTCTTGCTATAAGAGCTTATTGCATAGCTCTTCAAACTTTAGGTCAACATCTGTGCGGTGATATTGAGCTTCTCAGTGAAACATGCTCATAAGCACATGGTGAGCTTCTCAATGTGATTACCACCATGCCCTCTTCTTCCATTTTTTGACCAATGGCTAACAATTGATCCTTGATGTACTTGATCTTGAGTAAATGCTCCTGCAAGGACATTTTCTCATCCATTGTGATTGAAAAATGCATATTCTTCAGAAAGAAGGCCCTACCTTTATTTGAAGTTTCATGAAGGTCCCACAGATGCTCCCAAATCTTAGCTGAAGGTCACGCAGATGCTCCTTCTTTTGGGAAGAGGGTCAAGGTCCTAGAGTTGATGGCATAGATGAGATCGTGCGTTGTTATGATTGACTATGATTCTCATGACCTTATTTTATAGATGTTTCATCTTTTCGTAGATTCTATTAGTGAGGAACATGATAAATCTATTCAGGAGTACATGAGGATCACGATGGCTTCAATTATTAATGAAAGTGATGAAATTCTCCAGCCTATCTTATCTCTATTATTGACTGTTCTAAAGCAAGTATAGGTGATGTCTGCTTTTAACTTGGTTCACAGTGTTTTCAAATAATGTGAGGGTAAGCTGAGGCCCTACTTGTTTGATGAGGAGCAGGTTGAAGAAAAAGGGTTCAAATTTGAAGTGGTGGATGACGAGAATGCTTTACATCATGATAGTTGTTTCACAGAACCCCAAGATGGTTTTTCAGCGTTCATGGAGTTGTTATTAGCCTTGAAAACAAACCAAATTTTATGTTGCATGACGCTGATCCTAAATTAGAAAATTTATATGAGATTGATGGGTCTCAGGAATCCAATCAGTTGGCAGGACAATTAAAGGTGAATGAAGACCAGATTGTGCAAACATTAGACAGTTTGATGACACCTTCATGATAATGGCCAAATGTTGTTGGAGGTCTTCAGGAGAACATATGGACCCTTATGGAGAATTTCCCCTTTTAGATTCACAAGTGCTTAAGGATGCGATAGTAGAGATCAAGACCAATTACATGCAGCTACTCTAAGATAGAGATCACCTACTCTAGCTTGGTGAGATCTACTACAATGCACTTAAGGGGAAAGAAATGGAAGTGGATAAGCTTACAAATGATCTTATTGTCATTGTAATATCCCCAATTTTGAGTCAGCATATAATTAAATAATTAATTTTAAGTTGTCAAGAAAAGGACAAAATATAAAGACAACTTAAATTAATTATTGGCGCAAAAGTAACTTAAGTTTTTAAAAGTTAAAATAAATAAATAAAGTTATTTTTAAGGGGAATTAAAAAATGAACTAAAATTAAAAGATGAAGAAAAGATGAGAAATCAAGAAGTCAGGAGGAGTTACGAAGAGGAGTGAATAAAAGTTTGCAGGAGCATTGTGCAAACAAGCTAGTTTTGGTTATTTTTTGGGAAGATTGTATTGCTGAATAAATTCCAAAACCTTGTGAAGACGAAATCCTTCACAAGGAATATCATCTTCAAAGTTGAGAGACACTCCCTGGATGGTGGCTGATAGTATCATTCAGAAGCTGTGCTGGTGCTTATTGTGGTGAATTTAATGAAGTTTTTGAAGTTGTGATATTGTGTAGATGAAGATAATTCGATAATGATTATTTGAATTTCAGATATTCGATTGTCTGGTAAATAAAAGGATTTAAAAGACTATTTTGGGTTGGACGAAGAGAACAAAGGGTCGAAGAGAACAAGAATTGAAACTCCATGCTTGGAGCTACCGTTAAATTAAAGGACCGTACCAAGGTGATCTTCAAGAAAGGCGATGTGGGAATACTAGAAGTCAGAGCAGTCAAACTATTCAGATCGCGATAGCCATCTCAAAGTGGCATAGTTTGTTGTTTCTAAGCTCATAAAATATTGATGTGGAATTACTACAGGAAGGTCGATATCATTGAAGCGTCCAAGTTTATGTAACGATCCTCTTAAATTGCTACCTTTCTTTCTTGTGAGCCGTAGCCAATTCAAAGCAGAGACGTGGGACAACACCAAGACCCAAGTTTCTAGAATTAATATATTAATTTGATCTTTGTAAGTCTTTCCTGGAGCGATATACATAGATATAGGAGGTTGAAAAGATTTCATGGATCTCAGGAAATGAGTTGTGGTCAAGAGAAGCTAAGAGAAGTAACCATTGTAACTTGTAAAATGTTTACTTTGGGAAAAAAGGTCGATGCATCATTCTCAAGAGTTGAAACTACTAAGGGTCGTGATGTCGATTTGCGATTAGGAAAAGCGAGAGTGTGGTATTAGAGCCGCATCATATCTTTCAGGAAATTGAAGGAACCTGGAGTGAGCTTGTGGTATAGATACACGGGAGATAATTCTAAATTTATTAAAAACTCATTGTAAGCATCACGGGAGCATTTGTATATGTCTTGAAGGCATCGTATTAGATAAAAAGGGGTCGATGTGGATGTTGGCAGTGAATGTTGTAGATATTCTTTAATGAATATCAGGATTGTTATGAAAGAGTCGCGAGCATATTAGATTCTCCAAGTAATCGTTGCTGAAGGAGGAATAAACGCTCATGCAAAATTCGTAATAACTTCAAGCCATGGTGGGGAACCTGCCGATGCCATTTCATTGGAGTTTAAAATATAAAATATCTTTGTGTTTGGAATATCAAGGTGGCCCTCTTCATTGTAACGTTGCAATTCAAAGGTGATTGTAAATAGCCGCTGCATGTTGTTTTATTAAGGTATGTATATCTTGTTGTGACCTTTTCACACATCACCCCATTTAACCCATTTAAATGGGGACCCCCTAATTTTTGCTCCGTTCCTCGTCTTTTGGCTTTGGTTTTGTCTCTCTCTCTCTCTCTCTGTCTCTCTTCTGCTGTCTGCGTTTCTAGGTATGTCCTCGTCTTTGAGTGTCAATTGAAGTTTTGGCCAAGTCTGAGAATTAGGGTTTGTACTTTTCTAGTCAATTTGAAGTCAAATGGAGTGAATAAGTTGGAATCTGAGCTTCATGTTGCAGTCAACAAGCTTCCAATAGGTTCCTAGCTAAATTTCATCGAATTCCGACAACTTACAATTTTTAGTAAGTGTCCAATTCAGGGCGTTCTCTCAGCACTACTGAAGTTCTCTCAGTCACATTGCATCCAGAACATGTCAAGCTGCTCCTCTGCAAATTTTGAGCCAAAACGAACAACTTTCTATTTTTAGCAAGTTCAGCTTCAGGAGCAGATTTTAGGGTTTATATGCGAAGTTTTTCAATCCATGTTTGGAGATTCTTTCTGGGTTTTCTGAGACCTACGCAGTGATATAACATGCAAAATGAGACGATGACTTTCAGTATTCAGCCTTCGGAGGCTATTTTTAGGATTTGCATGTTGAAATTTTCTTCACATGTCTGAACATTCCTTGTGGGTTTTTTGAGGGCTTCGCAGTGGTATAACATGCAAACCAGGATCATGACTTTTTTAGGAGCCGTTTTCAGAGGCTATTTTTAGGGTTTGCATGCAGGGCTTTTTAGCGCATGTCGAGTTATTCTTTATGGGTTTTTCAAGAGCTACGCAGTGATGTGACATGCAAAGCAAGATGATCACTTTTCAGAGACTTACTATTTTTAGCAGGTCCTTTCCGGTAGCTGCCCAGCACATCAGTATAACAAACAGAGCAAAGTGCAACAAAAACGGAGTCAAACGGAGGTCGTTTGATTGACATGCAAGTCAAATTAGGGTTTCCAGGTTTGAGACCCAAAATGAGGGGTAAAATGCCAGAATTTTCGAAAACCGGTGTATCCCACTACGATCAGTATCTTTCAAGCTATCCACCGTAAAATTTGAAGGCAATCAGAGCACTTACTATTTATAGTAAGCCACTTCTGAAACAGGCTATAAATAGTAAGTCAGCTTGAGGCGCCAGTGTGAATGGGCAAGTCTATTGATGAGGGTCACGACATTCAGATTTCAAGTCAAACGGAGTAGGGGAAGTGATAAAACTGAGCAGTTACTATAAATAGTAAAGCACCTTTAGAAACATGCTATAAATAGCAGGTCAGCTCGAGATGGCAGTGCGAACAAATTATCTAGGTCATGAAGATCTTGTGGCACGAATTCCAAATCAATCCAAGTTTCAGAAGTGTGAAAATCAAAGGACTTACTATATATAGTAAGGCATGAGCTGGTGTAATGTCCCCTTCTCATCAGTGATCAGCATTGGCATTCTTCAGTCTATTCCGGAACCCGTAGACTGGAATGAGGTGGAAATTAGGGTTTCATGGGCTTGGCTTTTGTAGCATTTCATTTTATTTACTATTTTTAGTAAATGATGGTTGTGGCAGTATGCAGTTGGTTGTCTTCAGTCTTCTCTTCAGTGAGCATATTATTGGTTGTTTCAATATCTTCCTCTCAAGCTTAATTTGTTGAAATCTACTAAGTATTGGCATAAGTGTTATAATTTTCAATTGACCCCTTGGCCTAAGGATACAACTTGCAAGTTGTTTTAAAAAGGGGACTTGAAGGGTACGCCTTGTCATAAGGTGATAATAATATTTTATATTTTTGAATTTATGCTTGGAGGAAAGTGGACGCCACTTTATGAGGAATATATTTTATGAAATTTGAAAATAAGGAGAATTCAAATGGTTGTCTTTTGGCGTGCCAATTGAGGAAGTTGAAGAGTTTCTCATTTCTTATAAAATGAAGACTTGACTCCAGCATTTGATATCCATCAATTACCTTATTGTTATGCTGTCAAAATGACTATGGACATTTTGCTATTGCTTCGAGGATGCTACCTCCTAGCCCCTTCCCAATTTCGTGTTTGAAATACAACACCTAGTTGGAACATTGCTGCTTCTCACATCAGACTAGCAGATTGAGCAACAAAGGTTGAGAATTTTGGAGAGTTTTACAGTTTTGAATTTCCTGGTTTTGCTACAGCTGAAGCTGTTTTCAGTTCATAGCTTGTGGAGTGATTTTATTTCAGTTCTGGGTGTTTGAGCAATCTGATTGTTGACTTGAGGCGCCAACTTCCACCAAAAAGCAGATTTTAAATTGAAGTTGTTGATTTTATAATGCAAAATCGATTTTCTCAAGGGGCCGTACTTTTTCATTGCATTGGGAATTGTGCCAGAAATAAATGAAGGCCATTTGCTGCTGTTTCTTCCTCCTGGATTGGTCGCCTATCTTCTGAGATGCATTTGCAACAAATTTCAATCAATTTGGAGGTGAAATGAGTGAGTTATGAGTTTTTTACTGTTTTCCAGTTTGCTGTTCTAAATTTCCAGAACTCAGGAATTTGCATCAGATTTATCAGTTTCCAGTTTAATCACTTTTTCAGTCATTGGAAAGCAAAGAACATTGTTAGAATTCATTCTTATATCCATATCTCACTTCTATATCATTGTAATTCATTTATTTGCAGTCATGTTGAAATTGTAAGGTTCTGATTAGTAGTACTAATCTAACCGGTATTATTGCTGCAACTATTTGATTTAATTCTCATTAAAGTCCCCTGGATGGTTTACCGCCAGTGTGGTTAAAATTGTTTGTAAATCTTGTACCCACTTAAGTGGTGAATCCCCACAGTTCTGTGGATGCCCGCCGCAGCGGATGAATTGCTTTCATTTGTAATCTTTTCCCCCCACTGTTTGGTGGTAGCGTGGAATTGTTTCTCATGGCTGGTTATCCGCCTAATAGTTCTTAATTTCAATTTCTAGACTCCGTCATATGTTAGCACCTCGCCCTCAGTGGGATCTTGAGTGCACATTCTTGACGTTGAGTAGTTCTTCTATTCCAATTCAGTTTCTTCAGTTCAAGCTTCAGCATCTTCCATTCAAGTTCAGATTTTAATTTGAGGCTAACGCTAATCATATCATCTATTGCTGGTTATTTTGTGTTATTCCTTCGAAAAAATTGGTTAGTATATTTCAGTGGTATCAGAGCAGAAGACCCTGCCATCCTGTGGCTGATTGCAGTAGTGAACTGATGAGTGACAGAGACACAAGGCCATACACTAGAAGTCAGGCCAGAAATCAGCATCAGTTTCCGCCCGTTCCAGAGGCAGATACCTTCTCAGAAGTTCTAAGAGACCTTGGTAAAACAGTGGAAGGTTCAGATAATTCAGTGGAAGTGGTTGATCACACAATTGTCATAATGTCAGATTCAGTAAGAAAAGATAATGAAGAAAGGGATAGAGTGGAGAAGAAGTTTGACGGGATGATAGATATGATGTCCCGTTTGTTATCCAAGTTGGATCAGCAAGCAGCTCAGAGTATTATTCAGCCCCAAAATAACTCAGCTGGAGAAAATAGTGGAGTGAATGGAAATAATAACAGTGGCAGTCCTGAGGTGAATACTAGGGACAGAATTGTAGGTCAGCATACTACAATTCATAGTGGGTCATCCTCTAGACCCCTCTTTCCTGTTTTCACACCAAGGGAAGAGCAACAACCAGTTGAGGCTACTCCAAACTTTGCTGATGATGCTCGTCAAGCCTATATGGAGTATGTGTCCTTACCTCTTGACATGAGAGGAGCCTGGACCTTTGATCAATTCATGAATCAAAGGAGTCGGAGAAATGGTGGTAGGAATGATCAACGTCCTCCTGCAGGCCCTAGAAATGATTTTTACCAAGCATTGGGAAAGATCACTATGGAACATTTTGATGGTGGTAACAAGTGTACAGCCAGGTCATGGGTGCAAAAGTTAGATAACTACCTCTCCCTTAGACCTATGCCGGAAGAAGATGCTATCAAATTTGCTACCTTGCACTTAGATGGCATAGCTCATGAATGGTGGACTCACGGTTTGGTCACTTTTGGCCACAACCTTATTCGCACTTATGGAGAGTTTACAAATAAGCTGATTGAGAGATTTGACACCAAAGATCCGGAATTGAAGTTTAGAGAATTGGCACAGTTGAAACAGCAAGGATCTTTAGAAAGTTATGTGGCTGATTTTCAGAGGTTGTCAGTAATGGTGCCCAACATTACTGAAAGAAGACTTGTAGTCCTTTTTGCTGAAGGTTTAATGGAGCCATTGAAGGGTTGGGTCAAAGCATTTGATCCTCCAACATTGGATGAAGCTATCAAGAAAGCTAGGAGCATGGAATTGGCAGCCCCAAGACCTAAATTTCACTCAAAAACATTCAGCCATAAGAAGGATAAAAAGCCATCTTCAAATCTGCCCAAGAAGTTTGCACCAAGGCTGTCCGAAGAGCTCAAAGAACAGCTTAGAAAGGATGGAGTTTGCTTCACTTGTCGTGAGCCTTGGGTGAAAGGCCACCGTTGCTATGGAAGAGGCAAAGTAGTTCAAAGGGAGGGCTATTCTGATTATGGATCAGAATCTGATTCGTCTGATCAGCAATACGAATCAGCAAGTAGTGAAGGTGAAGAAGTTCAAGAAGATAAGTCCGAAGAGGTTGGAGATAGTAGTGCTTTTGCACAACTATCCAGTTTTCAAAAGAATGAATCTTTTAGGGTTCATGGAGCGGTAAATTCACAAAGGATAGTTGCCCTAATTGATACTGGAGCAACTCACAATTTTATTGATGAAGGGCTAGTTGCTAGAAAAGGTTTAAAGACTGAAAATTTCGATGGTTTCAAAGTAATGGTTGCGGATGGTTTCACTATGTCTTGCACAAGGAGAATCCCTAATCTATCCTTGCAATTAGGGAATCATGAAATTAAGGATGATTTTTATGTGGTGGGTATAGGAGACACTGATGTTGTGTTGGGCATACAATGGCTGCGATCTCTTGGTGAGATCACATTGAATTTGCAAACCATGGGGCTGAAATTTCAGTCTAATGGAAGGAAGGTTGTTTTAAGAGGGATGTCAAATGGAGGCCCTCGAATTGTTTCGGTGAAAAGGATGGAAAGGCTGATCCGCCATGATCAAGTTGAATGGGCTGCTGAATGTATGGTTTTACCAGCTGATCCGGTTGAGGAAAAAAGGCAATATCATCCTGATATTCAAGCCTTACTTTCAAAGAAAAGTAAAATCTTTGGAAGCTTACCTCCTGGAAGACCTCCTGAAAGAGGTTCTGAACATGTGATTGAATTAGAAGAAGGAGCAAAACCAGTCATTACTACACCTTACCGCTATCCAAAGAGGCAGAAAGACGAAATTGAAAAGGCCATCAAGGAGCTGTTGGAAAGTGGTTTTATTAGACCAAGCAAGAGTCCATTTGCCTCAGCAGTAGTGCTGGTCAAAAAGAAAGATGGTACAATGCGTATGTGTGTTGACTATCGCGCATTAAATCAGAAAACCATCAAGAATAGATATCCTATCCCTAGGATTGATGAGCTCATTGATGAGCTCCATGGGGCAATGTTCTTTTCAAAGATTGATCTTCGTTCAGGATATCACCAAATCAGAATGAGGGAGGAGGATATAGAAAAGACAGCATTTAGATGCCACTTTGGGCATTTTGAATTTCTTGTCATGCCTTTTGGTTTGACAAATGCTCCAGCCACATTCCAATCTTGTATGACCAAGATTTTTAGACAGCAGTTGAGGAAGTTTGTGCTCATCTTCTTCGACGATATTCTCATATTCAGTAAGTCATGGGAAGAGCACCTTAAGCATTTGGAAGAAGTGCTTAACATTTTAGAGGCGGAATGTCTATTCGCCAAAGAGTCAAAGTGTGAGTTTGGGATGGAAGAACTTTTATACCTTGGCCACATTATCAGCTCAAAGGGTGTGAAAGTGGATCCAGAAAAGATAAGGGCCATTCTTGATTGGCCAACTCCTAAGACTATTTCTCATTTGAGAGGTTTTTTAGGGTTATGGGGATTCTATAGAAGATTTGTAAAAGGTTATTCTCATCAAGCTGCACCTTTGACAGATCTTACAAAGAAAGGAGCTTTTCTTTGGACTAAGCAAGCACAAGAGGTTTTTGATAAGTTTAAACAAATCATGAGTTCTTGTCCAGTATTGGCACTTCCGGATTTCTCAAAACCTTTTGAATTACAATGTGATGCTTCAGGAGAAGGAGCTGGAGCTGTCCTAATGCAAGACAAACATCCTATTGTCTTCGAGAGTAGAAAGTTGAGAGGGGCAGAAAAAACTTACTCTATTTATGACAAAGAGATGCTTGCTATCATGCATGCTTTGTCTAAATTCCGTCAATACTTGGTGGGACGTAAATTTGTTGTTAAGACTGATCACAACAGTCTTAAACATTTCATGCGCCAAAAGGAATTGAATGAAAGGCAGCAAAAATGGGTAAGTAAACTCCAAGCATATGACTTTGACATTGAATATGTCAAAGGCAAAAATAATATAGTTGCTGATGCACTTTCTAGAAGGCCTCATTTGCAGTCAATTTGTGAGTTATCAGCAGATTGGAAAGAATTAATTGCTGCTGATTATGTTAAAAATCAGTTTGCAACCAGCTTGTTAGAAGGTCAATTGGTTGATGGAAGGTATAAGTTGGTTGATGGATTAATTTATTATAAAGATAGAATCTTTTTAGTACAAGAATCTAAGCTTAAGAAAAAGATTCTACAAGCTTTTCATGATGTTCCCCTTGCTGGTCATCAAGGGATTTTCAAGACTTACAAGCAGATTCGTGAACGATTCACTTGGAAAGGCTTGAAAGATGAAGTCTTGAATTACATTAGAGAGTGTCCTACTTGTCAAAGGAATAAAAATGAACACTCTTTTCCTGCTGGTTTACTTCAGCCCTTGCCTATTCCATATCAGAAGTGGGAAAGTATTGCCATGGATTTTATCACGGGGTTGCCCAAGGTGCAAGGACGTGACTGTATATTTGTTGTGCTTGATAGACTAACAAAATTTGCTCATTTCTTTGCTGTTACCACTTCATTTACAGCAGCTCAAGTGGCTGAGTTGTTTTTTAGAGAGGTGTTCCGCTTGCATGGGTTGCCTAAAACAATTGTCAGTGATAGGGACAGCAAGTTCCTAAGTGTTTTTTGGCAGGAGATCTTCAGATTGAGTGGGACAGTGCTTACTCCAAGCACAAGTTATCACCCACAAACAGATGGGCAATCAGAAATTGTTAACAAGTGGTTAGAGGGCTACCTAAGGAA
>VDFB02353493.1:6145628-6272898 GCA_007258455.2 Sequoia sempervirens
AAACAAGATATTGTCAAAAAGATGGAGACGAAAAAATTCCCATCCATGGAGGTATTGAAAATAATTTCTACCATCTTGTACCATATATTTCAAGTTGAAGTTGATTGTTGCTAATTTCTTCAATAAGCCACAACTTTCACCTTGGTGCTTTGATTTTTGAAAACAAATAGGCATTAAAAAGGTGGTGAAGAGAGCTACACAGATAAAAGGATATTTTTTCTAGGTTCCTTCTCAAATTTATTCTTTATTATAATTTTTTATTTTTGACTATTTTAAGTCTATTGAGCATTGTATCTTGGAAAAGGCTTTGAAAACACATTGAATTATAAAGTGTCAACCTTATGATACGGGTAATTTTTGATACTAGTGAAAAGGGTGGAGTGTATTGGTGTTCTTATTTGGTGTCATTTGCACTCATTCTTGGTGGTATTAAACAAATAGTTTGTAATCACGAACTAAAATAAAGTTCCATTTAAGGGGGTTAATCATGTTTCTTAAACTTCATCCTTTTGTTGTCAAGCTAACTTCAGAGAACTATTTGTCTTGGAAACAAGGGATAAAGAATCACTACCTCAAGCAAGATCTACTACCCTATCTCCTTGAACTCATTCCTAAGCCAAGTGGCATTGATCAAAAGAATGCATGGTTTAATAATAATGGCATGGTCTATGGACTAATATATCATACTATTTCCAAGGAAACTCTATATCACATAACGCACACTAAGCACACTTTCACTACTTGGACCATCATCCAAAAGTTACATGGAGACATTGAATCTTCATCTAAAAGTGATGTTTTCTTGGAGAGCCAAACTATTGTAGATGATATTGAGACTTATGTTGCCTCATCTAATGTGGACACATCTTGTGTAGATGATCAGTTCATTGATACCCCATCAACATCACTTGTTGCAGCTTCAAATTCTAGAGATACTTCTTTGAGGGCCTCCAGTGATTCATTGTAGTAGGATCATTTATGTCTTCTAGATTTAGTCCATTGGGACCTATTTCTACTAGACATTTTTTTGTCCCTCAGTATTATTTGGCATTAATGTCATAACACCAAAGTTGAGGCATCAAGTTGTGCACATGGTGATCTTTTAGTTCAGTTCTTCTTGCATGAGTTTATATATCTATGCTAATCTATCTTGGCATCACTTGAATTTGGAATATTTTAGTGATTGATATGTTTCACAGTTCAGTTATTGTTAGCCTGGCATGTGATCAATTTGAGATTTGAGATTATAAAGTCCATTTTCATATTTATATCCTGACATATTTTTAAGGCTTCATGATAACATTGGCCAAGTGCAGTGATAAGTTCTATATCTAAAGTTTGTTCAAAAGTCACATTGTGTTTTTCATAAGGCAACATATTGCATCTTAAAATAAGGTTTGGAATCATTGTGAGGAAATATTTGATAGGTGGAAAATTGTGTTTTCTCAAAGACAATAATGAAGTGGCAAAAGGTTGCAATGATAGTGTTTTATAAATTCAAAAATAAAAAAATCATTGCATTGTTAGTGGAAATTATTTTGTTTGAATGGGAATTTTTTCCCATCATAATTCCCGAATTTGAAAAGGCATTATGTTGAAGTCAAAAAGTTGCTTTGAAACTTCGGTGAGCGCATATACTTGTTTCATTTTATTTGTTAGGGTTTGTTACCCTAATCATGGTGTCAGTAATAAGCAAAACTTGTTTCAAAATTTGGTTGCATGGTCTTTGAGGGGATAAGAAATTATAGTGAAAAGCAAGATAGTCAAGGTGTTTTGTTTGTGCTGACTCTAGGTGTACTCTTTATCATTTTTGTTTTTCTTTTCTTTGTGCCAATAAGAAACAATGTGCTTTAGACTGTTTTTGGTGATCATTATACTGATTAACTATAATCAGGTTCGTTGTGTTTACCTAGGCATTTTATTATTTCTGAGGTTGAACGGTTGTTAATGATGTGAGATTTTGTTTGAGAAATCTATATAATATCTTAATGTCGGGTTTGAAGTTGATAATGTTTTCTTTAACCCCATGGGTTTCCTGACAGTTTTAGAAGTAGAGTTGTAAACAAGTTTATGTTTACCCTTGAGTCAGGTCTATAAATACTTGTGTTTTATTTGTTAAAGAACCCTGGTTGGGCTTGTTGTTGAAGATTAAAGGTTTATTCAAATGTTTGTTCTTTTGTGGGTTTATTGTGTGTTTGTTTGTGGTTATACATCTTTGTTAAGGGTGTCTGTTTTGCAAGGTATATGACAGTTACTTGTTGATTATCCTTAATGCATTCTTAGCAAGATAGATGTTGTACATATCTGATGGATTTTTGGTTTAGTATTGTGTAAGAAAATTTGTTCTTACAACTAGAAAAGGTAGTTTCAGATTCAGTTTTTCAAAAGGTTTTTCCTCATTCTATTTTTGAAAACATAGAACATATCAAATACTTCATTGTGCTCATATTCATGTTGATGAGAGGTTTTGGAAAGAACATTATATATGTTTTAGAAAGGCAATATATATATATTGAGTAGTTGGAATTTATGACTCTGATTCTGAGGTCGTTGTAGAACAGAGTATGTAATTATTGAAATAGAGATCAACTTTGTATTTACATTGCTTGCATACTTGTACATTTCAAAAGACTATCAGTGAGATAGCACTATAAGACTATCAGTGAGATAGCACTATTATCAGTGAGACAAATTAGCTAGTGAGGCTTTATACAAAGAATATTTTTTCAGATAAGGCCAGTGAGGCCAAGTTCAAGTGGTTTTATTCCCCATGAGGGTTTCCACTCAAGACAATATTTGTGTCAATATTTTAAATGTGTTTGTTCATTATTTGTTCATTTTATTTTTACAGCATAAGTTCATTCATGATCTAAAAATTGTTAAAAGAATTAAAAAGAGTTAATTTGTTTGTTAACACTGATTCACCCCCCCTCTGTGTTAACTGCACTCCAACACATTTCTTGTTTGTTTGAAGAGTCATTCATTTTGGATTTAGATGACACTATTGAGGACATGCATCTTCTCTTTGAGGACCACTCTTTTGTCCTTGCATTTGTTGCTACTTCAACATTCAGTGTTGCTTCTTTGAAAGCTTCCAATGACTTCTTCAAATAGGGCATCCTTTGTCCTCTTGATTCATCCTTGTGGAATGATCTCTTGACAAGAGTTCCAGACTTGTTTATGGAGACACATATTGCAGATTTGGAGACACTATTGATTGTATTCATCTTCTCTTTGATGAAGTTGTTTCTTCTTTAGTTGTTGTGAGGGAACACTTTGACCCTCTTTTTCCTTCTCTACATGATCATTCATCACAGTTTGACCTGAGTGTCAATACTTTTGATCAACATTTAGAGGAAACATCTTCAAAGGAGATTCTTGAGTCTTTGGATGGTGTTCTACATTTGTCTAGTTAGGAGATTCTAATTTGTCATTTTCAGGAGTGTGACCTAGAACACCTAATTTGATTGTGATAGCTTTTAGCATCGACACGAGGATACTTGAGCCAACTTTACAGACTTCATACATCTTGCACTTTCTTCCTACATATTCCTTTCAGGATTTGGGAGATAGCTTGCATTCACCATTGGAAATTTATTTCTTCCTAAGGGGATGAACATTGTTTGACAATCATGGACTATCTTCTCCATCCAGTTTTGAACATCTACCATTGGATATCTTTTGGGGAGTAGTTTTTTCCCTCTAGGTTTTCTCCTTTTCTCTATTTGTGAGAGATTGCATTTTTATATGCATGAAAAAATTATTCTACCATTTATGCATGCATATTTTGGTGAAAAAACATTGAAAAAGTGACAAAATTGCACAGTATTTCTATTTTAAAAGATCAAAAGCACTAATTTTTTGTATTTTGTTTAGAAAAATTAGTCAATTACAATATTAAATTTCTAAAAATTGTCATGTTAACATATTCAATTACTCTAAAAATATCCAAAATTGCATGGATACATGTGCTTCATATAGAAAATTAGGTATTGCTGCATTTTTAGAAATTTGTTCACTTCTAGACCTAAACCTTTAAAACACAGGACCCTTAGACAATGTCAATTATTTTCAAATTTTATTTTTTTAAAATATTACCTATCTAGTCTAGGGCACCTTGCACCCTAGACCAACTAACTCAAGGTGAAATTTTCTATGCACATCTTTGTCAATGTCCTTTGTCCAGATCTGGTTCTTGTTTCAGAAATATGATCTGTAAAGTGTGAATTTTCTCTACATCACTAACTTGATCCATAGGACATGGCATAATGCTTTCACTGCAAAAATATTGTGTTGTCATAATTCATGTTCTATTGTCAGATCTTGTTAGGAAATTCAAAGAAATTTTGTTACAAGCATGTGAAAATAATTTTTTCTCTCCTCTTTTGTTATTTTCCTTGATCCCTCTCCCAATGTCTCTCCTAATTGTGAGGATATCTTGGTGCAAGAGAATATAACCATTGGAAATCATGAAAAGCATGTTTTTTCTTCTCTCGATATCTCACCTTCTTGTGAAGAAGGTATCTTGGTGCAAGAGGATCCAATCATTAAGAGTTATGAATGTCATGTTTATTTCTCCCCCTCTACCTCTCCTACTTGGGAAAATATTCTAGCACAAGAGGATGAAATTATTGATATTTTTGTAGACATTGAAAAATGTCTCAACCCTACAAGCAACATTTTATCATTGATTTGTCTTCTTCCCACCATAATTAAATAATTCTAATTATTTACTTATCTTCTAATGTCATAATTCCTCTATTAATTAAATAGTTCCTATTTATTTAATTAATTCACTTTGTGTTATTTTTCCTTTGATTAAATTAAATAAATATCAATTTTATTTAAATTGTGTCATTAACTTATCCTTTTCTATCTATAATTAAATAAATCTTATTTATTTAATTATATATTTCCATTTTCCTCTATAATTTAATAATTATTTTTTATTATTTAATTATTCATTACCCTCTCCTTGCCATAATTAAATAAATTTTATTTATTTAATTATTTATCACATCTTTATCTTCATAATTAAATAATTATTTTAATTATTTTTCATATTGCCCCCTTCTTTTATTAAATAATTATTTTTAATTATTTAATATTTACCATTCCACCTCTTCTATAATTAAATAATATTTTTATTATTTAATTATTCATTTCACCCTTCCCTAAATTAAATAATGTTTCTTATTATGTAAGTTATCTTTATCTTAGCTAAGCCCTAAATCTCAACTACTTTGCTTGAGTTTTGGTCCATTCGTTCATATCTTTGTCTCAATTAACCTTGTCCATTGATCACCATACCTCATCATCTAATCCTAGCCCTTCATTTGAATTGAGATTTCTATGAAAGCAAGCCATTGTCTTCATTTCAAGGTGGAACCAAAATCTTTGAAGTTTTGCTATCAAGAGATCAAGCTATCAATTGTCAACATCAAGCTCATTAAGTATATTGCATACTACATTTTTGAGAACAAATAAAGCAAATGGAGCAAAGCAATGAAGGTGATTCAACTATGACATAAAGATTTGAGGTTTATTGCATTATTATTTTGATTTCTATGTTCATTTGTACTTTATTATTGGATAAAGGTCTTTATTGCTTGGATTAGATAGTTTTGTGGTTGCTATCAGTAATTTGTGCATATTCCTCGAATTAGAAACCCTATCTACATTTGGTGAACCTGACATGAACTAACAAAATCGTTAAAATTTTAGCAAAATTCTAATTTCTAGGAGTTCACCACAATTGATTCACGTAATGATGCAACTGGGGTTTAAAATACTACAATCATTTAATTATAGAGCCGCAATCGTTTCCTAGAACGATGTATTTGACTATCATTGTTTACAAGCTTAAATCATTTAATTATTGCAGTTTAAGGCATTTTTTGGGTTACTCATTATTGTTCTAACATCCTAATAGCCTGCTAGCATTAGATCTGTGTTTTTTTGCAAACTAGGATTTCCACATTGCAATCATTTATTGAAGCATCGTAATCATTTATCCAAGAGTCACAATTGTCATTTTCTTCACCACAATCAACATTTTCTTTCTCAGAATTGTTTATTTTTGCACCGTGCTCATGTGATGCATATGAGCCTCTGTGCATCACAATTGACTATCACAGAAAAAAGAGGGTATAAAATTAAGATTTTCATTTTCTACTTTTTGGAATCCATTAGGGCTAAGGTTTTTTGTGTTACTAATATTTGAATTGTAGCTTGTGGAAATCATTGGGAGAAGAAATTGATATCCAAACTACTAATCCAATTTCTTGCAATGTTTCATTGTGTGTTTGCAAATTTAAAGTAGGAACATTTGGAGTTGGTGCTTAAAAAAACAAGTGTCTTCCGTGTTTGGTGCTTTTTCACGTTGTGTTAATCCTAGATTGTTGTGTGTGTATCCTCTCCCCTTGCACTTCATGTGATCTTGGGTGCAAGAGAAACACATAAAAATATTTTAGAGAGGCCTATCTAAAGGCACATCCTAATGGAGAACTCACAGGGAATGACCTCAAAGCACCTTTTTTTAGGCGGGCTACATTAAAGGGTGCGAAAAAAAAAGTATGTAGTGCTTATCTGACAAAATACACCACATGTGTCAATGTTGTTGAGGGTGTATAGACCTCAATCCGTTGACTAGAGGCTTCAATGTCTCATATTTGACATTGTATCATTAAAAACTTCTTATTTTTAGAGACCAAGACTTGTTTGATCATTTATTATTGTGGTACAAGGGATGTGGATCGTACCCTGAAGTTGTGTACCACGTCTATCCATTGTTGAGGTGTAAGGTGTCTTGCTAGATTTTACACTCTTTCAAGGCAAGGGGTATCAAGGTGGTCCATGATCTTGGTATACCCTATTCACCCACTCCTTGGATGTAGATTTAAAATCACCCTTAAAAATGTGAGGTACACCCAAATTGGTAGAAAAACCCTATTACTCCTTAAGGTTGTGCTTGTCTTTATTGTTTGTGAACTAAGGCCAAGTGAGTTTTGTGGAAGAAAATTTGCAAAAGTACTTGACTACCAAGAAGTCAAAGAGTTAAAATCAACCAAATCTATTTTCAAAGTGTTAGTTGTGTCTTTATGATCAAATTCAAACTTTCCAAAATAGAAAAAGGCATAGAAAACATTAGATTAGGGCCAAGAGATTGTACCCCACAATTGTCAAATAGAACACCGCAATTGATAGACAGTACATCATAATCATCAAAATCCTAGTATTTGTTTGTGTATCGTAATTGATCGGTTCTACACCCTAATTGACTGGATTTCTGCACCACATGTATGGCTTGGAATACTACAATTATCATAATCAATTTTTTTGGGGAAATAGTTGTACAGTCAACCTTTAGTTTCCTTGCAAACTATAATTGTGCATTCAGATCAGAGACTTTTTAGGTTAATTCAATCTATGTATAGTATTTCATTATTCATCATAGGTCACCTTGCATAGTCCTAGTTTGCATCCATTACATCCTAGTATCATCTTAGCATCATCCTTGAGTCTTGAGATTAGGAAGCTTATCACACTATTGGGAAAACCATTAGTCTCATTTCTAGGTGTCTTGACCTTATCATACCTCTTGTCAATTTTATCTCTAGGTTGGACCTATAACACATGTATCTAGTTTAGGTTCACCTTTGGTTGAATCATCCATCATCATCATCATCTTGGTCTATCTTCTTGAGATATTGACACTTAGTTTCATCACTTTGGTACATTATAGTTTTCTTAGCATCCTTTCCTTGGGTTAAAGGTTGCATATCCATCCCAATCATCGTCATAGTCATAGTTTCACTTAGCACTTTGCATCCCAATCATAGTCATATTCATAGTTTCACTTAACACTTTACATCCCAAGCATAGTTTCAACTTCATTGTCACTCTTGCATATAACAACTTGATCACAATTTACATTGTCATCTTTATAGTCCGAAAATCCAAAAAACATAGCATAGTGTCACTGCCATCTTTTATTTTCATCCTTCGTTTGTATCTTCATCTTAGTTGCATACATACCAAAAGTCTCACTAACCAAAAGTTACAAGTCTTATATGGTATTGACTAGAGCATAAAGGAAATGAAGAGAAATGGATTCCTCATATTATCCCTACTTCAATCCAACTAGCAACAAGAACTTTGGGTCAACATCAAACACACCTCAAAAAACACAAGATAAAACACCAAACCCATTTAACAATTTCATGTTGAAGGAGGTCAACCAATGTCTAACACCTGAAGATATTGAAGCGGCTTCCCAAGATCCTAGGATAGTCTGAGTTGTAGAGGAGCTAGTTTGTAGATCCTAATAAGTTTTTCCTTACACTTGCTCAAAAAAGTGCTAAGCTTCCCTTTGGTTTTGAAACTTGCAACATTGTAGAGGGAACAACACAAAAAAAAAATCAAGGGCTTGGTCATAACATGTTTTCACAAGGTCAATCATCCTCACATCAAAGGCACACTAGTTTTCCTCTTGGGGGAACAACACATAATGTGACAACTACACACATCCCCTCCACTAGAACATATGGCACCAAGAGAATAAATGCAACACCACAAGGACCAACCCCAACTTTCAACAATCCATTTGGTTCTAGTTCCATGGGTATGAACTTTTCAAATCCATTTAACACTCAACACACCATGTCATCAACCAACACAAACCAAAATCCCCCATGCAAGACCAGAAGGCTCCATATTGCCACATCAAGAGTGCCAACCCAAACGACCCACACTACACCAAACATCAACATGTATTTTGGGTCAATCCTGAACACCAAAAAACCTCCATCAAAACAACATGTCACTTTGAACACCAACTTTACACCCCAATTCCAACACACCAACCAAGGTCCATCATAACATGTCACTCCAAACACTAAATTCATACCAAAACATCAAACCAACACTAATACCATTGATGGGTGTTTTTCACTTCTCAACAAAGATAGAACACAAGTGTCCTATCTCTCTTGAAAGGTAACAATCTGCAAGTAAGTTTCAAAAAATCACCGCAAGGTCTCTTGGATGTCAAGTCATGACAGTGCATAAAACAACTCAAGTTTGATGTGTGATTTGTTGGTAACCACAAGGGGCCTTTATGGTTCATAGAGTTGGAATATCATGGGTCCGTAATAGTGTTTCAAAAATATAGAAATAGATATGTTGTAGCAAAAAACTCTAGAACAGTAGTCCGAAACTTGTTTTTAGGTCAGATTTAACATTATTATTCAATGTTAGAAATTTAAGTTTTAACTTAGATTTAAAAGAAAATTCAAAATGATTTAAGGTTTAGAAAGTTATTCCAATTTTAAAATTATAAACAGTAGCAACAATGGAAAGTATTACAATAGACAAACTCCCAAAAACTAAGTTTTGCTTAACCAAGAATGTTCTACAGTGTCACAAAACTAGTTCCATCTTCTAAGGTTAACTTCAATTTTTTAGACTATAACATGAATACATTAAGTATGCACATACATAGTTGAACTTAAATGCAGTAAATGAATAAGCTCATACTAGCTTTACACCATAATCTATCATCAATAGAATACCAAAAGCATGAGTTGGAAGTGCATCAAATACTATAACACCCATTCACCATTAAAGTTGTTCAGAAACTAACAAGTTAAAAATAAAACTAAACTATAGATAAATTGAACTGAAATAAACATGGAGGCTGAATCATGCACACATTAAGAGCAAACTCAAAGAAAACACCCAACTTCAATGCTTCCTTCTATTCCTTCAAAATGCCTTTTACAACAACTCATCTCTCTCTTTGAAAATGAGAGGATGCCCCTATTCATAGTTTTCCAAAACCCAAATGAATGGTCAGGATTGATTTACAATGATTGGCCTAGATTTACTACAGCTTAGGGTTTTCACTTTATCCAATACAAATACAATATTTTAAAATATAAAATTGGCTACTATTTTGTATTTTATCTATTTTGTCTTGTAGCTTATTTTTCCTTTTAGCTACTTTTTTCTTTTAGTTGGAGACTATAAATATTTGTCTTCTATTAAATTATTCCAATCTCCTTTTGCTTGATGGCATATTGAAAAAAAATCTTCAGCATCTTCAAGATCTTGTAGTTAGCTAGGAAGTCTGATTTGTTGATCTTGAAAGCCACTAGCTTGAACTCATCCATCAATTCATCATGCTTCCCCACATAGTAGCTTCTTCTCTTGATTACCCTATTGACAGGGGTGAATACTTGGGCTACTAAATCCAAGGAACTTCCTAGAAAATTAGTAGTGATGGCCTCCTCCATATTTTTGTGAAATGCTTGCCTAATAGGATCGCAATCCAATTTTTGGGCTAGTATCCTTGCTCTTGTTAGTATCTCCAAAACATCATCACATTCGAATAGATATTTGATAACCTTTGAATTGACAATTTACAAGTTTTGTAATGCTTTCTCAAGAACCTCCCTTCAGAAACTGAAGGTGTATAACCATGATTTTGGCATATCTTATTAATCCTTGGGGAGACCTAACTCCTGCTTCAATACCTCTGCTGATAATTTCTGAATGTACCATATTTTTGGGCATGACATAGCATTTGTGTCGGGAAAATATTTACAAACATCCATTTCCTTCTCAATTTCATTCTTCAAAACAAGAAAATTGTTATGCATTTCAACCAAATAATGGGTTGCTTTGACACCCATATCTGTGACTTTCTTGAACCAGTCTGAAGTGGACTTGTTCCATGCCCTCATTTTCTCCATTTTATTAATTTCTTCCTTAAACAATATGGTAGGTGTTGGGGATTCTACCAAAATTTCTTCTTTGAATGTGGCCCATTGTTGGATGAAGGATTTCATTTTTTCTACTTGTACCTTCAATTCCTCCTTTGTAGCTTGATCTTTATCCATTTGGTTGAGGATGCTAGTGACAGATCCTTGGAATTCATTTATATTTTGCACTCGAGAAGCAGGGCCCAGATTGATAGTTGTTACTTGATAATCCTCGGTCTGAATGGTCCCCACATCCTTATTTGTTGTCGAAGTTGCCACTTGGAGTATGCAGGACCTTGATGCATCTGTAGTGATATGATATTTAATCTTTGGCTTCCAAATATGGCCATTTGAGCTCAAGCCAATATGGCCTCCAAGTGAGCCTTAGGATCTGGCAGTACTAGGGCTTTGCTCTTCAACTATTTCTCTAGCCATGAGGGGATCTATGTTTGTTGATCTAGAGATGTAGTGTTGAATTCATCCTTTGTATCTCCTTGATCCTTTGGAAGTTCATCCTCCTCACACCTAGGATTTTCTTCAATGTCCTCTTCTTCCTCATTCTGCCCCTCTTCCATTCTATCCTTCCCTTTTTCAAGCTCAATTTCTACTCTTTAGGCGGACTCCATGGTTCTTTGCTCAACATTTTCTTCTTATATTGGCTCCTTATTGACACCATACTCTATCTCAACTTCCCGAGTGAGCTCATCCTCCTTTTCATTAGTACTCTTTTTCTCTTTATCTCCTTCCTCCAGATACATCTCTTCATCATTCTTTTTAACATTTTCCTCTCGCTCTCCAATGTTGACCTCCAGGTCATTCTTTCCCTCCTCAGAGCGGTGCTCCTCTAGACTTGCTTATTCATTATTATGGTCCTTATTCTGCTCATCACCAGGCTCCTTATCAGAAGTATCCACATCATAATACTTGTCCAAGCCACTCAAATCTCCATATTTGGGGGTTTGTTTCCCCTCTTCATCTAAAGCAGTTTCATCTAGATCAACAATTCTTAGGCCATCATCAACATTCTCATGGTAATCATCATGGGATAAATCTTCATGTTCCTTAATGACATCAATTATCTCCTTGAGCTACTCTTCACTCCTCCTTTCCATTTATTCACATATCTACATTGTAGCCTCCATTTTTGGTGGCTTAGTAGGAGGTGGAGGGACAAGTAGTGAAGTAGTGAGCTGAGCCATGAAGAATTTAGCTTCAAGATTCAAAATGGTTTGAGGTATGTATTACAAATAAGCAACAAATGTTTTGAGCAATGAAATAGGTGTTAGAAGGATAGTGGGCATAGAAGTAAGTAAGGTGGAGAAAATAGGCAATGGAGGTGGAAGCGAAGAGAATGATAGGGGAGACGTGGTTGAGGAGGAGGAATCAATCACAACCACGAGTGTAGTCAAAGAAGTGGAGTGAGGTGGATGAAGATGTCCACTATGGGTGGGGATGATACGGGTAATGATGGTGGAGTGGAAGGAGATGGTGCAATGGTGGTATATGGAAGTGGGGAAGTGGTAGGTTTGAGGTGATTTCGGCCTTACTTCCTCCTTTGGAGGCGAGGATTCCTTTGGTATAATATGCATATCAAGAACAAAGGTTCTTGTCTTCTTAGACTTTTTAGGTGAATTCTTCCCCTCAACCACTTTCCTAGTGTAGACTTTTTCTTGGGTTGTCAATCTGGCACATGCTTTCTTTTCTTTGATTAGGTGATGAGTGGAGACTTTGGAGCCTCTCCCGAAGAACTTGTGTCGACACTACTCTATGTTTCACTCTCAAATTCATCTTCTAGTTCCCCATAAGTTAGTTCAACACCCTATTTTTGTAATTGAGCCACATGGCCATCTAACTACCTCTTGGTTTGTTGTTCTATCAGGCATGTGAGTATCCAAATCTATGACTTTTGGCTCAACCCAGTCAGTCATTGGCAATGGCACTTGGAAACATCATTGTATCCTTCATCAAGAGTATTCTTGTCCTCAACCACCCAGTTTGGAAATGGAAAAAAATAAATAGACTTCAAAAAATTTGTTGTCATCCTCATATAGTATCATCTCTGGGCCTCATGGTCATCATCATAGTTTTCCCAAAAGTCTTCAATATGAGCTTTGTGGGTGTGTCTCCCAACTTGCTTCTTCAATTTTCCCAAAAGGTCCAAGCTTCCTCATTCTATATGCAACTCAAGATTATAATCTACAATTTCCTTTTCAGAGTATTTTGCACAAGGGACAACAGGGCATGAATACATTCTTTGACCAAAAACTATAGGGTACAGGACCCCAGTACAGTGTTTATCTTGCAGCAGTGAATGGAAAATCTACAATTGTCTAGTAAGCTCTAACAAGATTATTCTGTCACTGGGGTATCTCAGCAAATGATACAAGAACCCCGAGAATTGTTCAACCCTTATTTAGGTGAACTTGGGGAACTAGATAAACCAGTACCCAAAATTCTTGACCACTACCTTTGCATAGTGGGATAGCCTTTTGCTATAATCATTTTATAGAATCCACACAATGTGCATGATGATTTACCCACTTGTAATCTTTCTTATAATTTTGTATTGTAATTGCAGATAACAATCATAGATGGGGTTTTTTCCCTTCTTCGTTCCGAGCTCACCAACACAATTTAACCCCTTGTAGGGAAAATTAACCACTAGAAGATATGCAATGTAAGAAGTCATATAGAACTCCTTAGCTTTCTTCACTGCAACAAATTGATTGTGAATATTGTCACTAATTATCTTGGCCTAATGGAATTTCATATCACCCCTAAAGATCTCTTCCATAAAGTACCACATCCACTCTTCAAAGATTGAGGAGGTAGGGAGCCCCATCACTCTGCTTACAAGTGTCGTGAGGTTATTAACTTCCTCCATGAAGTCACATCGGTAAAGCTTTTGAGGCAATTTTTTTGCACTCCCATGACACTCAATCATCCATGTTTGATTTATGGTTATTTTACAACCTGTGGGGTTGGCTTTCCATATGTTATAAGCATATTATTTTTCAATCTCTTCCATCTTGTCAAATAGAGGGATCCCAAACATTTTCTCGTTGACATAGGAGTCAAGTCTCCCATCTACAGTGATTATTCTCCTAGTTTGTGGATGGTAACATTCTCTACATCCAAAGATCAACTTTGGGCTAACCAAAGCCGGAGAGAAGCCTGTTGCCTTTGCAATCCCACTTTTCTTCAATTTCCATGCTTCCTCGATTTTTGAGCTAACTAAGACCCATTGTCTGAATTCATCTATGTTTATATGCCCAAAATTTGTGTCTTTCACCTTATCCTATTGCAAATTGTGACTAAATATTTGAGGAACACTCAACTTCATGGAACTCAAACTTCATCTTGGCCTTTTCCTTTTCTCCTTTCATCATCTTTGCGCTCTTCTTAGTCTTGTCAATCTTTTCAGTTAGTTTCATAAATCCTGCACAAATAACGAATAGTAAATGCCTTGATAAACTAAGAAAGAGAAAAATGTTGGTTAGATCATGCTAGAATGTCATTAAACACATCAATTTACCTCAAGGGAATCGTTACATCCATCAAATTCCATCACTTTATGATCATTTGCAAGATTTGCAACTTTTTGGGCTAGACAATGCAGGTTTCTGTCTTGCGGATTCCATTGACATTAATGTCATTAAAAATGGCTTGGAGTGCATAGCAACTCGTAAATGGAATCACATGATGATATTTTGACAAGGACACAAAATTGATTTATTCTAGTGTAAGTTCATCAAGTCATGTGCAAAATGTAAATTGAAACCTTTAAGGTCATTACCCCTAGTTAAATTTGACTCCTTGAGTTTTACATAAAAACCCGATGCGAAAGTCATCACCTAGAAAGTTGTCAAAGTTTCACTGTTGAAAATGGCTTGTGAATGATGGCACCCCATGGGTGCCTTCCCGCATCACAAGTTCCACAATCTTCTAAACTTGGAAAATTTTGAACTAAGCCACTTCGGCACGTGGAAAATGTGAATTGAAATCATGTTAGGTCATTGTGCTTTAGAAATTTTGTTGCTTTGCAAAATGTGGAATGTTAATGTGTGAATGTTGCCAATGTGGGTACCATCCATTATTAGGTAGTTAAGAAATGACTCCAGGCTTAGTGTGACCCACAAGTGGCATCCCATGTGAGAAAACCTACATTAATTTTAGACTCCAACATTTTGAGTTCAATTTGTCAAAAATCTTATTTGGTACATGGGGAAATGAAATTGGAGTTGACTTCATGATTTGGGAAACTACTCGTATGATGCAGAAAAAGATGATGTGGAAGCCATCAGTTCAAATGTCATCATGGTTGACGTCATTAGAAATGACCTGGGGTGCACGACATCTTGGAAGCAAAAATTCACATGAGGAAACCCACATTGAGTTCTCGACTTCGAATTTTCATTTCATTTTCAAAGGTTCAATGCAATGATGTCAACGCTTGTCACTTTGGTTTTAACTATTTGTAGAGAATGTCAAGCTAGAAGCCACCAGTTATAAAGTCGTTTAAATTTCATTGCTAACGTCTTGTATCTAATGGCCTTCCACCTGTAGCGTCCTGTCGAGAAGAATCAACAAGGATTTTAGGACTTAGTGTTATGAGATTATGGTTTTGATACTTGTAGAAATCATTGGTGTCGAGGCAGTTGATCGAGAAGTCATTTAAATTTTGTTGTTGAAAAATAACTTCAGGGTAGTGGTGTTCTATGAGTGGCATTTTGTAGAGGAGAACCTACAAAGGTCTGAGGACTTAGACGTTTCATTGTGTTTGGTCTTAATGTTTGCTGAAATTATGAGGGGAAAGTCATTGTTTGGGAGGTTGATCAGGTTTCGCCATTGGGATGACTTGAGTTTCGCGGCTTCCTACCAACTGCATCCTGCAAATGATTTTCCCCGAAGGTTTTCAATGCTTGAATTTTTTTAAGCTTAGGTGACTCCATGGTTTACTTGCAAGAACAAGGGGAAGCAGCAGTCACTACCATTCATGCCATTGGTAAATGGTGTTTCAAAGACGACCACCTATAAACACATCCCTGTGTAGGAACTTATACTTAGGAATTTCCAGGGCCTCAAGGTTTGCCAATTGTTAGGGCTTCACATCTTAGTATGACAGGATTCATTTTAACCATAAATCAAATTATCAATATGCCACATAATGTAGTCTAATGTACATTAGTTGAAACCCTATTGTGATTTTAGTGACCATACAATCTTTGGTTTCAATCTCTTGGGGAAACCCTAATGAGCAACAAGCGGTAAATTTAAACAACATAGCCTTGAAATGGACAAAGACTCATACCTGCTACCATGTGAATGGAGGATGAGAATTTTGCTTCAAGTTTTTAATCCACTCACATAGTTGACAGTTCTACTAGCTCTTCAAATTTTGAATGCGCAAGGTGAAAATGACAGGCCAAAACCTCTTATTTATAAACCCAACCACCATTAATGTAGGTATTTAATGTAGGATTTTCAAAAAACATGTGTGAATTGGTTGTGCAAAAAAATGAGTACGGGTGTCGATGGGTTGAAAGCCACGCAGAAAATGTGGAGCGGGTGCCAAAGGTGACGATGCCATGAGACTGGCATCCCATAGATAGCGACCCGCAACAAGATTCCCACAAACAGTGAAGAAGAGCATGACTACATCACGGAAACCCACATAGAATCTTCTGCAATTTCCCTAAACTTCCTGAAGATTTGACAAATAGCTAGGTATGCTAAGATTTAGAAATTTTGAAGGCACTTTGATCAGTTAGGTCCAAAAGCGAGGGTGTTAAAGCGAAGCGAGCGTGAACTACCTAGGTAAAGGTGAAGCAAAAATAGGGGGTTCCTAGTCCAAGCAGGGTGTGTGCGCAAAATGCACAACAAATACGAACACTATGTTCACACCTCACTACCAATAAGGAAATCAAAACCCTTTACAGTAAAACATAGATCCAAACGTAACACTTACATCCCACTTTCAAAACAAAAACTCTTCGTACAACCATCCCAACACCAACACCAACCCTCACATACAAGTTCAACCAAACATACAAGGTCAACCCTCCATAGAAACTATGATATAACAAATGGACATAATGCAACAAAAAATAGTAAACATGTAATTGAGTACAACAAAGAAGACATACTCAATGGAGGAACTATGTCCTTATCCATTTGATAGGAGCATATTGTAATGTCCCCTTCTCAATTGTGATCGATTCAGTTGACCATTGGCCTATTCCAGAGACTCGTAGGCTACTCGAAGGGTGAAATTAGGGTATCCTATTTTTGAGGAGGTGGTTGCTTGAAGTTTGGAAATTGGATTGAGGATTCTTTTTGGGTTTTCAGAGAGCTTCGCAGTGGTATAGTATGTTTGGTGTTTTGAACAACTTCATGAATTTACTATTTTTAGTAAATTCTATTTCTGGCAGTGGTCCTATTGGCTACAATGCGGTTGGCTCTATTCTTCAGCCAGTTCAGTTGGTATTGGGATTTTTGGCCGTTTGGTGCATTCTTATGGAGAGATAATTTATCTTCATATTATAATGTTATATTTTAATATTATAACCCCCCCCTTGGCCTAGCATTATAACTTTATGTTGTTTTAAAAAGGGGACTTTATGGGTGATTGCCTCATCAAGAGATAATTTATATTTTTAAGGCCAGATTATGGGTTAGAGAAGTGGGACGCCTTCTTGAAGGAAAGATTTATTTTTATTAAAAGTGAAATATTATATTATGAGAAAGGGACGCCACCTTTGGAGGGAAAAGTGTTGAAGTCAAATTTGAATTTGGGCACCCTTCTTGAAGCTTCTAGAAGGTTCTCCTCAAGTCTTTTTATGCATGCCTCAGCTCTTCATTTTGGCATCTTTTGTCTACCATACCGTTATGTTGTTGGATTGTCTTCAAGCACACACTTCGAGGAAGAATACCTCCTAGCAATGGTTCATCTTCTTGCTTGAAAGATAGCAACTAGTTGAGAAGTAGATTGTAGTTGAGTTGTTTTAGCATTGCATTTGAGTTTCCTAGCATATTAGTTTAGTTTCCATGCATTTTAGACATATTTTGGAGTTGTTGAATAGGATAGCTGATTATAAGAATTGCTCATATCTCTTGAAATAAAAATATTATCATTCTAGGTAGTTTTCCATTGTGATTTCCAGCTTGGGGCAACCCTTCTTGGGAGTTTTCAAATTTTTTGTGGTGTCTAGAATTTTATATTAAAAAAATTGCCCCTCTCCTTGGCCGTACCATTTTGGACTGTCTTGGGAAGTGTGCATAAAAATAATATTTCTTTTTGTTAGTTATTTCTCAATCTAGATTTCATTTTCATCATCCTAGCATTCATTTGCATCAAGTCTCATGTCATTTTGGCAAGTATTGAGTGAGTTGTGAGTATTTTGGTGAGTTCTAGAGTTGTTGATTACTTCATTTTAGTCTCTAGTTTGTCATATCAGTCTTGAATAAATGTAAGTTGTGAGGAGGTTGAGTCATGAGAGTTTTGTTAAGCATTGAGGAAATCATATTTAGTTTGCAGCATTGGAAGACTTTTTAATATTGGGTTTTGGCAGGCATTCTATCATATTGTAAGTTGAATAGTAGTACTATCAGCAATTCTCCCTTCTCTATTTCAATTATTTGTTGTACTTCCCACTGAATAAGTGGAAGAGGTTGGCTTGCCACCTATTTACTTTCAATTAGTAGCTTTAGGGACCCTCTGACCATATGCTCGCCATCACTCGGCGCCATCTTGGTTAGAGTTAATTCAACTCAACTTGCATAAGACCCTTTGACCAAATGCTCGCCATCTCTTCGCGCCATCCTGGTTAGAGTTACTTCAGCTCATCTTGCATAAGATCCTCTGACCATATTCTCACACCTTGCCCAACTTCGGGATCCTAGTGTACATCCTGGTTAGAGTTGCTTTCCGCATCCTTTTGGTTTTAGAGCTAACCTTAACGAGTGCATGTTGATTGTAATTTGTAATTGAAAAGCAAAAACAAAATAGTCTGGTTCATTACACATATATACATGCCACCTTTACTGGTACCACATTTTAATGTTCCAATATTTAACAAGTATAAAGGGAAAGGAGATCCAATAGAACACATAAGATAGTTTAACATCACATGTATGGACATTTCCTATGAACCTACATACTTAATGAAATTATTTCCATGTAGCCTTTTGGGGCAGGCTCTAGAATGGTTTGCACACCTTCGTCCTAGGATACAAACATGGAATGAACTAGATGACAAGTTTATTACGCACTTTTCCTACAACATTTAGAGTGGCATGACCTTAGTGAAATTGTGCAAAACCAAACAAAAAGGAGAGCCACTTAAATAATTTTATCAAAGATGGCAAAGCATGTCTAGAAAATGTCCTTGTCACATACCAAAAAAATAATTGGTCCCTATTTTCATAAAAAACCTCAACACGGAACTGATGATCCAACTTCAAATTTAGTGTTGAACCATATTTGAGGATGTTATTGAGAAATGTGCCTTTATTGAGAAAGCCCTTGTGGCAAAAGGACTAGTCAAAATCTTTAAAGAAAATCAAAACGCTCCTAGTGAAAAAGGAAAATTATGGTCGAGAAACAAGAATTTCACCAATTATGGGTAGTTGATGCCAAAGTGGTTAACCAAGTTCACCCCACCATTCATCTTAAAGGTACCTCTACACCAACAATTCAACACCAAGTCAAGACCAATCAACAAATTTAGTCCAAAATAATCAACAATGTAGAGGTAGTCAAACCAAATTGTGGAATGGCAATGAATATTGTGAGTACCATCATGGAAAAGGACATAAAATGTCATCATGTTGGACACTTAAGAATATTATCCAAGACCTTATTGAACAAGGGGACATATCAGTGGATAATTCACAAGGTAAAACAAATATTGACCATACCATATTCAAGACTCGTTTACAAGACCATGGAAAAGGAAAAGCCTCTAGTACAGAGAACAATACCAATAATAATGCCAATTATACCCATGTTACATATGACTATAATATTAACCACATTTGGGCCTTTGATGACCATGTTTCTACCATTACCATCAATAAAAATTTATAATGTGTTGTTACCACTTGAGAAGTAAACTGACCTTGCAAGGAGCTACTTCTAACCCACAACCAAAAATTCAATATAACATCTTGGATCATCTAGGGAAGACTCCTGTGTAAATATCCATTCTTGAGTTGCTTCACATATCTTCTAAGCATAGGGCCATTCTAGACAAATATTCGCAAGAGACATTCATTCCCAATGACCTAAATTCCAACCAATTTCAGGCCATGGTAGGAGACCTAGCCACCACCCATCACACCACATTTTCTGTGCAAGATCTTTCCACACATAAACCAAACCATAACGACCCATTACATCTTGAAGTATACATTAATAAACACAAAATCATATGAGTCTTGGTAGATGATGGACCAAGATTGAATATATGCACTTTAAAATTGGTTGCAACATTGGGATTCTCTAAATATTGTATATATGTTCATCTAATAAAATCATCATCAAAGCTTATTACGACATTGAGCGCTCATCTAGGGGTATAATCACACTTCCCGTAAGAGTTGGGCCTGCCATTTAAAACACAATATTCCAAGTCTTGGTTCTCGACTTACCATACAATATTCTCCTTGGTCGCCCATGGATCTATGCTATGAGGGTTGTCCCTTCCACATACCATCAATGCCTCAAGTTTCCCCATAACGACATTGAAATCACTATACCAAGTGATCCTAACCCCTTCCAATATTGCAGGTGTGCATAGTGTTTAATCTCCTAAACTAAAATGCAAAATGAAAACAAATGCAAGCAAGGGAACACAACAACACCTCAAGATTAGTTGAGTTAAAGAAAAAAAGAATGGTTTACCTTGTCCAAGTCAATTGGTTGGTTGGCCTTATTGATAGCTTAATATGTGTGCTCCTAGATCAATTTTGACAACATAACGGCTTGTTGTAGCTTGATTTGGATGCAAGTATGGATGAAAATGGTTATGGATGCAAGATGGATGCTTGAGAGATGATGAAACATGCCTGAGAAATGTGGCTAGAATGATTAGGGTTGCAAAAATGGCTAAGTGTTAGTCATTTAGCCAAGGGAGATGGAGAGGACGGTGGAGATTGAAAGAGGACCAGAGATCAAGGGCTAAGATCAAAGATTTGACTAAAGGAATTAAAAATTCCTTTTTAATGTGCATGAGAAGGATAAAAGGAATTTAATATTCCTTGGGAAGGAGAAAAGGAATTTAATATTCCTTGGGAGATGAGAGGAATTAAAAATTCCTCAAAAAGGATCCTGGGAAGACAAAAAGGAATTAAAAATTCCTTGGGGGATGGGGAGAGTTGACTAAAGGGTTGATTAAACTAGTTGATGAAGGATTAGAGGAAGATTAGGTGGCTAATGAGATTAAGAGCCAACTTGCAAAAGTTGGAGGATGTGACACATCCTAATCATGGATTAGGAGTGTGCACATCCCTAATGATGGGATTAGGAGGTGGATTAGGATTAGGTGTAGATTATGGGGGATGGGAAATAAAGGGAATTAAATAAATGGATTATTTATTTAATTTCTTGGAGGAAAGGAATAAAGGGTAAGGTATTTATTTATTTAACTAAATACCTTAGGGATTTAGAGGAATTTAGGGGTATTAATTAAATAGTAGTAATATTACTTAATTAATGCAAATAAAAGGATATTCAGATGAAAAAGGATAAATTTGATCAAATGTAAGTGGTCAAATTTAGGTGTCTATAGCAATAATTTGAAAGGTACCACCGAACATCAAGTGCCTATCAATTGGGAAGCTTCAACATCTAGCTCATCACATTACATTGATCCATATTTTGTAGTAAAATCATCCATTCCATCCACTACACCTTCCAAACCTAAGGTCCAGATCCATGACAAGGGGTGTGGTGAATACAACATGGAGAACCTATTTTGTGTTGGAAAGTTGCCTGTATCTCCAAAATCTTATGGAAAACCTCATTTTATCAAGAAGTCTAAGACAATCATCCATAACCCCCCTACCACATTCACCAAGTGGGGTGAGTTGAGAGAGGAGTCTATAGGTGAGGACATTTCTACATGTATTTACAAAGATGAAGAGGAAACTAAGCCTAAGAAATTACCAGTTGAGTGATATTCAAAAGGATTTAAGATCATGAAGCAATGAGGTTATGATGGATACAATGGTCTTGGCTTGAACAAACATGGAATGATAGAACCATTATCGCCTCCTCGGTTACTAATGAACACTAGGTTAGGGTATGTACCACCAATGATGAGTCCTCCTAGTACTAAGTTTCCCTTGAGTGAAAATGTTGACACTTCAAATGAAATTGAGACATCTGAGGAATACCATACCAAAACTTACTCCAATGAATGGGAGTGGGAATTCTGTGTGGGTATGTTGTCGACCAGCGTTGGACCCGTTGACTTTTGTAGTCACATTTTTTGCAACTAAAGAAATGGGTGAAAATTTTAAGTATTGGCCATTTAATGCCTTTAATATCCAAGTCTCCACATGCCTAAATAAAGTTGGATTCAAAAATATTAAGTTTTGAGACATTGCAAAAATTTGGTTGTGGAAAGTCACCATGCAGATGCCAGGCTCACTCATGCGGTTTTACTGGCACCAAACCCTCTGGCTTCCACATTGCTCCGACCCTGAAAAGTCAAATTCCCTCAAAAGTGAAAAATTCACTCACCAATGTCAAACCCTTTGAATTTCGCATTGCTCTGGCCCTCAAAAGTGGAAAATTTACTTGAATCAACGTTCAACCCTTTGGCTTCCACATTGCTCTGACCCTCAAAAGTCAAATTCCCTCAAAATTCAATTTCTTGAAATGGAAACTTTCCTAAAAAGGAAATTTTTTGAAAAAGGAAATTGTCTTGAAATGGAAAATTTTCCAAAATTGGAATTTTTCCCAAAATGGAATTTTTGAAATGGATTTTTTTCCCAAAATTGTTTTTTTTTTCCAAAAATGGAAAGTTTTTCAAAAAACAAAAATTTCTAGATGGACTATAAATTGACAAATTTAAATATTTATGTAGACATTTAAAAATATCTTGAATGATATCACACATTCGTATCTGATATACTAACACTGTTTCATCCTAAAACCCATCCTCTTTTTACTTAATTGATTAAATTAGCCTAGCTATTTAATTAATCGCATCATTTTCATCTATTAATCTGATTAATCTAATTAGGTTAATTCCTACCCCTTTCATGCTAACCTTTCATCTTGTTAAATTGGATAAATCAAAATATTTAAATTTAACACCCTAAGTCCTCTCATTTAAATTAAATAATCTTAGTTATTTAATTAAATGTCATTTTGATCCCTTTTCATTAAATAAGATTATTATTTATTGGATATCCTAAATTCCCCTAATTTGCATTATTGAAACTTTGTTTTAATTATCAAATTACTAATTAATTCCAATTCTCCCACTTGCAAGGGAATATTCCTTCTTTGCACATTCCTCCAAAAGGGGAATATTCTCATGGAATATTCTTTCCATCTTCACTCATTTGAAAAAAGGAATAGCTTCCTTGTAACAAACTTTCAACAAACTTCTTGATCAAGTTTTGAAAGTGTGCTTCTTTGCATGATTGTGAACCCATGATTAAATATCAACTTGCATTCTCAACCCTTGATGGGAATCCATGATCCATGCCTCCATCTTCTTTCCATCCTGACCATTGATTGATTCTTTCAATCTTGACTATCGGTTTCTTTTTTCCTATTTTGTAAATAGACCTTGCATCTATTGAATAGGGATCCACCTTTTTAGAGAAAACTTATGCTATTGAAAATCACACTCATCTTGTATCCATATTTAGCATACATTTATCTTTTTTTTAGTCTAGAATCTTGATCGTAGTAGCTTAGCATCCATTAATGGCTTCCATGATAACTTAGGTTGCATTCATTTAATATATTCTGAATCTAAGGCTTGCATATTTTAATCTTGCGCACATTTAGAATAGATTTGCATACACTCACATCAAACATCTTAGCTTTCATCATGTTAATTTAGCTTTTATCATGCTTTCATTCATCTTTCTCATTAGTTTCAATCGATTTTAATCAATGAAATCGATTGGAAAGGCTCATATTATCCAAGGGATTGAGAAAGGGTCACCATTCCACATCAATGCAACACCACTCCCCCAATGGGATAAGATTAATTGGCTTAGAATAGAGGTTTGTCAAGCTTTCATGTTTTAGCATGCTATTTTTAATGGCTTCTTCATTTTCATCTACATTGAATATCTTATTGGGATTGATGCTTAGTGGATTAAATATGCTTCAAATCTGTATGGATCAAGTGTTTTTAACCTATACTGTCATTGGTCACATTTTGGCACTAGGAGGGTTGTACTAATCGAATCAGACAAATTTCTCTTTAGATTCCCATTTTCTTATGTTTGTAGATACGACGATGCTATTGATGGATTCAACGATGCATCTCAAATGCGTCGCTATACATCGACACACTTTTGTTTAAATACAATGACACATAATTAATTCAATGGCGCATGATTTGATTTTGTCATCGCATATTTTAAATAGCGATGTTGAACTGATTTTTATTTGCATCATGAATTTCATTATAGTGATGCATTTGATATAGTGACGTAATTGATATCAATGTTTATTGTGCAAAGCAACACATTTGATTTTTCAATATAACGATGCACTTCCGATATGGTGACACATTTGATGAAATTCAACAACACAATTGATTTCAACAATGCTTTTTACTGGTAAACAAAACAAAGACATAATTTTGACATGTTCTTTAAATTTTGATTTCATGTGCTCTCTAACATGTCACTAACATCTAGAATTTTTTTTGAGCCTAACTGGTTTTGTAGATTTGGGAAAAAACTAGGAAATTATTTACCCCTACTTGTTGGGGTCATAACTTTCTACTCAATGCTCAAAATTTGAATCCATTTGCATCTTTGGAAAGGTCCCCAAGAGTACTAATTCAATCTTTGACAATCAATTTTTAGGCACAACACAAGTTTCAACACCAAATTCCATTTCAAAGGCCTCTGAAAATGCGATTTACTAGAACATAGAAAAAAAAATTTAAAAAAAAAAAATCATTTTCATTTTCTCTTAGTTTTAGTTGTTGTAAAGTGTTTTGACACTTATGGGACAATTATAACCCATCATGTTGCTTTTCTTTATGTTTTAGGACAACTAAACTTCCATTGGGTTTAAAATTTACGTTAAGAGTTGGTTAAAATTGAACCCACATATCCACATTTTGTAATATCAGTTTAAAATTGAAGAAAACAATAAAACACTTCCATGTGGTGCTTAAAATGAACTAATTGTGTTTTTTAAGGTTAAAATGAATGAGTGCTTTCTTTTCTTGATTATATTTGTAGTGTGTATCCACTCCCCTTGCGCTTCGCAATCTTGGGTGAAGAGAAACACACAAGTATATTTTTCTTCTTGGAAGTGCTTATCCTCTCCCCTTGTGCCTTTTGGCAATCTTGGGTGATGAAAGCACTTTAAGCTTCACAATTCGTGTTACCTTTAGTGGGCCTACCTCCCAACTTGTGAGAGGGAATGACCCAAGCGGTGCTTTCATTTCGGTCTGCTATATAAATAAATTGGTGTGATGAAAGTCATTAACCAGCTGGTGTTGTTGTCTTATACCAATGAATGTCTCCCTTAATATCCATGTGATACATCAAAACCCTTAGATTTTTCTAATGGCTGGGAGGCCTCTTAATTCAGTGAATTGCTACATGTATAGGCACCAGTTTATCCCAAAAATCTTGATTAAGAACCTTTGTTAGTAGTGGCTCACTAATTTTATCTTTGAAGAGTATTTTAAAGTAGTGCATTGGAATAGAACCATTCCAAGAAGTTACTTACCATTTTTAATTTTTGGTTGAGGCAATAAAGCAAATAGGAAAGGGACTCTTTTGCTTGGTGTGTCAAGACAATACATTTTCTTGACATAACCTATTTGTCCATTCCATCTTCATAGATTAATCATCTCTTAGGGGATGATGATAAGCCTACTAAGAAATATGCACCCACTTGAGCTAGGATTTTAAATGCTTGTGAGTTAGTTTGATACTTGCTTGATTCCAAAATATTTCAAACAAACATCAACAAGTTTCTCAAAATTCCAAACCCTTTGGTTTAAGCATGAATACCCTTTGAAAATTCTTGATATTGATGCTTGTACTAAGGATTCTATCCTTAGAGACTTCTAAATATATTGGCTTATATCTCAATCCATACTTCCCAAAGTTAACATAGGCAATTATGGCCCTAACTTCATGATTTTCACATAATGTGAAATAAATGATGTTTTTGATAGACATTTTAGTTTTAAATTCAAACAAGACATTATATGTGGTAAAAATAAATTCATTAATCCAAGATTAAATTAAATGAACACCCACATTGTTGTATGTTCAAACTTTGAATCCCTAGAACAAGCAAATTGAGACAAGGTAACTATTACAAAACATTGAGTCCAAAACCATTGAGTTCCATGGTCAAAATCATTGAGTTCTATTATCAAAAATAAGTGAGTTATACTTTACCAAAATCATTGAGTTCTTAGGGTTTTATAACTTTAGAGGTATAGCATGTTTCTCACCACCTTGGTCTTGCAAAACAAAGGTCCCTTTTAGGTTAAAATTTTGGGTCAAACATTTCATTTGTTTCATCTTCACACATTTTACATCACACTTCACCAAACAAATTTAGAAACTTTTGGACACACCAAAACTCTTTGGACTTAGACATTTATCAAACCAAACCCCTTACTTAGCTATGCCATGTGTGAAATGGATCCTTTTCCATACACGTAGTTAAATTAGTCATCACATTTTTGAACTAGTTTATCTTGAAGATCACCAGTATACCTTAAAGATTTACAAATTCATTAACACCTTTTTTTCCAAGACATCAAAACATAAAAATATTTAAGTCTAAAAGTGTTGTCCAAAATTTTAGAAAGTTCATCCGCCATATTACTCACCCTTTTCATCACCCACTCACATCATTGGTCCAAAACACCTTAGAGGTTCACATTTGCAACAAGGTCAAAACACAAGAAAAACATGGAATATAAACTCGATTCATACATCATGAGTGATATAAATCAACCAAACTATCAAAGCCTTACAATACCAATTGATTATCAAAACTCACCTTTGTACAATTCACAGATGGGATCATTATATCCTACAAACCTCAATACAACAACAAATGTGAGTATGCCCAATCTAAATTTTAGAACACCTTTCCCTATGGTAGATTTAAATCAAAGTTAAAAACTAAAAATCTATCAACCAAGTGATCAATGCATGAGTCTTCAACAAAACAACATTATCCCATCAAATCAATACGCCAAATATGATTATACCAAATACAAACTTACCAAACATGAACATATCAAATCCATACTTGGTAAACTATGAGATAGATACATTTGTGAATCACGTCAATGTTGTTCAAAATCTAAATAATATGTTGACAAATCAATGTATTGATACAAATTAGGGTAACACCATGCAAAATCAAGGTTACCTGAATCAAAGCAATGTGTTTCCAAACCACAACAATTTTCAATACCAACCTATAATGCAAAATCTAAACATCATTCCAAATCAGAACATTATCCAAAATCAATTAGTGCATAATCCCATACAAATACCACAAGTGTATATTCCAAATATGCTTGACCAACAACCAAATCAACTATATCAAGGGTGTAAAAATAAAAATCAAGATCAAATTTTACGACATCAAATTATTTCACTTACCAAAATAGTTGATTCATTATACCAAGAGGCATTTCCACCCCAAAATTGACACACTCCCTCATTGGTTAAACCATTTCATCAAAACATGGAGTTATGTCCACAACCATATCAAGAACAAAATCCTCAATATCAAGAAGTTGGATATCAAAATCAACAACCTCAACAAGATCAATCACCACATCTCCAAGATGAATCACAACTAGATCAATCTCAACAAGCACAAATCTCACAAGATGACAAATGTGAATACACTCATTTAGGGGAGCTAATTGAATCAACATTAAACATGTGAGTCCATGCTAAACTTATCAATCTTCCAGAATCATTAAATGGAGGTGAACCTAGCATCAAGTTCTCATGGTATGATGATAATGCTTATTGCAAATACCATAGCACAAAATTTCATGACACATCAGATTGTATCAAACTCAAAGATCTCATCCAAGACCTTCTTGATCAAGGAAAAATAACTATTGAGGACAATGATCAAGATTCAACCAAAAAGGATAGCAGTGACAATCTCTCCACCACAATTTTTGAGAATAATGAAAAGACTTATCCATCAATGAGTAGCTTGAAGATGTTTCTACCACATCCAATGATCAAATCAACATACATCAAGAATCACTTTTTAATCATGATCAAAACGCATCAACAATACCCAAAAATGATCCATTTCAAGAAGCGTTAACATCATTTGATCCTATGTTTGAAAACATTGATAATATCCCCACCACCATTTTTGAGGATAAAATTAAAGATTCATCTGCCAATGATCATGTTGACAATGCCTCTACTTAATCTAATGAGTTAGAGGACATATCTCAAGAATTTTTTCCAAATCATTATCAACATATTTTACCAAAGTATAGCAATGGTCCTTTCCAAGATATATTGACATCATTTGACCTCATGATTGTCGATATTGAAGAAATCCTTAATTCAACACTTGATCAAAATTCACTTGAAGATCAAGAAAATATTGAGCCAATACCCATGCATAATGAATCAATTCAAGAATCCTTTGCAAACAATCCATCCTTTGAAATTGATCCATGCCAAGAACATGAACTTGAGCATATTGAAGATAACACCACACAGATTCAACATCAATAATTTGTATCTCCAAGATACTACCATGATCTAATGGGTATTATCCAATCCATACAAGATGTTGCAAATAATGATCATATACATATATCACATACTCTTCAATCTACCCATGAGATGCTTACTCCTAATGGACATGTAGATGATCTTCATCCAAAACAAGTTTCATACTCTTGATATTGTTACCAAGGAACAAGAGTCTCCTACTCTTAATATCTTTACACATGATCAAGGCATATCAGAATCCATAGACATATCAAAAATTGATCATGAAGAAGACCTCTACATGGATGGTGAATCAGACACATCCTTTAAAGAACAAGCAAAAATGGATCATAGGGAAGACCCCTATATTAATTATAAAGCATCAAAACCTTGTGAAGAAGCATCAAATCAAACACATCCTCCATATAGATTGAAGAAAGTGAGTATGAGGATATCAAGCATTATCAAAAATCAAAAAAGCTAAACAATCCTAAATGAGGAAATGGTTTGTTAGTAGCAGAATCAAAGCATGCCAATAATACTCCCATAATACTAGAGGAGACTTTATCTAGCGCAAACACCAACATGCGGAGCACAAAGAGTCCTTATGATGAAATAGCTACCAACACTCCAACCATTCATATCATGAATCATTTTCTATGCATCATTCCACCCACTAATTGGGGCCAATGACAAGAAAGAGGTCTATATCAAAGAAAAGGGAAAATTATTGAAGCAAAAGAATTGACCAAGAAAAATGGACAAGAAGAATTCAAATGGCTACCAAAGAAAAATAAATAAAATCATCCTATCACACTCCACCAATCAAAGAAACTATGGGGAAAAGTAAAAAATGGGAATACATCCATCAAAATTGTCCATTGATACAAAAGAAAGCTTCAAGAGTGATCTTTAAGGTATATCAAGAAGTTGGTCCCAATCGAATCTCTATATCCACCCATCATTGCTCATCATCCCAAGTTTGGAGAATCAAAGATTCCAAACTATTGACCATTCCATCTACATCTTGTATTCCTCAACATATTCCACCATCCATTTCGACATCCAAGGTATCCAACTCTTGCATTAACCATGTGTTGGAAACAACGCTTTATCATAAGGACTCTAAGGGAACTCTATCACGATGTGTGCATCTAGATGAGGTTAACTCCAATGTCAACAAAGCAAATAAGAGAATCTAGGGGATACATTCAAGCACCCATATCTTAGAAAAACAAATCCTCCAAGTAGGATATCGTTGGCACATCATGATAGCAACAACATCTATATCATAACCAACAACGTCTACATCAACACCACCAAGTGGTTCGACATGAGCACAAAAATTCAAAAAAACCAAAAAAAAATAAAGAAAATGGTCAATAGAAACATCATCCTCTAGTGAAAGCCACTTTGGTCGCACTTTGGACAAGTACCATGATTAAAACCTAGAAAACATGTGTCATGAGTAAAATCAAGCATCTATGTGCATCATTTCAAGTGGAAGCATCTCATCCCATCCATAATGATCCTGCATTTCATCCATTTTATCCATAATAAATCTAGGAACCCTTCATTATCCAATCCATTTTCATCCCATCTGACTTATATTGATCTTGGAAAAGGTTTGGTATGTACTTCACACTAGCTTATGATAAACATCCTGACAGGGGTCACTATCATTGATCCTATCCTAACCAACATTATTTGAGCCATGAGGCATTTTCCAAAGAGGCATATCTATCCAAACATGCTATCCTATCACAAGATAATCCTTGTCATCCTTCGAATACCCATTCATTTATCCATGCATCCACCCATATCATTCCATACATTTCTAGACATTAGGGATAGATACTTACATCTTGCTTCAAGAATATATATTGAGCTATATCTTGTAACTTATATGGTGATCTAAACATTTGCTAAACACAAAATAAAATTGGTCAAATCATTTGTAAGTAAAAATCTAAATCACTAGCCCATGGCACATTTTGATGAGAAGATGTTCCTTATCAAGCTTTATCTTTTATCAAACATCAATGCAAATAAGCAATATCAGTTGCATCTACTTTGCACTTCAACATCATGTGCATCAAATCATTCCAATTATTTTTGTTCCAAGCCTAGCTTCAAAATCTTAATCTATCTTATCTAATCAATCAATCTTTGTGTTGTTCAAAACTATCCTTGCATTGTTGAGCATCCTCAACAATGCTATTACTATCAGTAATCTATCAATTAGATCAATCAATCCTAGCTTGGCTTTCAAAAAAATCCCAAATAGATCACTGATATCATCACACATATCCATAACCATACACTCATCAATGTCGTGCAAAAAAAAAAAAAAAATATTTGAAAAATCATCAAAAATCCAAAAACATTTGCAAAATCTCATCAAAAATCCAAAAACATCAAAATCCTATACAACTAAAATCCAAAGACATTCAAAAATTGTAAAGTCAAAATCCAAAACATCCAAAACATATCGAAATCCCTAAACATGTCAAAACATCAAAAATCCAAAAATAGTACCTTGTTGAACTACGTTGTCTTTGAGCTTGAACGAAGGCAAGGCCATCACTAATGTGCCCTTGAGACACTTTAGGTTAGAATTCCATCATAATAAAATAGCAATCCATCAATTGTCCATATCTCATCAACAATAAGTCAAATAAGTCAAACTACGTGGTCTCTGCATGTATAACGTAGGCAAGGCTCATCTTTGATAAGCCCTCAAGGCCCCTAGGATAGTCTTTTAGGTTAGGTTCTTTGTCAAAACTCAAAAAACTCCAAAACATTTGAAAACTTAGAAAAACACAAAAAAAATTGAAAATTGAAAAATCCCAAAACATTGAAAAACCTTGTAAAACCATAAACAACCTCAAATAATTAAAAACATAAACTTTCAAAAAGACCAAAAACAACCCCAAAACATCCAAAAACATTGAAATATTCTAGAATATCCCAAAACCACCCATCCCATTTCTCTTGCACTTACAATAAAACTTCATTAATAATAAATTGATCATTACCCTCACCCTTTGGTAACACAAACAAAAAATAAGTACAACAATGAACAAAAGAAGAAACCTTAAATGTCAAAATAAAAACCTTGATCATTATTAAACATGTCAATCAAAATTTATATCAACAACCTTTCAAACAACCTATCGAACCACCAACATTTGATAATGCACCCTAGGATGCATCCTTCCTACAATGGGCATTATCATTGGCAATCATTTTTGATATTTGTCCTAAACAAAACACACCTTTTGGCAAGAGATATAGATAACATTGACTAGTTATTTTTTGGTCTTGTCTTATGATTTATCTTGTTGACCTATTCTAAGGACCTCTCGATGATGTCTATCAAAATTATTTAGAGAAAAAGGAATGGGGCATCGATAATTATTTTTTGTTTGTTGTGTTTGAAGAAATTCTTGTAAACTAATCTTGGTGCATGCTTGCTTAGTTGTGTGTAGGGAATTCCTTTAGAGTAGATTGTTGACTATTATGTATGCTTTGGTCTAAAATGTTCTAAACTTCTAAACTACATTACAACGAGGTTTTTCATATGTCAAGTCATGAGCAAGGATTATCCTATCTGTTTGCAGAGTCAAAGTCTATCACACTAAATACAACGCCATCCTAGTTATTAATACCTTGATGCATCGTGTCTATGTGTTATATCAAAAATAAGGAATGACAGAGAGTCCCAATCCTAGATATGAGAAAAATCATCCATCTCATCACCAAAATATAATAAAGTCTTGATGCATCATGGACTTGTTGGACTTCTGAATCAATCTTAAAATCAATGGTCAATCCATTCATCTTGTTTTGCTTATTCTTCTATCTTTACTAACAATTCTATCCAAGTATCGAATCTATATGATATATCAAAATGCACATGAGGCTACCCATGGTCGATGATTTTCTATACATCATCAAATTTGTCTACATCAAACATCTACGCTTTCTAGTCCTCTTTGAGCTAAACTAATCCTGAACCTTTGTCGAGAGATCAACCAAAAATTCAAATTTTTTGCTCGATCTCTTGAGGAGGCAGGGAACCAACTTATTCCTTCCACTGGGGCAACAATGGGGCATCCAAAAAAAAAATTATTTTTTTGATATGAGCAATGGTTTTTAATATGAAAAGTGTTAGTCTTTGAACCAATGTAACAGGTACCTCACTTCAAAGAGAGGAAAAATGTAGACACTTAAAGATGTACTAAATGATATCACACACTCAAATCTAATATATTAACATTGTTTCATCCTATAACCCATCCTTTTTTTGCTTAATTGATTAAATTATCCTAGCTATTTAATTAATCACATCATTTTTATCTACTAATTTGATCAATCTAATTTGGTTAATTCCTACCCCTTCCATGCTAACCTTTCGTCCTATTAAATTGGATAAATCAAAATATTTAAATTGAACACCCTAAGTCCTCTCATTTAAATTAAATAATCTTAATTATTTAATTAAATTTCATTTTGATCCTTTTTCATTAAATAAGTTAATTATTTGATGGATATCCTAAATTCCCCTAACTCGCATTATTGAAACTTTGTTTTAATTATCAAATTACTAATTAATTCTAATTCTCCCACTTGCAAGGGAATATTCCTTGAGAATATTCCTCCTTTGCACATTCCTCCAAAAGGGGAATATTCTTCCTTGTAACAAACTTTCAACAAACTTCTTTAGCAAGTTTTGAAAGTGCTTCTTTGCATGATTGTGAACCCCTGATTAAATATCAACTTGAATTCTCAACCCTTGATGGGAATCCATGATCCATGCCTCCATCTTCTTTCTATCCTAACCATTGATTGATTATTTCAATCTTGACTATCAGTTTCTTTTTGCCTATTCTATAAATAGACCTTGCATCTATTGAATAAGGATTCACCTTTTCAGAGCAAACTTATGCTGTTGAAAATCACTCATCTTTCTTCCATATTTAGCATACATTTTTTTTTAGTTTAGAATCTCGATCATAGTAGCTTAGCATCCATTAATGGCTTCCATAATAACTTAGGTTGCATTCATTTAGTATATTCTGAATCTAGGATTTGCATATTTGAATCTTGTGCACATTTAGAATAGCTTTGCATACACTCACATCAAACATCTTACTTTCATCATGCTAATTTAGCTTTTATCATGCTTTCATTCATCTTTCTCATTAGTTTCCATTGATTTTAATCAATAAAATCAATTGAAAAGGCTCATATTATTCAAGGGATTGAGAAAGGGTCACCATTCCACATCAATGTGACACTACTCCCCCAATAGGATAAGATTTAATGGCTTAGAATAGAGGTATTTCAAGCTTTCATGTTTTAGCATGTTTTTTATTAGAGGTAAAACAGGTTTTGAAGAGGCCTAAAAACCCTTTACAAAAAAGAAAGCCACTTCAAAAGATAAGCACAAATATTAGCAAACAACTAACAAGCAGTAAACCATCAGTAAAATAGCTTCCAAAAAAAAGGAGCACAAACAACAACTATAGATTCTTTAAAATAGTAGCAACCTCCATATCATTTTCAATAATATTTTGATGCACATCAATCACCTCGGTGATCTCTTTGGTAGGTACCCTAGTTTTCACCTTAGTTTTATTGTGGGTTTGAGTATAGGGACCCATTTCACTTATCTCATTAATCAAAACACTAGGTAGACTAGCAACATTCCCAACAACATCCTCACCACCTGAAGCTTCCTCTATCCACTACCTATTCCCAACAGAGTCCTTACCACCTGAAGCTTCCTCCATCCACTTCCTCACCTTCATGTTGAGGATGGTCAATCCCTTTGCTTCAATCCTCATAACAGTCTTTCTAACATCCACCACCTTATCCAATTTTTGATTATCCCTTTCCATCTTATCTTCCAATGCCACAATCCACTTTTTAAAAATTTGCTTCAACCTTAACATCTCATCAACAACTATTTTAACAACATCAAAAAGCTGGTTGATTTGAGTCTGTAGGAAGGAATCCAAAAATTCTGTAGCTTTACTGATAGCCCCATGGACCTTCACATTAGTCATATTTAATTCATGGAAAACCCATTTAAACAGCCTAAACAAAGAGATAAAACCCTCCATCTCCAAGCCCAAAACATTAGGAAAATCCTCTTGGTTGAAATAAAAAACATTCGTGGCATCCACCCTGACCTCTTGGGAGTCCCTATCATATTTTCACTTTCAATCACCTCTTTCCCTTTTTGGCCAACAACTGACATTTTTATTTTTCACAGAGAGCTCTCAATATCTTCAACAATATTCCTCCCTTTATTCTACACCTTCAACCCCTGATCATGCATATCCATATTATCCCACCTTTCAACAATATTTAGAGGAGACTCAAAACCAATCGACTCCTTGTGGATATGATTGACATTATGCTTAGCCTTCTTCTGGATACTCCCGCCCTTTGAGCACAACTTTCTCTTAGACCCAAACACAGGGTCTTCCCAATCTTTTCATCAACCAAGACTTTCTTCTCTTTCCTTAGGGCAGTGGACTCACCCTTACTAGCTTTGCATCCAAGGAATTTATCACCAACCACCTTATCGCTGCCAGTATCATACTCTGCAACATCTTTCTTCTCCTTCTTCATGATAGAGGACTCACCCTTACCAGCTTTGTGTCCTAGTGATTTATCACCAACAACCTTATCACTACGAGTATCATACTCCACAAATATAGGGGTTTTATGACTTCTCTTACCACCCTTAATAGGAGCAACGACTTCAAATACATTTCCATAGATGCTTCCAAGTTAGGTTCATAGTCTTCATCAGCATCAGACCCAGTCTCATATTCCAAATCCAATTTCTTCTTCTTACCCTTAGGAATCTTCTCAGGGTGCTTAGGAATAACATAGGCCTTGGCATAATATGAAATTAGGAGGATTAAACCAACATGAAGGATAGGGTTTTTAGGATTATGCTTATGATCCTTAATACCACATTCCAAAGATGCTAGCAAATAAAAAGGAAAAGAGACCTTCTTGTACCTAAAGTGATTGAGAAGAACAAAATGATAACCAGATAGGACTGAGAAACGACCATCAAGAGTTATGTACCTCATAAGTTCTTCAGCGACATCTCCCCAAATAGCCTTAATTGAGCTATGATAGTAGCCCCTGCATTTAGCTCTCTCCAATTTCTTCCTTTCATCATCTTTAAAGAAAATCTCTAGCGTTGTGTTGGATTCCTTCTTGTCTCTATACACTTTCCTGCCCTCAGTAGAAAGGCTAGTGATACTAGCAATAAGGTCTCCAGTAATGTCAAATTTAGTCCCTCCCAACTTTAAAACACTATTTTTCCAGTCGTTAACAAACATCTCTGTCACCTGCGGATCATTCCCATGAATTTTCTCAATATAAGGCGTAATCCTCCCAATTGAAACCACTCTCAAATTTTAGCATTGGATTTTAGAGTGTCACAAGAGAAAGACTTGGCTCTGTTCCATTCTCCACCCATGATTATAGATGATACAAACTCCAAGAGCTTGAGAAATTTGCAAGAAATGAGAAGAAGCCTCAAGAACAAAGCTAAAGAACAACCCACAATCCATGCGAAGATGGTAAGGTGGCAGAGGGAAATGATGATTCTTGAATGCCACCCCATACATATGATTTTCAAATCATCAAAAAATAATACTAAATCCAATTCAGAGTCACACCAAATGGTAACCTGCCACCTGATCAGGCTCATGAGGAAAAAGGTCATCAAGAAACAATCCCCTTCCTTAGCATTTTTGTATATCATTATTAAGACAGGAAAGGGCCTCTATAGTAAGGGGATCATCCCCTTCCCATATCCTATGTTTTCTAACTCCAATATTAGCAAAGACATCGACTAAACCATTGCCCTCCCTAAAAATAAGTGATATGTAATAGTCATCAAAGGAGTTCAATATCTCCACCACATCCAAAATTAGGGACTCCACAGTCCATGAAGGGGGAGTGGAATTCTTCAAGTTATTAATAACATTTAGGGAATCCCCCTCTAGCCACACTTTCTTGAAACCTTCAGATTGAACAACCTTCAAGCTATGGTAGGCAACTAAAGCTTCCGCACAATGGTTTGTCTAGGTTCCAAAAAAGAGCACCACGACGGAAAAAAACCTACATTCGTGTTTTAGCATGTTAGTTTTAATGGCTTCTTCATTTTTATTTACATTGAATATCTTATTAGGACTGATGCTTAGTGGATTAAATATACTTTAAATCCATATGAATAAGTTTAGTTAACCTATACTATGTTATTGGTCACATATACAAATGCATATATGTATATATACATACATACATACATATATATGTATATGCATATACGTATACATATATATACATACAATATAGATATACATACAATATACGTATACATATATATATGTATATACATATACATATATATATATAGGTATACATACATATACATATATATATAGGTATACATACATATATATATATATAGGTATATAATGTATATATGTATACGTATATATATACATATATATACATGTATATATATGTATACGTATATTATATACGTATACATATATATATACATGTATATATATGTATATATATACGTATACATATATACATATGTATATACAATATATGTACACACACACACACACATATATATAGTCTTATCCATTTTTCAATTAACTTAACATTATCAAATGCAAGTAAGAAAATTGAGATGTGATATTTTTCATATGCATTTGTTTGGGTTTACCTAATAGAATGTGTCCCTTTGTGACACAATGGTAGCCCCATAATGGTTTTTTGTTAAATATTTCCAACTCTTAAAGATTAAAAAGTGTTGAAGTATAGGTGGATTACATGGAAAATCTATGATTGTGGATACATCCTTGACCTTTAGCCTCATCCCTAGACAAAGCCAAAAAAATTATATGATTCCAAGGTGACTTCAAGTCTAATATTCATTCTTCCTAATAGGAGGGCATATCAAATTTGAATCTACATCATATTTAGTGCACTCATTGGTCATCAAACTAAGTGCATCTATTTATATTTCTATTTCTATTTTTACCACTCAATTATTACAAACTATCTAAATATTCATCTCTTAACTAATAAGTCTATGTTAATTATGTTTCAATGTATGCATTTTTTTATTTATTAAAGATAGAAAGAACAACAAATTACAACCGAGAAGAGCAGTACTACTGCATCTCAACGCAGAACAACACTTAATACAAGATTTTTTTATTACATAAATTCCCCGCGAAGCTGCTTTTGACCTGCATCACATCAGACCAACATGAATAGTCGAGCCATTGTTGTACCATGCATTATTGCTGCAAAAATGAAGATTTTTGATCAAAAAAATCAGATGGAACAACTTCAATCTGCTATGCCAAACCCATATCCAATAGTAGCATATCAATACCATTGTTGTGCCTATCCATTTGAAACAAATTCCTCTGTAACAAGCCACAATCATTGTTGATCCTAGACATTAGCAGCATTTCCATCCGCAGCCTCTGTTTCCACCCTAGTGAAGTCCTCCGGTTTGAACATGGGTGGGGGACTTTCCAACTGTGCCTCCTTTCTCATCTTATGATTGAAGTCCTTCTGAAAGATCTCCATTGCTCGGAGAAAGATCTCAGTGCTAGGCTGCCTAGCTTGCTAATTATGCCCAAGTCTGTCCTCATGTAGGTGCATTTGAAGGGTGCCATCCTCCAACAGATTAAGGAACTTAAAATTCAAGACCTTCACCTCCATGATTACCTGCAATGCAATTTTGTAGAGGGTGAGCCTTCTTGAAGACTCAGTAAGTGCCCTTAGGTTCCCACTAAAATTTTCATTGTTCCTTGATTTCCAAATAAACCATAGAATTTTTGTAGAAACAAAAGACCAAAATAGTGTTTGCACCTTGCCAAATTTATTACTTTTAAATAGAACTCTTTCCAGTTTAATGGTGCCATTGTTATTCCAAATATCCAGTTTATTGCAAAGTAAATGCCAAATTTCTTTAGCAAAAATACAATCAAAGAAAATACGGAAGATCGAGTTAGGTACCCTGCAAATTCTGCAAATTTCAATGTCAGCAGTATTAGCTTTGTAAGGCAATCTATGAAGAATTAAGAGCCATTTGAAGCAAGCCTTCTTAGGCTCAATGGTTTTTGACCAATTATTGGTGAGGATTTTAGACCAATCATTGTTGTTGAGAGTAGCGTTCCATTTGTTGTTAAGATACTCATAGATTTCTTGTTGTTTGGAAAGGGAAGTGTAGATAGTTTTGGCGTTGAGTTTTAAAATGCTGGACCCATTTGACCATTGGAATTCTTTAAACTACTCATGACTGTCCTTGCTGCTAATTAGCCAAGCCAAGGTATTACAAGCTTCCCTTAGAGTAGTGTATGTTCTCCATTGAGTAGGAGGGATATGGAATTCATCTTCCAGTACATCCCACTCTTTAAGTTGACCATCCTTTATGATGTCTGCAAAACATTTTATACCTTTGTTGTTCCAGGCCTTGGCCGAGCACCCTTGCAATAGAGCCAGTGGCTTGCCATTATGTCTAAGATTCCACCATATAGATCTTTGAGTGTGGACTAAATTTTCCTGAATACATTGAGTTACAAATGAAGCCTTTGACCATTTCTCATGCTTTCCAAATGCTCCTGAATACCACTGAACCATGCGGGATTATAGGGTAGAGACCACTAAGAAGGTCACTGAGAGGGAGATCTTTCCAACCTTTCCCATGCTTTGGGGTAGCCCTCTGAATATTACTCCTTACCAGAATTTTCCAAGGCTCATTTCCCTCCAGGGCCTTAAAGATCCATTTGGCAACCAAAGCAATGCCTTGGATCTTTAGGTCCTTTAACCCAAGCCCTCCTTCTTACTTGCTTATACAACACCAACTCCACTTGACATCATGCCTTTTTTTATTTCCTCTGCCATCTGACCACAGGAAAGCCCATATTCTTTTTTGGATTTCTTCTACTTGGTAGCTACTAAAGAGCCAAACTGAAGCAAAATAGAGGCTATAAGAGGAAAGGATCTTTTGACAGATCTGAACTCTTCTTGCCATGGTTAGGTAGTTCCTATTCCAACTTTCCAATTTTCTTTCAATTTTATTTTTGATCCACTCCCACATGTCTTTTAGGTTCGAACAGACCGCAAATGGAATGCCTAGGTACCTAACCTGCTTACTAGGTCCCCCCCCTAGAAACCAAATTTGTTTAACCAATCGGGGGGCCTGTCATGCCAGCCCAAGAAGATAGATTTGGTGGTGGAGATTTTTGCACTTGAGGCATGGCAGAAGATGTTAAGCTTGCTCATAAGGTTATTAATATTTTCTTCTTCCAACTTGGGGAATAGAGCAGTGTCGTCAGCAAATTGGACATTCACTAGATCTTCTTTGTTAGGTAATGAGATACCTCTAACCTTTGGGCACTGCATATCAGACCTTAGGACATAGTATAATGCATCTGAAGCAATCACAAATAAGGCAGGGGCTAGGGGACAGCCCTACCTAATTGATCTTTCCAAAGCAAATTCTTCTGTTAGCTGCCCATTTACGTCTACCTGTGCCACTGCATCTTTGAACAAAGTAGTAACCATGTTGCAGAATATCTGTGGAAATCCAAAAGCTTCAAGGATGAGCTGGATGAATGACCATTCAACTCGGTCATAAGCCTTCTCAAAATCCAACAAATGGATAGCAGCCTCCTGTTTGGTGTACTTTGCCCACTCTAGTGCTTCCCAACTGGTAATGAGATTTTCAAGAATGTATCTGCCCTTAATAAAGCCTGTTTGAGTCACACTAATGATCTTGGGTAGCACATCAGTTAGCCTCCTTGCCAAAATTTTGGCAAGAATCTTGTATGAAATGTTCAACAGAGTTATGGGCCTCCAATTTTTTAACTAGGTCTTGTCCCCTTCCTTTGGGATCAATCTAATGATGCCCTTATTTATCTCTCTTCCCAGTGAACCTGCCTCTAAGGCCTCCTTGTAGACCAGAAACAAGTCATCCACAATCCAATCTTTGAATGTTTTGTAGAACTCAATGGGAATGCCATCAGCCCTAGGGGACTTATCATTCTGCATGGCCTCAATTGCCATTTTGATTTCTTCTTTGGATACCTCCTGGATTAGGCCCTCAGCATCATGCTTTTCTACCATTTTAGGGATTTCCTTTCTAATTGAATCCCTTGCATTGTCCTAATCACTCCCACCTCTCTCAGAAGAAAACAGGCTTTTGTAGAAGGAGAAAAAATGATGTCTAATTACTTCTTTATCACCAAATAACCCTTCCTTTACTTGGATCTGCTCTATGTGCTCTCTGAAGTTTTTTTCCTTCAGCAATTTGAAAAAATATTTGGAGCCTTTGTCTCCAAATGCAAGCCAATTGGCCCTGGACCTGACCTTCATTCCTTGAATTCTAAGATTTTGGAATTTCCTTAGGGAATTTTTAGCTAAGACCATTTTTCTATTTAAATCCTCATTCCCTGGATCATTTTGGAGTCCAATTTCAGCCTGCAATAGCTTTTCTTCTAGTAATCCTTCCATTCTTCTGTTGTCTTTTGCTTGCTTTTTTCCAACAATTTGGAACAAAGCCTTCCACCCTTTAACATTCAGGTTCCATCGTTCAATAGCACTTTTGTCCCTATACAGGATATTGTTTATCCATCTGAGGGTTCGGATAGCATCCTTGTAGTCTTGGTTCTGAAGTAAGTTGACATTTAGGAAAAAGCCCCCTCTTTTCCTCACCACAGACGCTGGTCCTTTTTTGATTAGGACCCTAGTTTTAATAGGGTGATGGTCAGAAAGAGAATATGGGTGAACCTCCACTTTACATCCATCATTGAGAGAGTCAGGGAGAAAGAATTCTTTGTTCATGTAAAATCTGTCCAATCTGCTGTATATTCTTCAGTTGCCCTTTTGACCATTACACCAAGTGTACCATACACTAGGGAAATCCTTTTTCTACCCTTCAAGTGGATCAAACAAATTGAGTTTATTTTTCATCTTCATCCAGAAGTACTTTTCATTGCCTTTCCATTCTAGATTGATTCCCCCAACTTTGTCATCTTGGTTTTCAATCATGTTGAAATCCCCCCCAAGGATCCATGGGACGTCATCCAATTCACTGAGCCATCTCCAAACATTGATTCTCTCCATAATCATTTGGAGCATATATGGAGCAGATACCAAATGAGATATCTCCCTTTTTCAAAATTACCTAGATAGCCCTGTTGCATGGGGAGACCCCATGCCTACAAACATGTTGTCCCCATTCCTTTGAGAGACAAATTGTAGCCCCCCTGCCTCTTTCATGGTTTGAAGCAAAGTGGATTGAGTCCCTCTAGATGAACTTGAGATTGGTTTCCAGCATGAAACCAGTTGCCTTGATTTCCTGCAGCATGACCACATCTTTTTCCTTGCAACCATTGAGGAATCTTCTGCCAATTTGCTTTCTATCTAGGGACTCTAGCCCCCTTACATTCCATGAAATGCAATTGAGGGTCATTGCTTTATTGCTTAGGGGTAGGCTCTTTATTTGGCTTGAAGATTTCAAAGCATTTGGGGACTTTCTGCTCACCTTCTATTCTTTTAGGGATTGGACTTGCAGAGCATGCGCTAAGTTTTTTCCTTTTGTGCTTGGCCAGCGCCTTTAGGTTCCCTTTTCCTTCAAGAATTAGAGTTTTTTCCCCCTTCCTAGGTCTTCCCCTTGATCTGTGTTGAACCTCAAAAATTTTTTCCCTCTTAGAAACTCCCTTGGGGGTCTGCTCACCTTGCTCCCTTGAAGATTTAGTGGTAACAGGAGGCACCATTAGACCCACACCATCAGTCAGGTACATGCCCCCACTATTGTCCTTGACAGGCTGAGTTACATCACTTTTGAGGAGATCAACCTCACCCCCACTTTCATCAATCACATCACCATCGGTGCATTGCATAGAAACCCCTTGACAACTGTTTATTAAGGTATCACTTTCCAATGATTGGTTTGTATCCAGTTCAACAATGATGACATGTTGGGTGCAAGTGGGCATCAGGTTGGTCTCCATGGCAGTAACAAGCTCTCTGACTTTTCCTTGCCTGCCCTCTGGTAAATCTGTTGTTCTCTTTAGGACTGAATCTTCTTTGTTGAATTTAAAGTTTTTCATGTAATAAGTTTGCTCACTCAGAGCTTGTTCAAAACCTTCTTCTCTATTGGTGTTGCTCCTTAACTTTTCCAGTGTTAACTGTTGGGCATTTTTCCACTCCCTGTTCGTTGGTTTAGCTGGGTTTGAGTTGTTATCCTTGCCCACTTCACAACTAGGACTCACTGAGAGGCTAATGGTGCCTTCTCTGGGGGAGGATAATTGTTCATCAATAGGCCCGTCCATATGGAGACCGCTTGCCGGAGGGACAAAGCTTAGGGGAGCGGAAAAATTTGGTTTTCCCTCTTGGATTTCCAACTCCAAAGCCCCAGACATGTTTTCCATTTCACATTCAAAGTAATGATCTGAGGATTCAGAACACTCCTCGACCTCCTAGAAGCTCTCATCTGAGTCACCAGACCAAGGCTCAAATAGGCCTCTAGAAATCTCAAACACACCGTTGCAAATTTGACTGTTACTTTTTAGATCTCCCTCAATCCTCTCTCCCGTCCCTACTTCGAGGGGGTCGCTTGTATTGGCGGCCTGAATGTTTTCAGTGATATTTGGCTCAGGGTTGGAATTGTTAGGGATTTTGGTCCCCTTTTTCCCCATTTTTTTCCTTTTGTCTTTCAACCGGGGCTCCTTAGCGGTGCTCTTTTTCTTAATTAAAGGACAAAATCTCCTAATATGCCCTTCCTTCCTACAGAGATAGCAGGCGTTCAACCCGCCCAAGATTTCAAGCCCACACAAAATATCCCCACTTTCAAGCTTTATGAGCAATGCATCAGGTAAGTCCACCCTCGATAAGATGGCGACAAGGGCCCTGGCATCCGCATGGGGCAGGGCAGACTTGGTGTTATCCAATCTAAGAACCTTTCCATACGGTTCAAACAGGATCAGAATGAAGGCCCAGAGTCTTGGAGGTACATTTTTTATTGTCAGCCATCTAGGGCTCGACAAGGCAAGTACTTCATTTTGGGCCTCCAGTGACCATGCCACTGCCCGAAATATATTGTTTCCAATATTCCAGAATTCCCTGTTTAGGGTTTTTTTTGCATTTCATGGCTTCTAAGAAAGATGACATAAAGACCTCTCTGAATCATTCGACAGTAAGAAAAAGAGATCCCTAGCTTTTTCCCCCCAAACGTTTGCCAGCCATTCATCCATATATTTGTGAGTCAGGACCTTGTTTGTGTCCATAGCCGCCAAAAAAATTGCTATGTTTTTTAATTTTGAATCATGATCACATAGAGCCTCTACCAGTTTTTCATTAGGAACCAGGACATCAAGTTTATGGAAACTGAGATGGCACTTACCTCTTTCAGTTTCTCCATCGTTACTGCACCTGCTTTCTTGCACTATGAAACCCACACCAGCCGGGAGCGGCTCCCCTTCACCAGCAACAATGTCTCAAAAGGACATGGGTTGGAAGTGAACAGCCCCACCAGGGTCTTTTCCTTCTGAACAATTTCCTAGGGGATCTTTCTCCCCATTCATCTTCCTTTAATCCCGAGCCCACTTCACATGAGCGGCAACAAATAAGGTGCACGCGCCACCACAAGCGGATCCACGGAGGAATGCAGCTAGCACAACCACACAACTAGGGTTAAACACGAAGGAGGACCAGGCCTCCCCCACACACACGCGCCAGATGCCTCAACCAAGCCCTAGTTGCAAAGCTTTTTTTCATGTATGCATTTTATTGGATTAGCTTAGACTAAGTTTAAGGAAATATTATTTTCCTTTACAATAATAAATTTATAGTAAAAATAGATCAATATCAAATCTATTGAAATCATCTTATTGAATGTAAAATCCCCAACACCATAAAGAATGAGGTCAAGTCTCAAAATTATACATAGAATGATACCTCGAAGTCTTTGTTCTTAACATATATCAATTCCCAAATCCTATTAAAAAAGATCCAATTTTATATAAACCCTCCATCATAAATAAATTTTGTTAAAAAAAGTTAAACCCTGTCTTCCCCACCAAGATAAATCTCCCCATTTACCTCGCGGCATTTCCCCATGCACACTAAGGCAAAACCCATGCCTTATATCATTTTGTGATGAAAGTTTAGGAAGCAAGCTAATTATCTTCCTTAAAGAGTTATATGTAACAATGATTAATTTTAACTATTTAAATGATTTTATGGTTTGTGCTATTAAAATTTGTGCTAGTGTAGTGCCGTAAAATTGCATCCCATGGCAATTTCACTTACACTTTTGTATCCACTCCCTTAGTATTTGTGTAGGCTCATTTCAACCTTTGCATCAACCTTTTCCTCTCTCAGGATGTTCAAGACCCCATTTCAACAACTATCTTTGCACATCAGATTTGTGTCAAACCTTGTGTTTTCCTCATTCCCACCATTTTGAGTGTGATTTATCTAGACACTAGTGCACCCCACAGATGTTTGTGCACCATGCTAGTGTCCCGCAACATTTCAATGTTCAAACAACCATTTTTTGAGCATGTTGCCACTTGTCACCTACCTTTTGAGTGGAAACAACTCGAGATGCCTTGTAATGGCTTGGGAATCTTCTTTTCCCTCATATTCTCTCTTTAAAATCCATCTTTTCAATTCATTTGGTCTTCTTGGTGTCTCTCTCTCTTGAATATTTTCTCACTCTCATTCTTTGTTGTCTTTCTTTCTCTCAAGCTTGCACAACTCTATACAACTTGCACTACAATGGTCTCAAGTTCTCATAACACTCTTGGCTCTCAATACCTTCTCTTTCTTTCTCTCATTGCCTTCCTCAAGCCTTGCAGGTGATCTCTATCTCTTATGTCTTTGCGCATCTTGGAATTTCTCACATTCCTTGTCTATGCATTTTACTATGTTGTCTATTTATTTTTCTATTTGTCTATTTGGTTGTGTATGGAGGTGGAAACATCGAAATAGGGGTTTGATTGAGACAAACCCCTAGACAACCCCAACATTTTTTCTTAGTCTTATGTGTGCAGGTATTGAAGACATTCATTTGTTAGAGGCTTCATTTCTTGGTTGGTTGTGAGTGCTTTATTTCTCTTTCTTCATTTCATCATCTACATTCCATTTAATCTATATTTTACTTAGTTTACTTTACTTTATGTTAGTTTTGTTATACTTTGTTATTTTTTCACATTTCAATCTTAACAATTAGATTGTTAGTAGTCAGTTAAGCTATTTTCTACGATAGTCACAATTTTTGGTCTGTATGAGACATCAGCGCGTTGTTTAGATGCCAATGCGCTGCGTTGTTATCCTTGGGCCGCATTGTCGTCCTTGGGCCGTGCTATCATCGTTGATCAAGAGCTTGCTAGTCTATCCAAAAAACCTCTGTGATCTACTCTTTTTGATTCTAAAACTCTCACCTTTTTATCTCATCACTTGAACTTTGTTCTTTGAGGTAGTTGAAGACCATTTGCTCCATGTAGACTTTTCTTTGTCCTAGAGCCTCAAGAATATCAAATCTCCTCCTCTACAACTAGCATAACATGGGTAAACCAATATTTGTTTGTTGTATGTTTCTCTTCATGTTATTAGACCTCATCACCAGAACAAAAAAGCAAAAACAACTACAAACAAACCAAAAGTCTAAATAACTATGAAAAACTAAGGGAGAGGACCTAGTAGATGTGCACCCTAACTTTGCGCTTCTCAAAATCCTACGTGGAAATTTCAAATCACTCCCAATTTTTTACAACAACTTACTTGGCAAGTCCCCTGCTTATGACTTTTGTTTTAGGGCCACATCATCAAATATGATGCCACATCAACATGCTTTTTGTCAAGGTGTCCAAAAAGACCTAAAAAAAAGTGAGACCAATACTTATACATTCACACCATGAATAATTGAGTGCTGATGTGGTATCACATGATTAATTGCTTTTTAGATCAAAAGAATGCATTTTGTTTAATTATGAATAGTCAAGCCACAACTATCACGGAAACATGCTCAACTATTAGGTCCTCTCCCTGACTGTAACTAATCACAAATAGAAATTTTAAATAACGCATCCGAATCAAATGACAATCTCGTCGCCCGAGAGATTCAAATTCTTGGTGAAACCCCATGAATGAATGAATGATTTTAATTACGTCCGCGAGACCAGCCAGTCTATGGGACCCAAGAGAAAAACTGTCAAACCGTCTTTGTCAAAACAAAAAAACCGCTGCACCAAACTACCTACTGTTGTTTTCAATCTCTTTGCTGATTTTGTCTCTTCTACTGTGAATTTTGGTTAAGTAACTTGTTGTTTTATCAATCTTTTCCTCTTCAAACAAAGCCGCTAATGATTTGAATTTTAACAAATATGAGTAACAATATCGGATGTCCTCATAAGCTTTGCACTCCATAACGTAGTGCCACTCTGTCTCCACTAAACCCGAAGTGCAGAAACAACAGATTCTATCCGACCACCCCTCTTTGGGTATTTTCCATCTGCCTGTTTCGCATCTCAAACGATGCGAGCTAGTTCTCAATTGAGCTATCAACATTTTAGCCTTCCATTTTATATCTGCCCCTATGTAAAATTTTTGTTCATGATCACAAGTAGGATTAAAATGCAGAACATAGTGCTCACTCTTCCGGCCAAGTTGCTTCAACCACATGGTGTTTTTGACTTTCTCTTTTACATACCTTTTCATCTCGACTTTTTTGCTTGGACACTCTTGCATGTTGATCCCCCATTTTCCCATCCACTTGACATTTTGTTTCATCCACGTGTTCTTCCTTCTAGTTAATTCTTCTTCCACCACAGTTTTGGGCCAACGATGTTCTTCCATATTCTCTATTCTTTGCAAATAGCCTAATAAGCGAATTAACGCTGCCATTTCCATTGGAAAGGCCCCAGCTTCAGCTAAAACAATCTCATAAGGGACCGTAGTTTTTATTTTGAAATTACTTGTGATTAAGTGCTTTTGAAGTCTTTCTATTTGTTTCCATTTTACAGCTGACATGCTGCTGCCCCAAACTTCGCAGCCATAAAAAACCACCGGGGTAACAAGCAGCCCAAAAAGCTTCTTTTTTGTTCTCCAATCCCATAACTCAGCTAACCTACATCTATTTTGGAGTAGGTAAAGAGCTTTCCAACCCCCTTGAATTCTTTTCATCCTACATGCCTCCCAATTGAGATTGTTACAAAAATCTAGTCTCAAATATTTGTACTCATTCACCACCTGCAAAGTGTTTCCCTCAAACTCAAAATTTATTTGTTTTTTGGCTCTTTTCAACGTAAATATCATGACCTTGGTCTTGCTGATGTTGACCTGCATCCCCACATCTTGACAGAAAAGTTCCAAAGCTTTTAGGTGCTCTTGAAGACTATTTTCAGAATTTGCCATTAAAGTAAGATCATCCGCATACAACAACTTGATCACATAATTGGCCAAAAGAACACAATCTCCTCCCTGTTTGTCCAACCACTCTTCTAACTTGTCTATGTATAGCCCGAATAAAGTAGGGGACAAAGGGCAGCCCTGCTTGACTCCAATGTCACTCCCAAAGCACTCGGAAAGACCTGCCTTTGTTCTAATTTTTGCCCCCACCTGCTCATAAAGCCTATGGACAACAGCCCTATATTTTTTGGAACCCCAAGTTGTTCCATTCTGTCCCAAAGTTTATTTCTAGGGACTGTATCGAAAGCCTTTTTGAAGTCAACGAAGCAACAGAAAACCTCGCCACCTTGTTTATCCCAAACTTTTTCAACCATGTGCCTGAGGGTAATGCAGTGGTCAGTAGTAGAATGTTGTGGTCTGAAACCCGCTTGCCCTTTTGCCCTCTTACCCTCCTTCTCGGCCCAACGACTGATTCTTCTCTCCACCATGCTCCCAAAGAACTTCCCAAAAAGAGGGTTAATCATTATGGTGAGATAATTTGACGGGTTGTTGACATCCCCACTCTTGTGGAGAGGGATAACAACACTTGTGGTCTAGTTTGTTGGGAAACCATGTTGAATGACCCTATTGAAAATCTTTTTGATATGTGGTGCCAAGAGCTCTAATCCCCATTTCAAGTATTCAGCTTGTAACCCATCAATATCTCGAGCCTTGCCCACCGCCAAAGCTTTAATACCACCCTTGATATCCTTTGTGGAGAAAAGCTTATCATTAGAATTAATTGTCAGAGGGTGTGTTTTTTCTTGGTCTCTTTCATACAACTTTTTTGCGTATTCTAGCCATTGAATGTCCGTAATATTATTTTTTGTAGTACCTCTAGCCTGCTGCAATTCTCTCCAAAAATCCTTTGGATTATGTTTCCCAAGAAAGATTAGCTCCCTCCTTCTTACTATCATGTATTCCTCTTTTTTTGATCTTACTAATTTTTCATACAACTTTTTGTTTATTTGTTCACAACCAGGTATTTTCAGCCTCCTTTTAGCCACCTTACACTCTTCATCGTACCATGGGTTTGCTGGAAAGCTATTTTTGGAGCCTCATCTACCCTTAGCCTTTTTGCAATCTGTGAGAGCCTTGTGCATGATTGTCATCAGTTTATCGCTGTTTATAATGCTTTGATTTCTAGTTGGGCTGCTAACATTTTTTATTTCCTTTAACTGTTTTTCCAGCATTTTTTTAAATGTGTTCTGATTCTCGTCAGTTATAAGAATTTTGTCTTGAAGGTTGCCCCCTTTGTATGGCTGCGTACAAGCTTTTTGCTGGACATTGTCTTTCATACTAAGCTTTATATAAATAGGGCTATGATCAGATTTTAATTCTATAGGGCAGCTCCCTATTTCCAACTCTTTTACCCTTGGTATAATGCTTTGTGAACCAATGACATAGTCAACCACGCTCCGCCCATTGTGGGTATGACATGTGAAAGCCCCAGAGCTTGAAAAAGTGCTTATGCCATTACAGATGATTAAGTTGTGAAGGCAGCAAAGCCCCAACAGATTTACACCAAAAGACGAAATGCCACCTTTTGAATCCTGAGATACTCTTTGCCAACTTTGATCTTCTTCTTCCTCTAACCACAAAGGATTGCTATTTTTCCCCTCTTCCTTACCAAAACAAAGAGCTTGGTTACTTGCAGTTCTCGCATTGAAGTCTCCCAAAAGGATAATCTTGCCGGTATCACAATATTTTGCTATGTCAATTTTTAGAGCTTCATAAGGGTCTTCTCTATCTAGATTCCTTTTCTTGTACACTTTGGAGCCATAAGGGGAAAATAACAAGCTGCCATCCAAATCAAAGATTCCCCATCTGTTATCTTCACCCATATGTATTGATTATTTGGGTCTTTCTTTTCTATCTTTATGATTCTTTCATATTCTTTCTTAACCAAGATTGTTACATCGCCATGGCCCTTGCCATTCTTCGTTAGTTAATTCCACACAGATATTTTATTGTACCCTTCGAACTCAGGTATCCTGCAACCTTCATGTTCATGCATTTCCATGAGCGCGATGATATCTTTGCCCTCAGCTATGGGCCCCAACCCAGGCCCCCTCCTCCAAGGGTAGCCTCTACAATTCCAGCTTACCATTGAGAGGTGGTCCTGGGGGCCCCCGCTTTCCTATTTGTTATGTCTCATGTTGTCTTTGAATTGGGCCTTCCCTCTATATAACCAAGCATCCTTTCCTAATTTCCTTGCTGCTATAACTTTCTCCCATTCTTTTCTTCTCTCTTCTAGCTGTGCTAGGGTTAAATCTTCATCTATATAAAATGTTGTGCCTTGGAGGAACCTTTTGTTTCTCAAAATTTGGTTCCTATCATCCATGTTTTTCAAGGTTGCCCTTATATTTTTGCATTTTTCTCCTCTATTTGTTTTACCAATTCTGTTTGCTTGGAGGATATGTCCTCCCCACTGAAGCTTACTTAGTAGAAAATCTCTTACTACCCTGCTAGTAACTTCGCCTTCCCCATGTTCCTTTAATCCTTTAATGATTATGTTTGCTGCTCTGTCTTGTTTGTCTTTCTCTTCCCACAATTGAAGCTTGATTTGTTTCCTTATATCCTCCTTTTGCATCACCGTTGGCTCTTTTGCTACATGAGCCCAAGTTTTGGCCTCTTCTGAGATGGCCATTTGTAATTTTTCCTTTATTTCCTTGCTTGTTAGAGCTGATTGAAACACTTTGTCATGATGGGAATCTTGATTTACACCTAATTGAACTGTGTCTTTGGCCTTAATTTGACTTAATTCATATTTTAAAACCAGCATCTCCTGCTGCCCTGCGTCCAAGCTGTGCTGCAGATTGTTTATTTGATCTTTAAACAACTTATTTTCCTATGCTAATTGCTGGTTAGAGTCTGGAAGTGCTTGAAATATGTTATCTTTCATATGTTCTCTCTCTTCTAACATGGCAAGCCTCCCTTTTAGAGCCAATAATTCCTTGACGTACAACTCAGATGACCACATTAAGGGAGTTGACGTGGGGCTGTATACCTCCTGACTGTCTTGACTTTCCTCTCCACCCTTTTCAATGGTCTCAAGGTGTTCTTTGAGCCCCTGTTGCTCTGCTGCCAAACCCGACTTTACCTTTGCCTCTATTTGCTTTTCCTTCCCGAATTCCAACAAATCCACCTGATCTATAATTCCAAATTGAGTTGTTACCTTTGGATTATTTAACCCCCCATTAGATGATACTTGAGTGTTGTAGGTTAACTTGGGAAGTATTGCAACAAATTTCCTGTTTCCCAGCCTTCTTAACTTCTTTGTTATTTTGATCTGTCTGCGTTGCAGAATCCTCTTATACTGCTTAGCATTGACAAAAGTTAGGTTTAGTCCTGTGTCTGTTTCATTTGTTTGTGTTTGCTTCTGTTTTTGGAATTGCCATAGCAATGATTCTAGAGCCCTAACCGTTATGTAAGACTGTTTTGTGGGGCATTCCATGTTGCAAGGCATGCTATAAGGGATCAACATGCCTGCATTGTTCGCCATTTTGACTCACCCCTAGACCCACCACTTTCCTTCTAAAATACTGCCCACTGCAATGAGTTCAGGGAATGTTCGGCTTACAAGGACATTCGGATCAATTATACTGAGACTTTAAAAGGGAACAACTTGGGTGATTTGTTTGAAGAAGAGAAGATAATAGGGTTTGCAGATTTTCTGGTCAAGATACACATCAGAAGATCCAAGATGCAAAAAGAAAAAGAAACATAGGTTTTTTTTTTTTGGTTGCATTTTCTAGGGTTCACGTCTCTTCGCTTGCTATCTGTGGGTCCCATAGGCTGCTTGGCCTCGTGGACGTGATTAAAAACATTCATTCATTCATTCATTTCACTTGCTGCTTGCCCTTTTTGACGGTAGTCTCGTGTGCAGGTTTCAATAAAAATGTAAAAAAGGAACTTGTTTTATTTTATGCAACAATTGAACATAGACGACAAACCCCAACGGGGCCAGGATTTACTGTTGAAAATGAGCAAAGGATATGAGTAGTTTTGACCTTACCCGGGATCTCTGAGTTCCACTCTGCCTTTCGTTAGCTGGCCCCCACCCTTGTCCCCAGATCTTGCCGTCCGAGCCCTCGAAAGAAGCCAAAAATCCTGCCTCGACTGCTGCTTCTTTGCTATTTTAAACTTCCTTGTCGCTTCCTGACTTTCCTGACTTTGGAACTGCGTGCTTCGAGCCCAACCTGCCTTCAATGGCTAGACGCCAAACAGCAGGGGTCTGTGTTATATGTCTTCTTTCCAAGCACACGCAACCACTCGGGCAAAGCGACGACTGTTGCAAAACAGTTGGTCCCTAATAAATCAATAATCTCAATCTTTGAAATTTCTCTATAAAAATATTGTTGGCAACTGTATTTATTATTCGATAGGCTATGTTTTGTAGCAGCTCTCAGCCGGAAAGTTGTCTCACGCCGGAAAAAACAACTTTCACGCAGATGAAACATTCCTCGTTCCGCGCCTGAAAACAAATTTTAACTCCAAACAATATTTTCGTTCAGAAGGGCTGCAAAAATCTTGTCTCGACTTCAAGAATCTATTAGCTCTAAAACCCCGATATTTTTAGATCAACTTTTCGCGTAAAGTAAATGTATTGAAGCAGCAGCTGTAGGGGGAGTGGTTCTGGTTCGTCTCATTTAAAAAAAATTCTGCTTTGGTAGGGTTTCGTAATATTTTTCCTGAAGCTCAGCCCATTTTTTCTCATCGGCATTGTTGACAACACAACACAATTTGTTCAGAATCTTGAGGTAAGTCACTTGCCATGGTTTCAGTGATTTTTTTTTGAATCTTTATGCGCCCGGATCATTTTTGTTGTGTTTTATTTCATTCTAAAACAATTTTATTTTTATCTGTTAAATATATGGCATTGGTTGTGTCATTTTATCTGTGACTGTTTCCATAAATGATATTATTGTAATACCTACTGTAAGATCCCTATTTGTTTTTTCGCATGGAGATTTTTGAACTATGAAATGAATTTTACCTTTATTTGGCGGTTTTAAGTTTTTGTTTATTTTGTTTTCCTTAAGGTTATTTTTGTGACAGTTTTCCTGACTAATTATTTAGTATTGAATGGATACCAGCTACTGTTGATGCTTTAAATGTAATGGCTATCAGAACTATTTCACATAGAATGAATAGTAGAGATTGGAATATCTTCATATGTTAAACTTATCACACACTTCTTCACAAACCTTGCACATTGTACATCATATTTCTTCACAGTTTTGTGCCATTATACTGGCCCTTGTACTTAAAAGATCAAATGTCAGAAGGCAAGGGATTGGTGTGACACAAAATGACTAAAATTTTAAAAGATTATGTTGAATAAGTGACAAATAGCTTGGTTCTCTAAATGGATGCATCCTCTCACATGGTTGGTTACATGGTTAGGGTATCAATATGCTTTTGATATGATTACATTCTTTGTTGAAGCCACATGTCTTTGTTACGTCAACAAAAATAAGGGTGCTACATTTGAGAGACCATCTTGCCACAAACAAAAAGAGCTAGCATATCTGCTTTGCAGCAATGTGGAATGATTCAACATCCTTTTAGAAGCAATTCTGGACACGATTGTGTCTGGTGGGCCTCTCCATACAGTATCCAGTTTTTGTAACTGCAAAGAAGAATTCTTTCTCTAAAAATTTGATTCAAGTCTTTTTTACAAAAAAAAATTGCACAGTTTACATTGTCTCTATAGGTCTCCAATCATCCATATTTCTTCTTGTAGTGTTGCCCATTGCAAGGCACACAAAGAGTCCCCTAGAATCTGCTTTTTATGCACCCCTAAAAGGTTTTAGTTGCTTTTCACTAGAGAAACATTGTTTCTTCTTGATGTCATTTAACATAGGTAATATCTATGATCCTTAGCTTCTTTAGTCTTATCTTGACTAATCAAGTCAATATTTTATGCTTAAAGCATTTTTACTTTCTAGCCTTCTATACTTTGGCATCTATTCAACCATTAATTGTTAGGTCTTGGGTCCTTGCTCATTAGTCAGTTGATAGAAAATATGAAACTTGTATCCATACTTGTCATACAAAACATTAGTTGCATTAAAAAAAAAACTTTCCTATTAGTCCATCTTTTTTCTCTCCAAATAGGCCCCAAAAACTCTATTTGCATTTTAGAAAAACACTTTGAAGGAGTAAGTACTAGGTAAATTAGCTTATGCACTCCTATATATCTCTTTACATGATGGATTGCCCTCAAATTTCAAAGCATTTTTCTTTTTATCTCATAAACTTGTAAAAGAACCATACTCCTAACAAGTGCTTCCATTCTAGTTTGGTGTGCTTGCCTAGTTGTCCTTTAGGTGTGGAAATTTTCCAAGTCTAATGAGAACCATCAAATCATTGCACTTGGAGAACTCATGAAGGCAATATAATACCTTGAGCAGAAATTTTGTTTTCAATGGTTGCAAAATTGTAATGTCCCCTTTTGGGATTGCCCTAAATCTTGCCCTAGAATCACAAGCTTAATGTAGTTAGGGTTAGAACTTACCACTTAAATGCTTCAAGCAAGGTAAATCTTGATTTAGGTCTTGCAATCATGTTAGTTAATATCAGAATTATAATTCATATGATTAGAACATAATAAATGCCTTATCTATTAAGCTATATAAATACAAAATTATTTCAAGACTATCTAAATTACCAATATCCATAATGCATATTGGAAGTCTTAAGCATAATAGGACTTGGATGAGAAAACATGATAAGTCTGCATAAAGCTACCCATCTAAGCTCAAGCGCATGAGCATCTAATCAAGACAACTCACCCCTTGGCTCCAAGTGGCAAGAATGTCCGAACCAAGACAATTCCACCCTCGGAGTGGCATGCTTAGTGGATACACTTGTATTTGCTTTTCCAATCCATGCTGTCTTATCCATCCTCCTTATGATTGAGACTCCATCTTAACAATCAGTCATAGTTTGGCTTGATAGGGGAGCCTTGAAAGGGGTGCTTGTAAACTACTCAACCCATCTAAGCTCAAGAGTACGAGCGTCTAACCAAGACAACCCACTCCTTGGCCCCAAGTGGTAGGAACATCTAAACCAAGACAATTCCACCCTTGGAGTGGTGTGGTTAGCATGAGAGGCCCGTAAACAACATCCTCCTAACTTGCTTCTTTCAACCTTACATTCGATTGATCATAGGATAAAGACATACATAAATATGTATATATTCTATTCATTATAAAGGAATAAAATCTAAGTATTAATTTACTAATATTTTTGATCTGATTGATACATTAGAGTTTCAAATTGCTTAGTCTTGTAATAGACGTTGATATAACTTTTGATGTCTGGATGAAATACTTTCCTGAAGCTGATCAATTTGTCTTTCATATTCAGAAGATATTGCTTAAAGAGAAACAAATAGATTAGTTCAAGTGGACGATTACTAATAAGGATTAATAATTGCTGCAAGCATCATTTTTACATAATCATGTATATATATAATCGTGTATGTATAATTGTGTATATATAATTGTGTATATATATATATAATATATAATCATGTATATATAATTGTGTATATATATATATATATACACGATATATATATATATAATATAATCGTGTATATATAATTGTGTATATATATATAATATATAATCGTGTATATATAATTGTGTATATATATATATATAATTGTGTATATATATATATATATATACACGATTATATATATATATATCATGTATATATATATATATATATAGATAGATAGATAAATAGATAGATAGATATTTTATCCCTAATATATATGAAAGACAGATTGATCAACTTCAGGAAAATACTTTCCTGAAGCTGATCAATCTGTCTTTCATATTCAAAAGATATTGCTTAAAGAGAAACAAATAGATTAGTTCAAGTGAATGATTACTAATAAGGATTAATAATTGCTGCAAGCTATTAAATATATTAAATAATGTAATATTAATGGTCATCTTAGTCATCTTTAGTTAGTTTAGTTAGTTTCTATTTTAGTCTTTAGTCTACGATCGTTTCTTTTAGAAACATCGTCTCTTGTAAATCTATATAAGGAACTTTCATTCCTCTATTTAATACATCGATTTTTGTAACATGGTATCAGAGCCAATGGGGTTCTTCAAAATTTGGCGAATTTTTTAATAAAAAAAATTCATAGTCCTCTCTACTTGGAATTTATTCCAAAAATTTTTCATTGTTTTTTAATGAAAAAAAATGACTTTGCAAATTCGAGGGTTTTTTTAACCCGTTTTTGTTTGCAAATCGCGATTTTGGATTTTATGGGAGATTTTCGAGTTTCTTTTTTGTCTACATTTTGAAGGAGGTTTTTTTTAAGATTTTCGTGGGTTCTTTGTGAAGAAAATTGCGATTTTTTTTGTTCCATGATAATTGAGGGTTTCTGCTTGCGATTTGCAGATACGGGTCGCGTTCCTCCTATTATTTTGCACACGACCCTTCTTGAAGCTTGCGACGACATTCTGTGATCGGCACTTCATCTCCCGCCTACCATTTGCTGTCATTGGTCTCTATCCGCGGGTACTATTCATTGGCAGAGGTGTCACATTTCGCCTGAGGTTCTCTTGCTGGCGTGATCAAATTTCCAGTCGGCACCATCATAGTCTGGATCTCTGCGTCAGCCTTTGTTCTCAGTTGGGCGCGATTTCAACCCGCCCAACCTTCATTTGTTCTACAAACCTTGTGACGCGTTTTTTGACTTGTATTTGGATGCATTTTCGTCTCTTGTCTAGCCGCGGATTTCAACTCTTGGTGGACACGTTTTGTTGCTTTCTTCTGGGCGTCTCTTTTTGCATTTGATTTTATGAGAAAAATCTTTGTTTTAGACATGATTTTTGATGTGAGGATGGGATCTATTTTGGGGGTTTTATAAATTTTTTGTCCCATTAAAAAATTATTGCTGGGGTTTTATATTTTTTCGTCCTTAAAAAAATTATTTGTTGGGTTTATAATTGTCCCATAAAAAAAATTATTTGGTGGGTTTTAGAATTTTTAGCCTTAAAAATTATTTGTTATTTTTGATTTTTGCTTGAAAAAATCATGGGTGGGTTTATAGTTTTTCCTTAAAGGGTTTTTTAATATTTTTTCCTGAATTTTTTTTTTGGTGAGGTTTTCTGATTTTTGCTTGAAAAATCATGAAAGGGTTTTACTGTTTTTCCTTAAAAACAATGTTTTGTATGCTGATCCGTGTTTCGGATTCCGTGCCAGCTACTTGGATTCCTTTGTGGGTTTTTTTACCTTTTTTCCGAAAAACGATGCTTTGTAAACTTCAGATTCAAGATTTTGCGATTTTGTCCTAAAAAATTGTGGTTTCTTGTAGTCTGTTCTGGAGCGTCGTGCTCATCTGCAAAAGTTTGGAGGGTTTGCTGATTTTTCCTCAAAATCGTGGTAGTTGTTTTTTTTGGAGTCTTTGGGTACAGGGAGGGACAACTTTGTTACCCAACATTAGGTTGGATGTTTTGTGATCAGTTCTGGTTGTTTTCAAAAGTTCTACAGTTTCTGAGAGAGTTAGTGGCAGACTCATCTCAAGTGGCATAGTCAGTGGCAGGCTCTTGTCTTTTGTGGTAGAACGTTCTTTGTTTCTGTGGGTAGTTAGAACGATGACCATTAAGGGAGGGTATTAAATATATTAAATAATGTAATATTAATGGTCATCTTATTCATCTTTAGTTAGTTTAGTTAGTTTCTATTTTAGTCTTCAGTCTACGATCGTTTCTTTTAGAAACATCGTCTCTTGTAAATCTATATAAGGAACTTTCGTTCCTCTATTTAATACATCAATTTTTGTAACACAAGCATCATTATTACATAATTGTATATAATATATATATTATATAAAGATATTTTATCCCATATATATATATTAATATTATAAATTATGTTTAAACTTACCTCCCAAATATATTTCTGATAATAATATTTGAATCCAATAGAATTATCCCTTCTTTCCAAACTGCTGCATTATCCAAATTCTCCATTCATTTTCCTATTTCCTTTCATTTCTTTCCTGCTGTATATACCTCTTTTAGATCTGCATATTTTATCTTTTAAATCTGCATATTATATCTCTCTTGTATATCCTCATCTTCTTACTGTCATTTATATCTTCTCACTTAGATGAGGAGACACATCCTTTGCAAAGTGATATCTTTTGACAAGACATACCCCTTTGTTTTGCAAATTGATCGCTGACTTCTATTAACTAAACTGAGCTCTCCCTTTCATTTATTAACTGCTGTCTCTTGTGGAAATCGTTGCCTTAAGGTTTCTGCCCTTTGATTGCTACCTTAAATCACTTCATAATAATGTTTGCTGTTTGCTTAATCGCTGCTCCTTTAATCCATTTAATCGCTGCACTTCATTATCATATATTATATTAATATTTTAATTACCATATTTTATATTAATATTTTATTATGTTTATATTCGTATGTTTCTTATTAAAATATATTATTATTTTATATATTAGCTTTATATATATTTTAATATTTATATATTATAATGATTTATAATTATAATAATATTTAAATTGTCTGTATTTATATTTTAATATTTATAATGTTATCTATTGCATTTTTAATGCTTGGTTTCTTTTATACTTTAATGTTGCAATTGATCATGGCGGGGGCATGATAGTTTGCCTTGCCCAAGATTGCTTGTCCTCAAGCAATCACAATCTAGGACGCTCTTGAAGTTACCAGGATCCCAAATCAACTTTTTCTCGTCCCATCTTCTAAATCAATTGGAGGTTATTACTCCTCTTTGACATATCCCCGTATTTGGTATTAAATTTATTTTCATATCTTGGGAAAGTATTGTTTTGATTTTACTTGATCCATTTAGACAATATCAATTTATCCCAAAATTTTGAGAGGTGGGAATGATCTTGTGATTTGTGGGTTATGGACCCATAATGTATCTTAGCATAGGCTTATGTAACAATTTGGTTATAACTTGATTTGTATCAAATTTATCTAAGGTACCTAATATTGAAGACATTTTCATCTTGAGTGTGGAGTTACTTTGATCAAGGATAGGACTTGGGAGAAGACCCTTGGATAGATTTATTCCTTTATATCCATTTCTTGTAGGAGTCACCACCCTTCACAAATGAGTCACCGCCCTTCATTATAAAAGAGTTAGTCTTTCCTATCCGATGGGTCACAACTTTTCACCTTTGAAGAGTCACAACCTTTCATATTAGGAGTTGCAACCTTCCTCATATCATCACTATTCATGACAACCTAAATTAATTCACTTGCAGAATTGCTTAGGGTTCTATTCTCAATTGAATTCTTCAATGATGTTATGGGTGTCTTTCTCAAATGAAATGCTCTCCCTTTCATATCACAAGTTTTGAGGGAGTCGCATCTTTCACTTCAATAGTTACAACTCTTCATTATTGCATTTGGAAACTAATTCAATTTTAGATAAGTCAATTTGTTATTGCTTCTCAACCAATAAGCATTTTGACAGACAAAGTTGTTATAATTCCTAAGCATAAAGTAATCCTAAACACACTTGGAGTAATCTTGTTGAAGGCATATTTGGCACAAAGCAAACACATAGATGTACACAATACATGAAGTATAAACATAGATACATGTAGGACACGGAGCATGAAGCATACACATAAATACATATAATATACAAAGTATACACTTAAGACTTGAAGCATGCACGTAAATACATGTAAGTCATGAAGTATACACATGAATACACATGTAAGTCGCAAAATATACACATAAGTCGCATGAATATATGTAGGTTATGAAGTGTACACATGAATACACAAAGTCACAAAGTATACACTTGACTACACGAAGTCACATGTGAATACACGTAGGTCGCAAATTATACTCATGGATACATGTAAGTTGCAAAGCATACACATGAATACACATAAGTCACATGAATGCACATAAGTCATGAAGTATACACACGTAAGTCACAAAGTATTCACATGAAGACACTAAGTTGCAAAGTGTAAACTTGAATACACGTAAGTCACAAAGCATACTCATGGATACACATCAGTCACAAAGTATGCACATGAATACACGTAAGTCATGAAGTATACACATGAGTACACGCAAGTCACAAAGTATACATGAATACATGTAAGTCACAAAGTATTCACATGAATACATGTAAGTCACAAAGTATACACGTAAATCACAAGGTATACATATGAATACACATAAGTCATAAAGTATACATGAATACACATAAGTCGCAAGGTATTCACATGAATACACGTAAGTCACAAGGTGTACACATGAAGGGCAGACACATTTAGAAATGAATTATTGGCTTATTAAGAAGAAGGCTGAAAAGTTAATTGAATGGTGGTTAAAGTCGGTTCATCTGCAGGTTGGTAGGATTAATGCTCTAATACCAATTGTAATGTCCCCTTTTGGGATTGCCCTAAATCTTGCCCTAGAATCACAAGCTTAATGTAGTTAGGGTTAAAACTTACCACTTAAATGCTTGAAGCAAGATAAATCTTGGTTTAGGTCTTGCAATCATGTTAGACAATATCCGAAATATAATTCATATGATCAAAACATAATAAATGCCTTATCTGTTAAGCTATATAAATACAAAATTATTTCAAGACTATCTAAACTACCAATATCCATAATGCATAGTGGAAGTCTTAAGCATAATAGGACTTGGATGAGAAAACATGATAAGTTCGCCTGAAGCTACCCATCTAAGCCCAAGAGTATGGGCATCTAACCACGACAACTCACCCCTTGGCCCCGAATTGTAGGAATGTCCGAACCAAGACAATTCCACCCTCGGAGTGGCATGCTTAGTGGATACACTTGTATCTGCTTTTCCTGTCCATGCTGTCTTATCCATCCTCCTTATGTTGAGACTCCATCCTAACAATCAGTCATAGTTTGGCTTGATAGGGGAGCCTTGAAAGGGTTGCTTGTAAACTACTCAACCCATCTAAGCCTAAGAACACAAGCGTCTAACCAAGACAACCCACCCCTTGGCCCCAAGTGGTAGGAAAGTCTGAACGAAGACAATTCCACCCTCAAAGTGCCGTGCTCAGCATGGGAGGCCCGTAAGGAACATCCTCTTAACTTGCTTTTGTAATGATTGCCCCTGATTTTTTTGTTTCTTTTTGATTGTTGATTGTAATGTTTGCAGATGTTTGTTTGTTTTTTCATATGCCATTCATTGTTTTCTATTCATAATATAGAAACTCAAGCATGGAAAGGAACTAGAATAAATGACTTGCAAATAGATACAACTTTCTAGAATATATTTCATTGAACAACATATCAGAATTTTCAGAATTAGCTTTCAAAATCAGACTTATACAAACTTATTTCAGACTCAGAAACATTCATATCAGACCTGGTAAAGTGGCTCTAACAGCAACAATGAAGCTCCAAACTTGCAGCGAACAATAGCACTTTGTTTAACAGCAAACCCCTTGCAATTCCACTGCCAAAGACCACCGTTCTCAAACTCCAATGAGGGCGAATATTGGCCTATACAACAACAGGCCTGCATTGTGAAAGCACCCACAAGAGGGCGCCACTTGTAGAAGGGCGACTTAGCCTAGAAATTCAGTTCTTCCTCAAAAAAAACAAATGAATACTTGATTTGGGGCGCCAAGATGAGGAGCATCCAAAGAACCAATGCCCAAAATGCAAACAAAAGTCAATAAGGAGTTGTGATCAGAAAACCAGATTCAGACCCTGTCATGAAATGCCCAGAAAACACTAAAAACCACCTCAAAACCCACACCAAAACAATTGAAACTGAAATTGTGAAGCACCAAAGCGACCCTTAAGTGGAATCACACTCAAACCAGCTAGGGTAGGTCTTTCACTATCGAAACCAGCTCTTGAATGAAGAGGGTTTTCGTCCTCAACACCAAACTGCAGATCTTTGGAGAAAATCCAGCAGCATCCTGTTATGCAACCAACTTCAACATATCCAAATGAGACTCCAAATGAGATAATATAGAGTCAATGAAGGATTAGGGCAACACAAATTTGAAATCCATCTTCCCTCCAAAAAGCAACCCCCTTTTTTGCCTTTGCTTTTAATTAAAAATTCATTTTAATCTCCACTTAACTCTCCCTTGGGTGTCCCACTTATCCAACCTTCTAAAACATTTTTGATGCTCTAAAAACTCTTGAAGTCATTCAACTAGGTGCCAAGGTACAAACTTATGACCCATCTGACCATCAACTTAAGTTATAAAATAAATTTACTAAAACATCTTAAGTGAGGAATGCAAATATTAAAATAATCAGACCTTAGCAAAATCCAACGCCTAAACTGGAAAGACATTACTGAAAGAAGCCTAGCCAGGATTAGTTACCATAAATAGACTTACTATTTTTAGTAACTACTAAAGATAGTAAACACATTGAAAAACCAAACTGGCATGAAAATTGATGATCAAAGTGGCTCACTTAAACAGTAAGTGCTGGAATTAGCCCTGCTAAAACTAGTAAGTCTTGCCTGAAATACCAAAAACCTTCATAGAAAGGATAGGAACTGAGTTCCCTTGCCAACTCCATTTAGCCTACAGGAACTTTGGAATAGGTTAAAGGATATCTCCACTGCTCAGAGGCTAGGAGGGGACATTACAGTCCTCCCTCCCCAAGATTGCTTGTCCTCAAGCAATCGCAATGCTGGATGCTATAAAATTTGCTCACTCTCCCAAGTAGCATCCTCAACTGGTAAGTCCTGCCACTTCACCAAGTGCTTTGTAATAACTCTCCTCCTGATGTTCCTCTCTCTAAAATCAATCACTGCCTCTGGAACAAGCACCAACTTGCCCTCCTCATCGATTGGGGCAACATTGCTGAAAGAGACACATTATGTCCAAGTGCCTTCTTGAGGCATGACACATGAAAAACATTGTGCACCCTACCCTTTGGCAACTCGAGCTCATAAGCCACCTCCCCAACTCTCCAGGTGACTCTAGACAGACCATAGAAACAAGGTTTCAGCTTCCTACTCCACTCTTCTTGAGAGTGGACTATCTGTATGGTTGCAATCTAACATAAACCATGTCACCCATCTCAAACTCTCGCTCTATGAGATGCTGATCAGCATACAACTTCTGCTGATTTTGTGCATGCTGTATGTTTTCTCTTAGTGCCCTCATAATGTCTTGACTCTCCTGCAATTTGGGCACCCTACAATCACCAATCAACAAATCAATGAAGCTAGGAGCTTCGCAATCGTACAAGGCCATGAAAGGTGACATCTGGATAGACATGTGAAATATGAAGTTGTAACAGAACTCCCCCAAGTGCAACCATTTTACCCACACTTTCTGCTGCCCTGAAACATAGTTTTGTAGGTAACCTTCCACTCATTTGTTGACTATTTTAGTTTGACCATCTGTTTGAGGGTGGTAACTAGTGTTAGGAGTTAGCTCGGTACCACATAACTTAAACAACTCCTACCAAAACAAGCTCATAAACTTGCTGTCCCTGTCACTAATTATGTTCTTTGGTGCCCCATGTAGTCTAAACACCTCCTTCAAAAACAAATCTGCCACCTGTAATGCCATATATCTTGCTGATATGGCAAAGAAATGGGCAAATTTGGTCAAACGATCTACCACAACATAAATACAATCCTTCCCTTGCATCTTGGGAAGCCCTGTAATGAAATTCATTGAAATACTTTCCCACTTTTGAGTAGGAATGGGCAAAGGTTGTATCAGGCCAGCAGGGTATGTGTGCTCATTTTTGTTTTGTTGGCGCACTTGACACTCAGGTACATACTTGGTAATATTCTCCTTCATCCCCTTCCATGAGAATCTCTCACGGATCTACCTATAAGTCTTATAAAATCCTGGATGATCAGCCATGGGAGTGTCATGAAAAGTCTTAAAAATCTGCTCTTTCAACTTTGATTCAGGCACCAACAATATCCTCTCCTTGTAGATGATCAAACCATCCCTTACATTGTATTTATCATCATGCAATGTACCAGCTATTATACTGTTGGTAAGGTTATTTTTTGCATAATCAGCTTGTATACTCTCTTTCCAATCTGCTGCTATTTCAGAAAAAAAACACACAAATGAGGTCTTCTAGATAGTGCATCAGCCACCACATTCTGTTTGCCTTTGACATATTCGATGTCATAATCATATGCTTGAAGTTTGCTAACCCACTTCTGTTGCCTTTCACTTAAATCCTTCTGATTAAGAAAGTATTTCAGACTACTATGATTAGTTTTAACAATAAATCTGCCTCCAAAAAGTTACTGCTTGTACTTAGCCAAAGCATGCATTATAGCTAACATCTCCTTATCATAAATTGAATAACTTCTTTCACTTCCTCTTAATTTTCTGCTCTCGAAAGCAATTGGATGCTTATTTTGCATGAGGACAGCTCTAATACCATCACCTGAAGCATCACACTCAAGCTCAAATGGTTTAGAGAAGTCTGGAATTGCCAGTATAGAGCAAAAACTCATTAAGTTCTTAAATTGATCAAATGATTTCTATGCTGATTCAGACCAAAGAAAGCCCCTTTCTTAGTCAAATCAGTAAGTGAGGCAGCAACTTGTGAAAAACCCTTAACAAACCTTCTATAGAACCCACACAAGCCAAAAAAAACCTTAAGCTGTGTCAAATTAGTGGGCGGTTGCTAGTCAAGTATTGCTTTGATTTTATTAGGATCAACACGAACACCAACAATACTGATTATATGCCCAAAATACAACTCAGTCATCCCAAACTCACACTTGGACTCTTTTGCAAAAAGAGACTCACTCTCAAGAATACCCAACATCTCATCTAAGTGTTTCAAATGCTCTTACCATTATTTACTAAAAATAAGGATGTCACCAAAGAAGATCAAAACAAACTTATGTAACTTTTTGCTAAACACCCTATTCATGCAGGATTGGAAAGTAGCTGGTGCGTTTGTCAAATCGAAAGGCATGACAAGAAACTCAAATTGACCGAAATGGCATCTAAATGTAGTTTTCTCCACATCCTTCTCTTTGACTCTAATCTGATGACATCTCGATGTCAAATCTATCTTGGAGAAATAGATTGCTCAATGCAACTCATCAGTGAGCTGATCAATGCATGGGATGGGATACCTATTTTTAATTGTTTTCTTGTTCAATGCTCTGTAATCCACACACATGCACATGGTTCCATCCTTCTTCTTCACCAACACAACCGAAGAAGCAAATGGGCTCTTGCTTGGCCAAATATACCCCATCTCCAAAAGCTCCTGTATAGTTTTCTCAATCTCATCCTTAAGTCTCTTAGGATGCTTGTAGGGAGTAGTAATCATTTGTTTAGTTCGCTCCTCCAACTCTACCACATGCTTAATGCCCCTATCAGGAGGCCTACCTAGAGGAATGCTACTGAGCACCTTGCTTCTTTTAGAAAGAAGCTCCTGTACATTTGGTGGATAAGACCTCTTAACTTCTTTTGTAACCATAGGAAAAATCACACACTTTGCTGCCCACTCTACTTGATCATGTTTGAAAAGTCTCCATATGCTTGAAAGTCACCACTTGAGGTCCTCCATTTGACATACCCCTCAAGACCACATTCTTCCCTTCTGATTTGAATGTTAGCTCCATGGTCTGAAAATTAAGAGTGATCTCTTCCAATGAACGAAGCCATTGTATCCCCATCATTGCATTAGTGTCTCCAATACTAACCACATAGAAGTCTTTCTTGACTTCATAGTTCCCAAATTGCAAGCTCAATTGTGGGACCATCTTAGTGTAATTGATTATGAAACCATCCGCTACCATTACCCGAAAACCACTCACCTCTTGTGTTTGAAGGCCTCTACGAACAACCAGCCCCTCATCAATGAAGTTATGTGTAGCTCTTGTGTCAATCAATGCCACCATTTGCTGCCCCTTAAGTACTCCTCTAATGCGAAGAGACACATTCTTTTGAAAGCTATGAAGTTGTGCAAGCTTCCCATCTCTGTCCTCTTCCTTCCCAACCTCTTCTGGTGCCTTTTCATCCTCACTTTCCTCAGAATCAGATTGCTTTTTTGATTTTTCTGATGCATTTTCTTCTTCTGAATAGTATTCTATTAAGAGTGCTTTCCCCTTAGCTGAACATTTATGACCTTGGGACCAAGGCTTCCTATATGTAAAACATAAACCCTTCCTCCTTATCTCATTTAATGTCTCATTGTCAATCCTAGTAACATGTTTCTTAGGCTGTTCATATTCCCTTGTGACATGTTTTTTATCCTTATCCTTCTTATGCAGCAGTCTTTTGGTCTGAAATTTATTCTTGGTAGTGGATGATTCCATGTCTTTTGCCTTTTTGATTGCTTCTTGAAGAGAAGGTGGGTTAAAGGCTTTGATCCAGCCCCTAAGAGGATCGAATAATCCAACAATAAAGAGCACTATGAGCCTTCTCTCTGATATATCTGTCACCAACACTGATAATCTTTGAAAATATGCAACATATGCATCCATTGTATCCCACTGTTTTACCTGTGCTAACTCCCTAAAGTGTAGCTTTGAGTCTTTTTTATCAAACCTCTCTATTAACCTTTCTGTGAATTCTGCATAAGAGGTAATCTGTGTATGTCTCATAGTGGCCATCCCATTGTACCACCACTCATGAGCAATCCCATCTAAATGAATAGAGGCATACTGTATGGACTCCAACTTTGGCATGGGGTTAAGAGTGAAGTAAGTGTCCAATTTTTGGACCCAAGCTCTCACTGCCATCTCCTCGGACCCATCAAAATATGGAAGATTTAGTTTCCCAACTTTCCTATGGAGATCATTATTTTGTTCCCTATTCCCCCTATTGCGTGTGTGCCTCATCCTGAGATCAATATACTCTCGAAGTGATATATCCTATTGAAACCCAAGCCCTGCATCTAACCAATCTTGTCTAAATTAATCTTGCTGCTCAACTAATGTAAGCTCTAGATTGGGTGGAGCATCTACCCTAGGTGGAAAAATAGGCATAAGAGGCCTTGCCATGGCTGCTCCATTCTACTGATTGACTCCTCTTCGCTGTCCCATATCATTACCTTGCCCCAAACGATCCAATCTCTATACCAACTGTGCAAGTTGTTGGTTAGTCTCTTGAGCATGTTGGACTGCTCTTTCTTGCTCTCTAACCACTGCATCCAAGACTAGAATCATTCTATTTGGTGGTGTATTCTGTCTTTCAGCCTCTTCTCCTCTTTCACCCATATTTTTTGAACTTGATGATTCAACTGAAAGAAATTTTGAGCGTTGTTCCTCTTCCTCAGAAGGCCAACACTCCCACCGTTCTTTTTTTCTCAACCTCTCTTGGTATCTCCTTTCCCGGTCACTAATGCTCATAGATTTTGTTTTACCCATTAGTTGGCAAGATGATTAGAGTGCTCTGATACCACCGTAATGATTGCTTTTGATTGTTTTGTTTCTTTCTGATTGCTGATTGTAATGTTTGCAGTTTGTTTATTTTTTCATATGCCATTCATTGTTTTGCATTCATGATATAGAAACTCAAGCTTGGAAAGTAACTAGAATAAATGACTTGCAAATAGATACAACTTTCTAGAATATATTTCATTGAACAACATATCAGAATTTTCAGATTTAGCTTTCAAAATCAGACTTATACAAACTTATTTCAGACCTAGAAACATTCATATCAGACCTGATAAAGTGGCTCTAACAGCAACAATGAAGCTCCAAACTTGCAGCGAACAATAGCACTTTGTTTAACAGAAAACCCTTTGCAATTCCACCACCAAATACCACTCTTTTCAGACTCCAATGAGGGCGAATATTGGCCTATACAACAGCAGGCCTGCACTATGAAAACACCCACAAGAGGACGCCACTTGGAGAAGGGTGACTTAGCCTAGAAATTCAGTTGTTTTTCTTCAAAAAAAAAATGAACACTTGTTTTGGGGTGCCAAGATGAGGAGCATCCAAAGAACCAATGCCCAGAGCGCAAACATAAGCCAATAAGGAGTTGTGATAAAAAAAACCAGATTCAGACCCTGTCATGAAATGCCTAGAAAAAATTGAAAACGACTTCAAAACCCACGAGCCAAAATGAAGTTAAGCTTCCACATGCCAAAACCCACTATCAACTCCTCAAAAATACTTGAATATCTTCATGATTCTTGACTGAAACTGAAACAATGAAGCACCAAAGTGACCCTTGAGTGGAATCACACCCAAACCAGCTGGGGTAGGTCTTTCACTACCAAAACCAGCTCCCAAATGAGAGGGTTTTCATCCTCAACACCAAACTGTAAACCTGTGGAGAAAATCTAGCAGCATCCTGTTATGCAACCATCTTCAACATATCCAAATGAGACTTCAAATGAGATAATATAGAGTCGATGAAAGATTAGGGCAACACAAATTTGAAATCCATCTTCCCTCCAAAAAGCAACGCCCTTTTTTGCCTTTGCTTTTAATTAAAAATTCATTTTAATCTCCACTCAACTCTCCCTTGGGTGTCCCACTTATCTAACCTTCTAAAACGTTTTTGATGCTTTAAAAACACTTGAAGTCATTCAACTAGGCGCCAAGGTACAAATTTACGACCCATCCGACCCTCAACTTAAGTTATAAAATAACTTTATTAAAACATCTCAAGTGAGGAATGCAAATATTAAAATAATTAGACCTTAGCAAATCCAATGCCCAAACTGGTAAGACACTGCTAAAAGAAGCTTGGCTAAGACTAGCTACTATAAATAAACTTACTATTTTTAGTAACTACTAAAAATAGTAACACATTGAAAAACCAAATTGGCATGAAAATTGATCATCAAAGCGACTCACTATAAACAGTAAGTGCTGGAATTGGCCCTGCTAAAAATTGCAAGTCTTGCCTGAAATATTGAAAACCTCCACAGAAAAGACTGGACCTGAGTTCCCTTACCAACTCCATTTAGTATGTAGGAACTCTGGAATGGGCTAAAGGATATTTCCATTACTCAGAGGCTAGGAGGGGACATTACAGCTTCCTTCAACCTTACATTTGATTGATCATAGGATAAAGACATACATAAATATGTATATGTTCTATTCATTTTAAAGGAATAAAATCTAAGTATTAATCTACTGATATTTCTGATCTGATTGATACATCAAAGTTGCAGATTGCTTAGTCTTCTAATAGACGTTGATATAACTTTTTGTCATGTCCCAGACTTCACGAATTGGTTTTTGGAGGCAAGATAAATTCAAAACAGTGTTTTTAAACACTAACATATATTTAATAAATAAATAAATAAATTTAAATTATTAATAAAATAATATTTAAATTTAGATGCCTTTTTGGCTGACATGTTTGGTTGGCACGTAATATTCGAATTTCATGTTGGCCAACCTCTTTTGGAAGGCACCATTTGTTATGTATTTATTTTGGTCTTGTTGGCTAGGAAGAATCATCACGATTTTGGGAAGTAACTTCTGTGGATTACTTAGGGACGAAAACCTCTGGTAATCATCGCCTTGGTGAGACAACAAACTCTACCTGGAAAATTGTGTTTCTGCTTAATTCCGCCATTACCTTCCAGTTTTAATAGTTGTTTATGCACAGGCGATTATCAAGCGGTTCCAAGTCCAGCGTTAAGGCCGAGCCTTAGGCTCTGGCTGCTCCTAAGCATCACACCACCATCCAATAGCCAATGACGCCAGACAAGTGATTAGAGTTCGATATTCAACGGAAGCCTAGGAGGAAAGATGCTAGGGAGTTTAGTGCTGTGACAATACCATCAGGCACTAAGATTAGTTGATCGTGGCTCATTACCGGTTCAACAAGACTTGGCATGGTAGCTCTCACGTAATTTGGAGGTCTTCAAAATATCACACGAAAGCATTATATTCCAGTAAGTGCATGATAGCACTCTAATACTTGCAGGGTGCTGAAGTAATTCGTACGGGCCATCAAGCATCCTTGAGACTCTTCACTCACGACTCTCAGGAAGAATAGCATTGTTGGGAAATCATTAGATGATCGAAGTGCCATTGTCAGCTGGAGACGGTACTCATTTGTTGCAAAGTGGGTCATTGAAAGCATCTCGATTTTATTCTGGTTACAGCGAGCAGATATCTACTCCTTAGACTGAATAAGAGAGAGTGCCTTGACTCTGCACTGGTATTCTATTCCAATGATTCCTTACTGTACTCTCCTTGTATGATTTGGGGTCGGGTCAGTCAAGATCGAATCATGCACATGTGATTGTTGTATTCCTTGATATCATATCTATATGATTCTAAGTGCAAATAAGCGAGTTATATTTATCTATCTTGCTTGATTTATTAACTATATTCACAATTATTGCTATATTCGAGCTACAGTATTTACTGTGTGTTGGGTGCATGTTCACTATAATTCTGTGTTTGATCATTATTGTGACATTTTCCTAAGCAAGTATATTACAGTGGTTTCAGAGCCTCAAATCTTGCCAGCTTGAGGGAGTTTTATGCAAGCAAACCAAAGGGAGCAGCGAGCTATTGAGAGGGGGAGAAGGAAGGCAACAGTTGAGTCTTTCAGAATAGGAGGCTGAGGTAAGAAAATGGTAGATAAGGATGAGTAGTGGGAGAATTTTCTGAAACAAATGACTCAGATGTAGGAGCAAATGGCAAAGCAACAAGAGCAAACAAATCAAATGATGAATATGATGTAGTCCATGAATGCCATGACCAACACCTTCAAATTTGCATCAAACAATGGTTCAGAATGCAGCCATTCCACTCACCAGGGGGTTGAAAATCAGAGCAAGAAGGCTACTCGCCCCACACAACCGACATTCCCACCCAAGAATGGATCTACTAATGGAGGGGAAGAGCAAAAACTTGTGGAAGGTGATGTCGATGCGAGCATTGATGCCTATGCACAGATTGATCTAGATGTGAGGAATCAAATTCCATCTATTTAGTATCACAACGTGAGGAATGGATCAAAAGGAGCACAATCAACATCCTATTTCAATAGAGATTTACAACATAGGGTGAGCAAATTGACTCTCCCAACTTTTGATGGTTCGGGAAAGATGATAGCAAGAGTTTGGGTACTTAAGCTAGACACATATTTCTCACTCAGCTCCATGCCTAAAGATGAAGTGGTCAAATTTTCCATTCTGCACTTGGACGGGATAGCACATGAGTGGTAGCATCATGGAATTGTGACGTAGGGATTTAATCTTGTCACCTCATATTCTGATATCACACAAAAGCTTATAGAGAGGCTTGACAGAAAAGATCTGGAAACATACTTCAAGGAATTAACAAGCTTAAGGTAGTAGGGAACTATGGATGATTATGTGGCAGAATTTTAGAGACTTGCGGTGATGGTTCCTGATGTGTCCGATAAAAGGCTCATGTTCTTATTTATTGAGGGTTTATCGGAATTGTTTCATGGATTGGTGAGAGCGCTAGAACTAGCGACATTGGAAGAGGCCATCTGTAGGGCTCTAAATCTTGAAGGATCCATCGTGAAGGATAAACCTATGGTGAAGAGTACTCCCATGGGGCAGCAAAAGAAACCATTCCAAAAGGGAACTTGTCCTCCTAAGAACTTCACTCTAGGGCCCAACAAAACTGAAATGTACAAGAACGAGCTCTGTTGAAAAGGTTTATGTTTCCATTGCAGAGAACCTTGGAATGACTTCCATAGATGTTTGGGAAAGGGCCAAATCCACTACATTGAGGTAGTTTTTGATGATGAAGGACAGATCAAAGAAGGAGAAAACGAAGAAGCTGTTAATGATAACATACAGTGTCGATATCATATTCCAGCTTGATAAATTAAATGATAGCCAAGAGGCTATTTAATTTATATATGGCACGAGTTTTGAAGAAGTCACATTTAATAAAGATTTGCATGAGGCTGACCTCATTCACATTATCTACGATTTTCTCCTTTTGGCGTGATCTCTCATATTGCTGTTGGTTGCCGACCTCCTTCTTGAGGACAACTTCTCTATTATTAGTGGCGTCTCTTTACATAGCCGACTTGCATTTAATAGGGTGGTGTCCCTTCATATTGTATTGATATGAGTTCGTTTCTTCATTATCATCATCAAGCAAATTCGTTTTATTCTTTCATCCAGTGCGAATCACTTCAAGAGCAGATTACAAATTTCTCTAAGTGCAGATTTAGATTGAAAGGAAGATCAGATTATTATCTGATATTGCATCGTGTATTGGTGCTGAATATTGGCCTTGAGTTTGGCCTCATTGTAAAGCGAATTGTTGCCACTATTTATATATATAAGAGAGATCTTTGTTGCTGGGTTTTTCTCCCTCAAGAGGAGGGTTTTCCGAGGGTATCTGCTGTGTTATTGTCTGATTTTGAATTAATTTTCTGTGTATACAATCTGATCTTTAAAATTTACATTGTATTAGAGCGGGTTTGAGAGGATCGTGATCAGATTATTGCTAATCAGCACTACCCCATTTGTTCATTCATCTACATCAGTCAAGATGGTGAATGGTTTGAAGGTTGAGGATAGACTCGAGGGTGCATCTAACTTCACTTCATGGAGATTTAGGATCATGCTTACCTTGCATGAAAATGACTTGGGTGAGTTCGTGGAGTCTAGTGTTCCTGAACCTAAGGAGGAAGAAGAAAAGTTGCAATGGGTGAAGAAAGACATTAAAGCAATGAAGATATTGGTTGATTTCGTCAAGGATCATATTGTTCCTACCATCTCTAAGTTGAAGACAGCGAGAGATATGCTCAAAACCTTGGAAGAGATGTACGAAATCAACAATACCAACCGAGCACTTGCACTAAAGCATCAATTGCATCATGTGAAGATGTCAAAGGGAGAATCTGTTATTGCATACTTCATGAGGATTTCAGATTTGAGAGATCAGCTCTCAACAATTGGGCATATGGTTGATGATAAAGACTTGACCATGCTCGCTCTCAATGGTCTACCTTTATCTTGGGAATCTTACATTCAGGGAATCAATGCAAGATCAAAATTGCCTAAGTTTGATCGCCTAAGATCTGATTGCATTCAAGAAGAATCAAGGTTGGTGGCAAGAGGAGTTGGTCAAATGTAATGTCCCCTTCTCATCAGTGATCAGCATTGGCATTCTTCAGTCTATTCCGGAACCCGTAGACTGGAATGAGGTGGAAATTAGGGTTTCATGGGCTTGGCTTTTGTAGCATTTCATTTTATTTACTATTTTTAGTAAATGATGGTTGTGGCAGTATGCAGTTGGTTGTCTTCAGTCTTCTCTTCAGTGAGCATATTATTGGTTGTTTCAATATCTTCCTCTCAAGCTTAATTTGTTGAAATCTACTAAGTATTGGCATAAGTGTTATAATTTTCAATTGACCCCTTGGCCTAAGGATACAACTTGCAAGTTGTTTTAAAAAGGGGACTTGAAGGGTACGCCTTGTCATAAGGTGATAATAATATTTTATATTTTTGAATTTATGCTTGGAGGAAAGTGGACGCCACTTTATGAGGAATATATTTTATGAAATTTGAAAATAAGGAGAATTCAAATGGTTGTCTTTTGGCGTGCCAATTGAGGAAGTTGAAGAGTTTCTCATTTCTTATAAAATGAAGACATGACTCCAGCATTTGATATCTATCAACTACCTTATTGTTATGCTGTCAAAATGACTATGGACATTTTGTTATTGCTTCGAGGATGCTACCTCCTAGCCCCTTCCCAATTTCGTGTTTGAAATATAACACCTAATTGGAATATTGCTGCTTCTCACATCAGACTAGCAGATTGAGCAATAAAGATTGAGAAATTTGGTGAATTCTACAGTTTTGAAGTTCCTGGTTTTGCTACAGCTGAAGCTGTTTTCTGTTCGTATCTTGCTGAGTGATTTTTATTTGGTTCTGGGTGTTTGAGCAATCTACTTGTTGACTGGAGGCGCCAACTTCCACCAAAAATCAGATTTTATTTTGAAGTATTCAATTTTATATTGCAAAGTCGATTTTCCTCAAGGGCCGTACCATTTAATGCTGTCTTGGGATTCGTGCCAAAAAAAGTAGAGACTTTGTTTGCTGTTTCTGGATTCTATCTTGGGCGCCAGACTTGTAAGGTGCTTTTGCAATTCGTTTCACGCCATTCGGAGAAGAAATAAGTGAGTTATGAATGTTTTTCTGTTTTCCAGTTTGCTGTTGTAAATTTCCAGAACTCAGGAATTTGCATCAGATTTATCAGTTTCCAGTTTAATCTCCATTTCAGTCATTGGAAAGCAAAGAACACTGTTATAAATTCATTCTTATATCTACATTTCACTTCTCTATCATTGTAACTCATTTAATTGCAGTCTTGTTGAAATTGTAAGGTTCTGATTAGTAGTACTAATCTAACCATTTGTATTGCTGCAACTATTTGATTGTATCTCATTAAAGTCCCCTGGATGGTTTACCGCCAGTGTGGTTAAATTGTTTGTAAATCTTGTACCCACTTAAGTGGTGAATCCCCACAGTTCTGTGGATGCCCGCCGCAGCGGATGAATTGCTTTAATTTGTAATCTTTTCCCCCCACTGTTTGGTGGTAGCGTGGAATTGTTTTCTCATGGCTGGTTATCCGCCTAATAGTTCTTAATTTCAATTTCTAGACTCCGTCATATGTTAGCACCTCGCCCTCAGTGGGATCTTGAGTGCACATTCTTGACGTTGAGTAGTTCTTCTATTCCAATTCAGTTTCTTCAGTTCAAGCTTCAGCATCTTCCATTCAAGTTCAGATTTTAATTTGAGGCTAACGCTAATCATATCATCTACTGCTGGTTATTTTGTGTTTTCCTTCGAAAAAATTGGTTAGCATATTTCAGTGGTATCAGAGCAGAAGACCCTGCCATCCTGTGGCTGATTGCAGTAGTGAACTGATGAGTGACAGAGACACAAGGCCATACACTAGAAGTCAGGCCAGAAATCAGCATCAGTTTCCGCCCGTTCCAGAGGCAGATACCTTCTCAGAAGTTCTAAGAGACCTTGGTAAAACAGTGGAAGGTTCAGATAATTCAGTGGAAGTGGTTGATCACACAACTGTCATAATGTCAGATTCAGTAAGAAAAGATAATGAAGAAAGGGATAGAGTGGAGAAGAAGTTTGACGGGATGATAGATATGATGTCCCGTTTGTTATCCAAGTTGGATCAGCAAGCAGCTCAGAGTATTATTCAGCCCCAAAATAACTCAGCTGGAGAAAATAGTGGAGTGAATGGAAATAATAACAGTGGCAGTCCTGAGGTGAATACTAGGGACAGAATTGTAGGTCAGCATACTACAATTCATAGTGGGTCATCCTCTAGACCCCTCTTTCCTGTTTTCACACCAAGGGAAGAGCAACAACCAGTTGAGGCTACTCCAAACTTTGCTGATGATGCTCGTCAAGCCTATATGGAGTATGTGTCCTTACCTCTTGACATGAGAGGAGCATGGACCTTTGATCAATTCATGAATCAAAGGAGTCGGAGAAATGGTGGTAGGAATGATCAACGTCCTCCTGCAGGCCCTAGAAATGATTTTTACCAAGCATTGGGAAAGATCACTATGGAACATTTTGATGGTGGTAACAAGTGTACAGCCAGGTCATGGGTGCAAAAGTTAGATAACTACCTCTCCCTTAGACCTATGCCGGAAGAAGATGCTATCAAATTTGCTACCTTGCACTTAGATGGCATAGCTCATGAATGGTGGACTCACGGTTTGGTCACTCTTGGCCACAACCTTATTCGCACTTATGGAGAATTTACAAATAAATTGATTGAGAGATTTGACACCAAAGATCCGGAATTGAAGTTTAGAGAATTGGCACAGTTAAAACAGCAAGGATCTTTAGAGAGTTATGTGGCTGATTTTCAGAGGTTGTCAGTAATGGTGCCCAACATTACTGAAAGAAGACTTGTAGTCCTTTTTGCTGAAGGTTTAATGGAGCCATTGAAGGGTTGGGTCAAAGCATTTGATCCTCCAACATTGGATGAAGCTATCAAGAAAGCTAGGAGCATGGAATTGGCAGCCCCAAGACCTAAGTTTCACTCAAAAACATTCAGCCATAAGAAGGATAAAAGGCCATCTTCAAATCTGCCCAAGAAGTTTCCACCAAGGCTGTCCGAAGAGCTCAAAGAACAGCTTAGAAAGGATGGAGTTTGCTTCACTTGTCGTGAGCCTTGGGTGAAAGGCCACCGTTGCTATGGAAGAGGCAAAGTAGTTCAAATGGAGGGCTATTCTGATTATGGATCAGAATCTGATTCGTCTGATCAGCAATACGAATCAGCAAGTAGTGAAGGTGAAGAAGTTCAAGAAGATAAGTCCGAAGAGGTTGGAGATAGTAGTGCTTTTGCACAACTATCCAGTTTTCAAAAGAATGAATCTTTTAGGGTTCATGGAGTGGTAAATTCACAAAGGATAGTTGCCCTAATTGATACTGGAGCAACTCACAATTTTATTGATGAAGGGCTAGTTGCTAGAAAAGGTTTAAAGACTGAAAATTTTGATGGTTTCAAAGTAATGGTTGCGGATGGTTTCACTATGTCTTGCACAAGGAGAATCCCTAATCTATCTTTGCAATTAGGGAATCATGAAATTAAGGATGATTTTTATGTGGTGGGTATAGGAGACACTGATGTTGTGTTGGGCATACAATGGCTGCGATCTCTTGGTGAGATCACATTGAATTTGCAAACCATGGAGCTGAAATTTCAGTCTAATGGAAGGAAGGTTGTTTTAAGAGGGATGTCAAATGGAGGCCCTCGAATTGTTTCGTTGAAAAGGATGGAAAGGCTGATCCGCCATGATCAAGTTGAATGGGCTGCTGAATGTATGGTTTTACCAGCTGATCCGGTTGAGGAAAAAAGGCAATATCATCCTGATATTCAAGCCTTACTTTCAAAGAAAAGTAAAATCTTTGGAAGCTTACCTCCTGGAAGACCTCCTGAAAGAGGTTCTGAACATGTGATTGAATTAGAAGAAGGAGCAAAACCAGTCATTACTACACCTTACCGCTATCCAAAGAGGCAGAAAGACGAAATTGAAAAGGCCATCAAGGAGCTGTTGGAAAGTGGTTTTATTAGACCAAGCAAGAGTCCATTTGCCTCAGCAGTAGTGCTGGTCAAAAAGAAAGATGGTACAATGCGTATGTGTGTTGACTATCGCGCATTAAATCAGAAAACCATCAAGAATAGATATCCTATCCCTAGGATTGATGAGCTCATTGATGAGCTCCATGGGGCAATGTTCTTCTCAAAGATTGATCTTCGTTCAGGATATCACCAAATCAGAATGAGGGAGGAGGATATAGAAAAGACAGCATTTAGATGCCACTTTGGGCATTTTGAATTTCTTGTCATGCCTTTTGGTTTGACAAATGCTCCAGCCACATTCCAATCTTGTATGAACAAGATTTTTAGACAGCAGTTGAGGAAGTTTGTGCTCATCTTCTTCGACGATATTCTCATATTCAGTAAGTCTTGGGAAGAGCACCTTAAGCATTTGGAAGAAGTGCTTACCATTTTAGAGGCGGAATGTCTATTCGCCAAAGAGTCAAAGTGTGAGTTTGGGATGGAAGAACTTTTATACCTTGGCCACATTATCAGCTCAAAGGGTGTGAAGGTGGATCCAGAAAAGATAAGGGCCATTCTTGATTGGCCAACTCCTAAGACTATTTCTCATTTGAGAGGTTTTTTAGGGTTATGTGGATTCTATAGAAGATTTGTAAAAGGTTATTCTCATCAAGCTGCACCTTTGACAGATCTTACAAAGAAAGGAGCTTTTCTTTGGACTAAGCAAGCACAAGAGGTTTTTGATAAGTTTAAACAAATCATGAGTTCGTGTCCAGTATTGGCACTTCCGGATTTCTCAAAACCTTTTGAATTACAATGTGATGCTTCAGGAGAAGGAGTTGGAGCTGTCCTAATGCAAGACAAACATCCTATTGTCTTCGAGAGTAGAAAGTTGAGAGGGGCAGAAAAAACTTACTCTATTTATGACAAAGAGATGCTTGCTATCATGCATGCTTTGTCTAAATTCCGTCAATACTTGGTGGGAAGTAAATTTGTTGTTAAGACTGATCACAACAGTCTTAAACATTTCATGCGCCAAAAGGAATTGAATGAAAGGCAGCAAAAATGGGTAAGTAAACTCCAAGCATATGACTTTGACATTGAATATGTCAAAGGAAAAAATAATATAGTTGCTGATGCACTTTCTAGAAGGCCTCATTTGCAGTCAATTTGTGAGTTATCAGCAGATTGGAAAGAATTAATTGCTGCTGATTATGTTAAAAATCAGTTTGCAACCAGCTTGTTAGAAGGTCAATTGGTTGATGGAAGGTATAAGTTGGTTGATGGATTAATTTATTATAAAGATAGAATCTTTTTAGTACAAGAATCTAAGCTTAAGAAAAAGATTCTACAAGCTTTTCATGATGTTCCCCTTGCTGGTCATCAAGGGATTTTCAAGACTTACAAGCAGATTCGTGAACGATTCACTTGGAAAGGTTTGAAAGATGAAGTCTTGAATTACATTAGAGAGTGTCCTACTTGTCAAAGGAATAAAAATGAACACTCTTTTCCTGCTGGTTTACTTCAGCCCTTGCCTATTCCAAATCAGAAGTGGGAAAGTATTGCCATGGATTTTATCACGGGGTTGCCCAAGGTGCAAGGACGTGACTGTATATTTGTTGTGGTTGATAGACTAACAAAATTTGCTCATTTCTTTGCTGTTACCACTTCATTTACAGCAGCTCAAGTGGCTGAGTTGTTTTTTAGAGAGGTGTTCCGTTTGCATGGGTTGCCTAAAACAATTGTCAGTGATAGGGACAGCAAGTTCCTAAGTGTTTTTTGGCAGGAGATCTTCAGATTGAGTGGGACAGTGCTTACTCCAAGCACAAGTTATCACCCACAAACAGATGGGCAATCAGAAATTGTTAACAAGTGGTTAGAGGGCTACCTAAGGAACTATGTTTCAGGACAGCAGCGAGCTTGGATTAAATGGCTTCATTTAGGAGAGTATTGTTACAACTCTTCTTATCACATGTCAATTAAGATGTCTCCTTTTAAGGCTCTTTATGGTTATGAGGCTACTAACTTTGTTGATCTAGTGTTTGGTGATAGTAGAGCCCCACAGGCTTTGGATATGTTGCAACAAAGCCAGGACATCTTGAAGACTCTTAAGGAAAATCTGCAACAAGCTCAGAATCAGCAGAAGTTATACGCTGATCAGCAGCGTGTGGAAAGGTCTTTTGAAGTTGGGGACATGGTCTATTTGAGGCTTCAGCCATATAGACAATCTTCTCTCAAGAAGAGTGGTGCAGAAAAGTTAAAGCCACGCTTTTATGGTCCTTTCAAAATCACCAAAAGGATTGGTGAAGTTGCTTATGAGTTGGAACTTCCAGCTGAAAGCAAAATACATAATGTTTTTCATGTGTCTCGCCTCAAGAAGGCAATTGGACACAATGTGGTGGCTACATCAGAATTACCTCCATTGGATGAGGAAGGTCATTTAGTGTTGATTCCAGAAGAGATCCTTGACACTAGAGAACGTTCTTTGAGAAGAAGGACAATCAAAGAATATTTGGTGAGATGGAGGAATTTGCCTATTGAAGATGCTACGTGGGAAGGTGAACAGATTTTGTTGCATCCATCTTTGCAGTTGCTTGGGGACAAGCAATTTCGAGGAGGGCGGACTGTAATGTCCCCTTCTCATCAGTGATCAGCATTGGCATTCTTCAGTCTATTCCGGAACCCGTAGACTGGAATGAGGTGGAAATTAGGGTTTCATGGGCTTGGCTTTTGTAGCATTTCATTTTATTTACTATTTTTAGTAAATGATGGTTGTGGCAGTATGCAGTTGGTTGTCTTCAGTCTTCTCTTCAGTGAGCATATTATTGGTTGTTTCAATATCTTCCTCTCAAGCTTAATTGTTGAAATCTACTAAGTATTGGCATAAGTGTTATAATTTTCAATTGACCCCTTGGCCTAAGGATACAACTTGCAAGTTGTTTTAAAAAGGGGACTTGAAGGGTACGCCTTGTCATAAGGTGATAATAATATTTTATATTTTTGAATTTATGCTTGGAGGAAAGTGGACGCCACTTTATGAGGAATATATTTTATGAAATTTGAAAATAAGGAGAATTCAAATGGTTGTCTTTTGGCGTGCCAATTGAGGAAGTTGAAGAGTTTCTCATTTCTTATAAAATGAAGACTTGACTCCAGCATTTGATATCCATCAATTACCTTATTGTTATGCTGTCAAAATGACTATGGACATTTTGCTATTGCTTCGAGGATGCTACCTCCTAGCCCCTTCCCAATTTCGTGTTTGAAATACAACACCTAGTTGGAACATTGCTGCTTCTCACATCAGACTAGCAGATTGAGCAACAAAGGTTGAGAATTTTGGAGAGTTTTACAGTTTTGAATTTCCTGGTTTTGCTACAGCTGAAGCTGTTTTCAGTTCATAGCTTGTGGAGTGATTTTATTTCAGTTCTGGGTGTTTGAGCAATCTGATTGTTGACTTGAGGCGCCAACTTCCACCAAAAAGCAGATTTTAAATTGAAGTTGTTGATTTTATAATGCAAAATCGATTTTCTCAAGGGGCCGTACTTTTTCATTGCATTGGGAATTGTGCCAGAAATAAATGAAGGCCATTTGCTGCTGTTTCTTCCTCCTGGATTTGGTCGCCTATCTTCTGAGATGCATTTGCAACAAATTTCAATCAATTTGGAGGTGAAATGAGTGAGTTATGAGTTTTTTACTGTTTTCCAGTTTGCTGTTCTAAATTTCCAGAACTCAGGAATTTGCATCAGATTTATCAGTTTCCAGTTTAATCACTTTTTCAGTCATTGGAAAGCAAAGAACATTGTTAGAATTCATTCTTATATCCATATCTCACTTCTATATCATTGTAATTCATTTATTTGCAGTCATGTTGAAATTGTAAGGTTCTGATTAGTAGTACTAATCTAACCGTTATTATTGCTGCAACTATTTGATTTAATTCTCATTAAAGTCCCCTGGATGGTTTACCGCCAGTGTGGTTAAAATTGTTTGTAAATCTTGTACCCACTTAAGTGGTGAATCCCCACAGTTCTGTGGATGCCCGCCGCAGCGGATGAATTACTTTCATTTGTAATCTTTTCCCCCCACTGTTTGGTGGTAGCGTGGAATTGTTTCTCATGGCTGGTTATCCGCCTGATAGTTCTTAATTTCAATTTCTAGACTCCGTCATATGTTAGCACCTCGCCCTCAGTGGGATCTTGAGTGCACATTCTTGACGTTGAGTAGTTCTTCTATTCCAATTCAGTTTCTTCAGTTCAAGCTTCAGCATCTTCCATTCAAGTTCAGATTTTTATTTGAGGCTAACGCTAATCATATCATCTACTGCTGGTTATTTTGTGTTTTCCTTCGAAAAAATTGGTTAGCATATTTCAGCTGGCTGGTGAAGATGAGAAAAACGCCCAAGTCTGAAGAACATCTAGCAGGACCCCCAAAATGCGCCCTGTCTTGAGTTGGCAGAAGGTTGAAAATTGTCTAAGGCAAAGCTTATCCTGCTTGACCCCTCAAATGCGCCCTGTCTCCAGCTGATGATGAAAATTGTCTAAGGCAAAGCTTATCCTGCTTGACCCCTCAAATGCGCCCTGTCTCCAGCTGATGATGAAAATTGTCTAAGTCTGGATTTAAGTCCAATAGGACCCCCCAAATGCGCCCTGTCTTGCTCAGCTGTTGATGAAAATTTCTAAGTCTGGATTAAAGTCCACCTCCATCCTCAAAATGCGCCCAAGGAAAAATAAGGTGATGGATGTGAAAAGATTCTAAGTATTGAAAATATCCTCCTCCACCCTCAAAATGCGCCCAAGGAAAAATAAGGTGATGGATATGAAAAAATTTCTAAGGCATGAAGTTTATCCACCTCCATACCTCAAATGCGCCATCTTGAAGATCAAATGAAGAAGTCTTAAGGCGTTGAAGTTAGTTCCTTCACCATATGCCAAATGCGCCCATATGGGCTAGGAAAAAGACAAAAGAGTTGACTTCCTCCTTGACCCTTTGAATGCGCCCAAGATTAAAGTGAAATGGGGTAAGGTTGTTAAATGAAGTAAATCCTCCTACACATGTGAAATGCGCCCATCTTGAAGATGGATGAAGAAGTCTTAAGGCGTTGGGCTTAGATTCTCCTCCATGTGCTAAATGCGCCCAAGTGCAAGGTGAGATGGATGATAAAAGACTAAGGCGTGGTTAAATCCTTCACCATAGGCTAAATGCGCCCATGTTAGAAATGAACTTGGAAAAGTTTCTAAGTGTTAAGTCCACCTCAGTATGCAAAATGCGCCCAGATACAAGATGAAGTTAAGACTTATGACTGGCATTGATTCCTGCTTGATATGTAAAATGTGCCCATGTTGATAATGTGATTTAAAATTTTTCTAAGTGTTAATATTTAAATTCCACCTTCTCTAGAGAAAATACGCCCAGGCCTGTAAGGTGATGAAATTTTCTAAGGCATGAATAAAATTGGCAGTGAATATGTCAGAAGGTGCCAGCTTCATGAAGTTGATGAAGATTGTCAAGACAGAGCAAGAAAATTCACCCGGATGTGAAGAATAAGAATAGACTTTGGTTGACAAATATTTTTCTAAGGTTGAAATTCAAAAAATTAAAAGTACCCCTTCGTTTGTAAACTCATGGATTTGATGTTTTTTGAAGGGAATTTTCTTCTGGGTATCAGACGTCTTCGACAAGAAATGGATTCTAAAGTCTTCCGCACTTCACGAAGGCCTTCAGGATGAAGATTTTCCATGGGCACCTAATTGATGAATTTTCTAAGGGGAAAATTTAAAAATTTTCTAAGGAAGGATAAAATGTTTTGTTGAAGATAAAATGCCTCGAATGATGAATTTGAAGTTGATTGCCTAGATGAATTTGAAGTTGATTGCCTAGATGAATTTGAAGTTGATTGCCTAGATGAATTTGAAGTTGATTGCCTAGATGAATTTGATCGAATTCTTCGTGAAAATAGTCTTCTTGAGCCAAAGATGAATAAAATAAAAGTTGTCAATGCCTTAGCTGGTGAAATAAATTTCTTGAAGAAGATGTAGTTGAAGTTAACACTTTCAAAAGATGATTTTAAAAGTGCATCTCTTAAATACGCCCTTGAGTAAGTTGAAATTTTTTCTAAGGCATTGAAATATGATGTACAGGTGTTATATGCCCCAGCCTACAGATGTTGAAAAATCATGAAGAAAGTAACATTGGCTAGAGAAAAACGATGAACCCTACCAAATCTGGAGATCACTCAGACCTTGGAGTTAAAGTATGAAAATTAGGTAAGTAAGGTGTGTTTATATTATGAAGTGTTATGATGCTCTTCTCCTTGCTTGTTTTGCAGGGTGAACACCGAGTCCAAGGCATGATGAGTTGGGTAGATGAAGCGAGTGTTGACGTGGTTTTTGTGACAGCACCAAACAGCGGAACAAAGTTTCCCAACGGATACCCTATTCCCTCTTGAACAAAGTATTCAACATGCTAAGATTGCGAGTAAGATCATGTTTTCAACTCCAAGGTTCCTTAAATGCGAATAGGCTCAGTTTGGTTGATGTGTTTTGCTGTGTTCTTACGAGGGGACTTACGCAATTGTTCAGACTTCTCACAGTTAGCAGCTGATATATGATTTGAAGGGGTTCTTGCGCGTATGATTTGGCAATGTGGTTCGTTTTCCTAAAAACTAATCAGAAATATACGGAAAGTAAAAGAGTATAAGGCCTAAGAAACTTATATTCTACTCTAAATGCAGGATATGTGGGGCTTCGTTTCAATAGACTTCAACCAGATTTCACCTAGCCTCACGTCGGACAGCCTCAGTAAAATCAGTGCAATCTTCAAAGGGACAACAAAAGATGTTCAAATCATGACTCAACATGCATACACCATCACAACGATGCATATAAGCATACCAATCACAATTGAAGTTAAACACAAGATAATCTCCAGTCGACCATGCAAGGCGAACTTATCATCAACAAGCCGCTAGTGGTATGGAATAAAGTGAAGCTACTTCAATAAAACACCACACATCAAAGTAAGCTACTTGCATGAAATTAAGCTACTTGGATACGAAAGGAAGAAGAGACCTTGCTAGCTATTCATGACAAGACGAATTCCACCATCAATGAAAAGATCTATTATCATGAAAAGTGTTACACAACAATCTCCCAAAAGTTCTCAAAGGGAAAACTTTCTTTCTTCTCCACACTATGCTAAGCAAAATGACTACTATGCTCTACTATGCAATCTCTCCAATCTCTAGTTCTAATGCTAATGCCTGATCTAATGAATTACAAATGAGGGGGACTCCCCCTTTATATAGCTAGCCAAGTCCCAAAAGACGGCTAGGGTTACAATTAATAGAGTGGCCAGAATCGTGCCACCTCAGCCCTAACCCTAAAAACTGCCAGAATAGGGAGTGGTACATTAAATGAATCAAAGATTCCCACTCACTCCCAAAATAGTAAAGGTAATAAATGCCCATATTCAGTCTTCTAGAAGATCCTCGTCCAGTAGTGCGTTCCCACTTGCCTTCTCTCTGACTGCCAACTCCACAAATCTGCGAAGTACAGCCTCAACCTCCTGAACCGAAATGGTGGAACACAATCTAACTGAAACTCTAACACTGTGACTGAATGCTCATGCCTTGTACAAGATTTTCTCCAAGCAATCAAGGAGTCCTGCGTGTTCTGGATCAAAGTGGAGAAAGTAGAAGTATTCTCGAAATCATCTTGTACAAAGGTCTTAACATCTGCAAAGAAAGGCACCAGCAAACCCCTCAAATTATCAAAATTAACTTCATCTGGATTCAGCCGCCTAGCAAATATAGCCTCAAAGGTATTCTGAACTCCATCTAGAATGTTGGCCATAGCCTTATGTACTCTAGCTGAATCCGCCTGTGCTGCATCGAAGAAGCCACGCCCTGTAATCGCCGAAGAATACCACCGAGAGAAATCATACCGGTCATTCTCATGAATGACACCTCCATCAATCAGCAATTGCAATGGCACATGCCTCAATGCCTCAAGACGCTGTATCACCTTACTCTGATAGATGGAGGCATCGCCCCAAGCATGATCCACTGCCTCCATCCGTGCCAAAATACTAGAGGCTTCTTGAAAAGCAAAAGCAAGGTCCTCCATAAACTTCTCAGTCTCGGCACGAACTCCTGTGACCCACTTGTTCGCCTCCTGTGCCATCTTTCCTAACTCCATCAAGCCGCTGATCGACTCTCTAGGTATCTCCGCTGGAGGCTCTATCACTGGTATATCTTGCCCTCGAGAACGAGACAACTGCTGAACATATCCTATTAAAGCTTTGTGTTCTCCTTTCAACTTCTTATACTTCCCTTCCTTCTTGAATAACCTATCCTTGAGGGCGAGGTAGGAGTTATCACACTCCTCCACGATCTGAGCACCAGTGGGGCGTCCCAAATGCAAAGTCGTGACCACATAATTTTCTGGCACTGCTTCACTTCGGTCACACTCAACTCGTGGCACAGCTACATGAAGGGTACGAGAGCCATCCTCTTCAGTGGATATCTTCGAAAATTTTCTTGCTTTCTTCTTCGGTGGAGGGGCACTGATCCGGTTCAAAAATTCTTCCATCTCAACTGCTGGATCAATTTCCTCGCTAGGGCTTCTTCTCATTCTATCCTTAAGCCAATCAGGCACATCATACTGTATATCAAAGGGTTGCTGCTCCTGTGCCTCTACTTCTCTAACTTGTTCAACTACTTCATCATTCTGGCGAGGCTCATCGTCCTCAAGTGGCTGAGTGTCCCCTGATACTATATCATCATCATCGTTCATGGCCCCCTCTAACTCCTGCTGAAATTGAGGGTCGGTAATAGTCCCCTCATCATCCTGTTGATCAACCCTATCAGGCGCGTTGACACTCTGGCCAACTGACTCCCTCCGTGGAGGCTGAATATTATCCTGTACCACTTGCACCTGATTCAATGCAATCCTCTGATCAGCAAATAAAGAGACCTCCTGTATACTTGGAGAGCGTGTCTCCAATGGTGATGCAACTGTGACTCGTGGAGGCTCTGGCTGAGTAGGCTCCTGCCGAACTATTTCCTTCTTTCTGGATTCCGGACCTCGTGTAATCTGTTTCTTCCTGCCTGTGGTGGGTGTCCTGTGATCTCCCATCAAATTGTAAGTCAAGGCAATTGACCTACTTTTCAACCTGCTCACACGTCTATCAACCCATGCTCTAGTAAATGTCATGACTGGGATAGAGAGAGTATCTAAATCCGCAACCTCGGGCTCTGACCAATCTGGAGGTGGAAGTGGAGTATCTCGAACAGCTGCATAATCAGGGTGGACAACATCCATATCCTCGTTCACCTGGTCTGGAACCGGTACCACTTCGCACTCCCTGATCAAGGTAATGGGCAACCGAGAAAACATCCTTTTCCTCACTTCAATCTCATCAGCTGCATCAGCCCAATAATCTTCAATGGTGGCCTTATGTTTGAATTCTTCTGACAACACCCACTTGATGTTATGATGCGGGTCATAGTGTTGTCGACTTGTATGATATGAGAAATGATAAAACTGAAGTTCACTTTCAGCCTCTCTAGCTGCCTGTATCGAAGGACACACCTCATCTGAGTTGCCCATGACAACTGGAAATTCTACTCCTCCCTTTTTCTTCTTCTTTTGAATTTTATCAAAGGCAAGCAGTTGCCTTGATATCTCTAGCATCAATATTCTATCTGTCGGGTACTTAGGCAGCCTATAAGGGTATGATGAGAAACCTTGCAGCCTAACATAAGAAAATCTCGGAAATTGTATGAACCAACACCCATACCTCTCAATTAGCTCTTGGGCATCCCTCAAGATTCTATGATGTAACCGCTCCTGAAGCAATCTCGTGATATACATGGTGAAAGAATCGTTGACATGTTTGTAGTGAGTTGTGCTCGACAGGTGCAACTGCGGACAAGCCTCATGAATTTTGAATTGATGAGAGCCACAGCCGACAGGTTCCTTGTAAGATATTCCCCTGTACTTCGTCATTCGTGCCAACATATAAATGATATAGGAACTCATGTAAAATGTTTTCGTCCTCCTCAAGCTTAGGAGCTGCTCATGTAGATTATCACTTATCATCTCGGCCCAATTGACATAGTCTTTCCCTTCTAGCACCAGGTTGATGTAGTAAAACATCCAAGGCTCAAAAATAAATGACTGTGCACAGCCTCCAACCCGACTCAGCATCATGATGAGGTCACAGTATTCTTGCTTCAAATCATCCGCTATGATCTGTTTGGGCAACTTCGTTCGAGAAGGCTTAGGAGTGCTCATCCAGTGGGTGTTAATTGTATCCATGCATCTTTCGAAAGCAGAAGCATACATCCGCTCTGCTCGCTCCCTGGATTTGTAGATCATATTTCTGTGCACCGGGATCCCGAAAGCTTGACCAATGGCTGCCGGAGTAAGATTAGCTAGCACTTGGCCATCTGGTGACATGATCGACCGGTGTTCCTTCTCGTAGCAATTAGCACACTCCATCATCAGCTCCGAGCATTGAATGGCTGGCGGAAAACCAGCAGCTGCATACAGTCCGGTTCGAACAATGTTGTGCGAAGTGGTCGAAGCCCGATGACTTCCAATTCCAAACATCCTGTTCTTGAAGGTCTCGAGGTTGACAGAGCCCAGGTTAGTATCTGTCAACTTGCCCAGCTTTGAAATGAACTTTGATTTTGGCATGAATGTTTTACTCAGCTTCTTGATCACAGCTTGCCTGGAGGCACCATTGTCCTTGCCAGTCGTCCTTGCCTCAGCCATCTGCAAACAGTAAACATCCATCAACAATTTAATTCATAAAAATAAAATAAGGCATTGTGTGTAGGGGTTGCAGTCGACTTTAGAAGCTGCAATAACTTTCGTGTTTGCAAACCTCAGCTTCTTTTCTTTTTGAACTTCGAACTTCAACACTTAGAAAAAGATTTCTAAGTAGACTTCAGCCTTAGCAATTTCAATCTGCAACTTGAACTTTTGCAAATTCGTACTTCACACCAGCAATCAGCAACTAGCAAGTTCGTGCTTTTTAAGTTCTCAACAATTCAATTCACTTCAAGGCGTCCTCCTCAACTGGCAACTTCAACTTTCAGCAACAGATGAATTGAATTTGCACCTCAGCCACAGCTTCTTTAACCAGCAAGTGCGCGCTTCTAAACTTCAGCAAAGGCCCAACAATTCAAGGCGTTCCTCCAGCAGTCTCAGCAACACTCAGTCTTCAGCAACTCACTGCAATGCTTCACTTAGAGCAAATCGAATTCTCCAGCTGTGAAAAATAAGTGAGAGACTTCTTCATTTTATAGCCAAAATCGAATTCTAGAAGAAGCCAATTTTAGCCAGTGCATTTAACTTCCACTACTCTGTTTCAAAAATTCGAATTCTCCCTCTCTGGTATTTCTGACACTTGTCTCTCGACCTCAGGAATCTTACTCTTCTAGAAGCTTGACTTTGACTGGCATCTTTGAATTTGTTTTAATTTAAATTCCTCTTTTAATTTACCAGCCGGAGCTCTATCACTCGAAATTCGAATTTAACTCTTCATCATCTCTGGAAAATCCCTCACTGAAAAATTCCATCAAAATCACCTAGGCAATTCATCTTGAATTCATCATTCGAAGCAATTCATTTTGAAAACACATTTTATTCACTCTGCCTTAGAGAATTTTAAATTCACCCTTAGGAAAATTCACAATTTGAGCGCTGATTAAATTCTTCACTGAAAAAGTGTTGGCGAAGTTTGGAAGACTTTGAAATCCATCTATCATCACAAATGTTCAGTACCCAGAAGCAAATTTTCTTCAGAACGCCTCGAATCCATGGGTACCCAACGAATGGGTTCATTTAATTTTTGAATTTTGAAGCTTAGAAAATATTATTTTCACCATTTTGAATTCATTCTTCGCCCGTGATCATCCTGTTGCTCCAGCTTCTCGAAGAACTTGAATTCATCTTGCCTTATCATCGTCTTCTGACTTCACTGCTGAGAAAATTTGCTCATGCTTCGAAAAATTTCACCACCTTGAGCTCCAGGCGTATTTTTTAAGAAGAAAATAATTTTGCCTTAGAAAATATTTTAATCATCCTGCACTCTAAGAATTTGCCTTAGAAAATTTTGGTTCACTTGCTAGTGTTAGGAGATTTTATCAACTTCATTTAGAAAATTTCATTCATAGAGGCGCCTTGCACATTTTATTCTCACTTGCCACTTGCATTTCACTCCACACTTAGGAAAATATTCCAACGCCTTAGAGAAATTTTAAAATCATCTTATACTTTATTTCACTTTACTTAAGGCGCATAGCACACTTAGCATTTTATTTGCACTACCTTGGAGTATTTTCAACACATTGCACTTTCAACGCCTAGCAAGTTTGTTTTGACTTCACACTTCACTCCACACTCTAGGCGCATAATACTTGAAGAGGTGATTTGAAAATCACGCCTTACCACATATCCCTTCACCACGCCTTAGAAAATTTTCTAACACTCTCCACTCTAGGCGCATTTAGCACTTGATGAAGGAAAATGCCTAGCACACCACCTTTTACCACGCCTTGGCAATATTTCTTACCTCATTTACCACCCTCAATTACCTTTTACACCTCAACTTGGGCGCATTTGAGCATGTCTAGTGGATGAAACTTATACAACGCCTTTGGAGTGACTCTTCAACTTCCTCCTTTTGTCTTCACTTGACTCTGTTTGGGCGCATTTCACCCATGCAGGAGGATAACGCCTTTGACTTTGTTTTGACCAATTTGCTTTGGGCGCATTTTAGCCTGTGAAGAGGATGAGCTTGTAATTTGGGCGCATTTTCATGTAGGTGGAGGATGAAACTTTTCAAACGTCTTCATGTGGCCCTTCAACTTCCGTTTTTTGTCTTGACATGCATGTATTTGGGCGCATTTTGCCTAGGGAGGAGGATGAAAACGTTTGACCACTTTGACCTCTTTGTGTTTTGGGCGCATTTCACCCCTGCTACAGGATGGGCGCATTTGGAGGGGTGAGGCGGATTTCTACACTTAGAAAATTTTTCAACCTTTTTCCTCTTCAAGTTGGGCGCATTTTGCTATGCCAACAGGATGGAAATCTTTGACTTTGCTTTGACTTTCTTCTCCTTGAGCGCATTTTGCCCCCTGAGAGGGATGAACTTCATACTTAGCATTTTTCTTGAGCTTCCTCATCAACTGGGGCGCATTTGAGCTAGGCGGAAGGATGAATGATGTTGACTTCCTTTGACTTTTTCCAGTTTTAGGCGCATTTTGGCCTGTGTGAAGGACGAGCTTCAAACTTAAAAATTTTCCTGCCTCCTTACTCACCTGGGCGCATTTTGCCATGTCTACTGGATGAAGCTCCAGACTTAGAACTTTTTCCATCGTTTTGCCAGTATTTCATGCCCTGCTATTTATAGTAGGTCTTCTCAATTTTGCATCTCTGAAGCTCGGAATGGCCTGAAACTTTGCCCACTGCATCCTTATCATCTTGTTGTCCCGTCGACACTGCCATTTTTAGCTGACCTGCTATTTTTAGCATGTTTCTGAAGGTGGTTTACTATAAATAGTAAGCTCTTGCTTCTGATAGCTCCATTGCTCCGATTGATTTGAAATTTTAATGAGGCGCTCCTCACCACGTGGCCTTACTGCCGACACTGACGCATGCGCTCAAATTACTATTTTTAGCCAGTTTCCAAATTGACTTACTATAAATACTAAATAGTAAGTGCTCCGTTTGACTTGAAATTTGACCAGCAGATAGCTTGAAGGATGCTGATCGCGGTGGTTTACACCGGTTTTCAAAAATTCTGACTTTTTACGCCTATTTTTGGGCTTCGAAGCTGGAAACCCTAATTCGCTCTGCATGCGTATCAAATGACATCTGTTTCTCTGCGTTTCTGTGGCACTGCGATCAGCTCGTGATTCTGAACTGCTGGGAAGTGGCTGCTGGGACACACCTGCTAAAAATAGCAAGTTCCTTACTGAGTGGGTATCTCCGTTTGCATGTTACACCATCGCGAAGCTCTCGAAAAACCTATCAGGAATCATCCGACACGCAAAAGAAACCCTGACATGCAAACCCTAAAAATAGCCTCGGAAGGCTGCATTCTAAAAGTGGTCGTCTCGCTTCGCATGTTATATCATCGCGAAGGTCTTGAAAAACCCAGAAGGAATATCCAGACATGCAAAGAAAAACTTTGCATTTGAACCCTGAAATTTGCCCCGGAAGCTGAACTGCTAAAAATAGTAAGTTGTCTGTTTTCGCTCAAATTTAGCATGCGAGCGGCTTGATGTACTCTGAATGCTGTGTGACTGTTGGAATCTCAAAATAGCTGACGAACTGCATGTAATTGTGCACTTACTAAAAATAGTAAGTATCTCAGAATCTGATGAAAATCTGCTGAGAGCCTGCTGGAGACATGCTGACAACAACGTTAAGCTCAGTTTTCAATTTATTGACTCTATTCGACCTTGGACTGACCAGAAACGATGAAACCCTAATTTCAGACTTGGTCAGCTTCACACTTAAACTCACCGACGGGTGCAATCCCTCGGAAGGCGGACATCAGAAAAGAGACAGAGCGAGAGAGAGAGAAGAAAACCCAAGCCAAAAGACCGGAACGGAGCAAAAATTTAGGGGGTCCCCATTTGAATGGGGCGATGTGTGAAAAGGTCACAACAGCGAGTACTTGGAAGAAATGGCTTGGGGAGATGAAGCGAGTACTTGGAAGAAATGGCTAAGTGTTGAGACCTAGTATGTGCCCAACTCAAGTGGCAAAGAAGAAATGTTTTCAAAGCTCAGGATGGAGGGAAAGATGGAAACCCAAGCGTTAATGGTCACGATCAAGTACTTCAAAGTTGAAGAACAACATCAAAGAAGAAAATCATCATCAAGCAGAAGAATGAGGTTGCAGTCTTGGAGTTTTAAAACGAGAACGTGCCTGCCATGCCAGAAGTTGAAGCAGTGGCGACTAAACTTATCCAGTTTGTAGTCAAGAAGAGGAACAAGAACAATTGGAACGTGTCTATGGATAGGAATCTTCTAGAGGATGGTGGACATTAATTGTTCATTTATTACTCCACTCCTCTTTTTAGGGTTAGGGCTGAGGTGGCACAATTTGGGCCATCCATCTGATTGTAATCTGAGCCGTCCGTTGGACTTGGCCAGCTATAAAAGGGGCATCCCTCCCTCATTTGTATCTAGTTAGAATAGCCGAGAAAGAATAGAGAGAGATTGATAGAATAGAAGGTAGCATAGTTTGATAGTTTAGCTTAGACTGAAAAGGAAGGAAAGTCTTCCCTTTGAATACTTTGTAAGAAGTTGTTGTGAACACTTTCATGATAAAAGAGTTTTCATTGATGGTGATCTCTTCTTTGTTATGAGTAGCTAGTGAGGCTTCTTCGTCCTTCCAATTCACGTAGAATCTTGAAGTGGCTTAATGTAAAGTAGATTTCATTTTATGCAAGTACTTAGTAATTGTGGAATGTGGTGCTCGATTTGAACAAAACTTCACTTATCCATACTACTAGTAGGCTCGCTGACGGTGGGTTCGCCTTGCGTGGTCAACTGGAACATCATGAAACTTAACTTCGATTATGATTTATATGTTGGCATGCATCGTTGTGATGGTGTCTTCATGCTAGATCGTGATTTGAATACCTTTGATTACTCCTGTGAAGATTGCACCAGTTTTGTGGAAGCTGTCCGAAGCGAGGCAAAGAAAAGCTCAGTTTAAGTCTGCGAGAATTGATGACCATGTCCCACCTTAGAGTAGAATTATAGCATCTCTTATCCCTACACCATTTTAAATTTAGTATATTTCTGGTTAGTATTAGGAAATTTGCACTTACCTGCCAAATCATTCGAACCATGTGAAGCCCTTAATTTGCTGTCTGCTGTCAGCTGCCGAACAATTGCGTAAGTCCCCTTGAAATACTAGCAAAATCATGTCGAGCCAACTGAGACTATCCAACACCTAGAAGGAACCTTGGAGTTGAAAGCACAAACTTTCTCGCAATCTTAGCGTGCTGGATATTTTGATCAAGAGAGAATAGGGTAGCTGTTGGCAATTTTATTCTGTGTTGGTGCGGTCACGAAAATCACATCAACATATCTATTCATATAGAGAACTAGAGATTCACCTGATATGTGGATAGTCAAACTCGGTCAAGGCATTGGAGTGATTCTCCCAGGTCTAGATTACAATATCTTTATGTAATCAATGTGATAGAGATAAATTATATAAATTCTATAGTTCATTGAGACTTTATCTTCAATTTGCTACTTGGTGATAATTGTCTCTTTCAATGTTCAAATCTATAATTTCGGTGGCATAATGTGGTTAAACTATGTGTGGCAAAAATATTGGAAACTCATTGAAAACTCAATCCAAACAATATTCAGATAACTGTTTGATATAATGCCTGAATAGCTAATTTAATAACTTTGAAAAAAAGTTGTATGCAAATTGGGGTATGTCACTATAGTGGTATCAGAGGTCAAAAATTTTCTGCCATCCTGCTGGGTAATTCAGTGATTGGTGTTTGTTTGTAAACCATTGCTTCATCGAGTGAAAAGGAATTGGGTAAGAAACTTTATCTTGCAGAAGATAAACTTGGTCATTCATCTGCTTCAAAAGAGGCTCTTCTCAGCTCATTGGAGGAAGTGGTGAATTGTTTGCATTCATTAGATCAGTCGCCTTCTTAGTTGATTCAAATGGCTATGACTCTAGTAGTGACTTCCTTTGGTGAGCACAGGTTGTTGAGGCACAGATATGACGAGGTACGTCTTACTATAGCTCATTGTCTAAGTGAGATTATGAGGATTATAGTTCATGAAGTTCCTTATAATGTGGACAAAATGAGGGAGGTGTTGCACTTGATCATTGAAAGCTTTGGTGGATTAGGTGATATCAAAAGTCCTTTCGGTAAGAGGGTTAAGGTTCTTGAATTGATGGCAAAGGTGAGATCATATGTTATCTTGATTGATTATGATTGTGATGATCCTATTCTATAGATGTTTCATCATTTCTTGGTTGCTATCAATGAGGATCATGACCAATCTATACAGGACTACATGAGAATCATTATGGCTTCAATCATTGATGAAAGTGATGTTATTTTCCAACCTGTCATAACTTTGTTATTGGCTGTTCTTAAGTGAAAATAGGACACTTCTTCAGCTGCTTATGAGTTGGTCAACAGTGTGAGGAAAAGCTGAAACCATACATTGTTAATGAGGAACAAGTGGATGAAAAGGAAATTAAAACAGTGGACGAATTACCTTCTGAACATAGCTCAAAATATGAATTATGCCATGAGGATGTAGCTGATATTGAGAGCCATGATATTGAAGAGAAATCTGAAATATTATTATATGAAGTTGAGATTGAACATTCATCCAATGAGTCATGTGAGATGAAGACACAAATGAAATTTAAAGAAGACATGATTATTGAAGCCCTTACATGTTATGACTATACACACAATGTCATTGAAGATCTCTTTTGGAAGGCCCAAATTGAGAGAAGAAAAAAGCGTATTGAAGGAGGAACCACTCTTGCAGATTTACAGGTAATCAAAGAGAACTTAAGAACTTTGAAATCTGATTACTTAAGTGGTTTTTGGCTAGAGATTGTTCCATCAAACTTGTAGAAAACATTTGAGTGCATTAAGAGAAAAGGAACAAGAAGTAAATAAACTCACCTTTTAGCTTACATTTATAAAGGAGTCTTTGGAGAGTACTCAAATGGCTCTTCGAGAGGCAAATTTTCAGTTAGCTGCTGCAAATCAGATTAAGGAGCAATAAAATGAGGATAGAGCTATTGAAATCAGACAAGTGATAGATGAGTTTGATGAGCTTTATATTGATGCTGATTTAGAGCAACCCTCCCAGTTGGTAAGAGCAGAGTTGGAACAACAAGATGATCGATTGAATCAAGTTGATAGAATTTTTTTTCAATATTCAGATAATCCTCTTTTTGATGGGATGCAGATTCCACTTTTGATAATCCACTTTTTGTGCTAGAGGATGAATCGATTTCTAATTCTAGTGCTATGGTTGGTGATGAATATAAGATATGGGATCCAGGTAAAACTCAAGATTGGGTTAATGTAATATCCCTTGAGAATTTGGCCTTAACTTGCTGATTTGATGCTCAAGGAATATTGTCAAACACTTGGCAAGCAAAATCTGTACTTGCTGTTTGTAACTTGTTTTTGAAGTTTTGGTCTTTGATTGATGTTTAATAATGCTGATATGACTTGAAAGAGATAATCTAAATGACTGGAATTGAAGAGAATGCAATACTAAAGCTATATTCAGCCTTTCAATGAATGCAAATGACTGAAATATCATGAGAAATGCTCCTAGACATTATTACAAACAGTTACCATGCAAACTAATGACTGAAATATATAATCATGATATTTGACATATTGACAAACACTTGAGATGCAACCTTATTCCTCCTTTATTGATTATGTAAATGACTGATTACAAATGGGCTGCAAATGCCAAGACTCTTGGCTTACAATATGATCAAATGTCATTACAGTTCTGATATATAAAATATGCAGCTACAGCTACCCTATGGTAGCCGCCCTTACAATGCAAAATGACCAACTAAATGATGCAAAACATGATGAAGAACCTGAAATTATATGCCGATGTAATTGAGGCTGAGATGGCGAACTTAATCCACAATGGCCAGCAATTATGAAGCCTTCAAGATGCAAAATCCAACCTTCCAAGACTGCCGTCCCTGTTCTGGAAATGCAGACCAATATAAAAATCGTAGCAGCTCTTTTTAACTCCAAACGACCTCTATCAACAGCGCCTAGACTCCCAAAAATGCAGCGCTCAAACAGCCATAAGGAATCAATGCAACAAGTGGCTTCCACAAGCAAAATCTGAAGTCTACAATGGCAGGTCGATGGCAGCAAATTTCCCACAAGAACCCACGATTTCTCCATGTGCAAAATCGCCTTATTGCAAACTAAAAATCGTCCTCTATACAAGCTTATGATTTTAATTGCTGATAAATGCCCAAAATCATCCCCAATAGGATGGAAACTATGCAACCAAAAAATCTGAAAATGTCTTCAATGTATTCCCCAAATTGAACCCTCAAATTTGGCCCTTGGCCACAAAATTTGACACAATGAGAAGACTGAAATATCTCCTCCAAATTCACCCAGCTAGGATTGGTGTTGCACAATCGAAACTGACACTTTAGAGTTTTCAAACTCTCGAGCGAGCTAAACATTCAGCTTCAACTTCTTACCACGCAAGTAAGGAGAAATGAATTCCAAATCAAGTGTGTCCAAATGCCTAGCCAACAACTTCTTAAATAGATTTCTCAACAAGTCTCCAAGAAGCTTCTAGAATATAATAATATTTTATTATTTAAGTGACTTTATGATATTATATTTATTTTAAGTCACTTAAGTCACTTAAATATTAAATTAATTAAATAATAAGTCATCCCTTTTGATATTATATTTTATTGGAATAACTTAATAAATAATTAATTTAATATACCTCCAATTTGGGGACATGACAGTTAATAAACTTTCAGATTTTATTTTATGGATGGGCTTAGGCAAAATTGCAGAGTTGAAGTTGCTGTGCACTTCCCAATCAACCGACACATAATTTTTGCTACTTGCATTCAGATGGTTTGGTCTATATTTTCAGTCAATAAGAGTTGCATTTATCAATGGAAGTTTAATGATGATGATAGTTCAATCATTTGGGAAGACACTTCAATCAATTTTAGGCTCACAAACCCTATGCATACAAGAATTGTTCTTCATTGTAGTTGCTACTCCAATATCATAAATCTGATTTTTACGGATATGGCTAATGAGTTGATCAATTTTCAGTACTTGCAAAATATGTGGCAGTGAAGTGTGGAAGCATTTTTAGATATAATTCAAATATTCCATATTTCCACATTGTTGAATAATGTATATGCCAATTCTTCCAGGTTGCTGGTCTATGTATTTTTAGATTTTGTAATGTTGATTGTAGCCATTTGGATACTTTGGAGTGTGCAAGAAAGCCATTTTGACATTTGGAAATTGAATAATTTTGAGATGCTATTAGTTGGTTTCAGAATTGTTTATGATGTCTCTTGTCCAACCAGTAGCTTATCAAGATTTTTTCCTCATCATTTATGGAACTCCATGAGGATTGTAGAGGAGAACCATTCTTTCCTGTTGATCAGAATGTTTATCTTATTGCACAGGATTGTGTTAGTCAGTGGGATTGGAGAAGTGAATCACATTGAGGTGCCTTGGCAGGTGAATGCTTATGATGTAGATTCCAATTTTCAGAGGTATTTTAGTTTAGGATATGAGGTTGATTATTTTGTAGGGCCATGTTGTGACCTTTTCACACATCGCCCCATTCAAAATGGGGACCCCCTAATTTTTGCTCCATTCTGGTCTTTTGGCTTTGGTTTTGTCTCTCTCTCTCTCTCTTTCTGTCTCTTTCTGTTGTCCGCTTTCCGGGGATGTACCCGTCTGTGAGCTTAAACGTGAAATTTTGGCCAAGTCTGAAAATTAGGGTTTGTATTTCTCTAGTCAATCTGAAGTCAAATGAAGTGAATAGATTGAAATCTGAGACTAACGTTGATGTCAGTATGCTTCTAGCTAGTTCCTAGCTAAGTGTCATCAAATTCCGACTACTTACTATTTTTAGTAAGTGTCCAATTCAGGGTGTTCTTTCAGCATTTTTGAAGTTTTGATCATTACACTGCATCCAAAACACATCAAGCTGCTCATCTGCAAATTTTGAGCTAGAACAAACAACTGTATGTTTTTAGCAAGTTTAGCTTCCAGAGCAAATTTTAGGGTTTATATGCAGATTTCTTCAATGCATGTCTGGAGATTCTTTCTGGGTTTTCAGAAACCTTCGCGACGATATAACATGCAAAATGAGATGATCACTTTCAAAGTTCAGCCTTCAGAGGCTATTTTTACGGTTTGCATGTTGAGATTTTCTTTGCATATCTGCACGTTCCTTGTGGTTTTTTCGAGGGCTTCGCAACGGTATAACATGCAAACCAAGATCAAGACTTTTTCAGGATCCGTCTTCAGAGGCTATTTTTAGGGTTTTCATGTCAGGGTTTTTAGCGCATGTCGGGTGATTCTTTATGGGTTTTTCAAGAGCTACGCAGTGATGTGACATGCAAAGCAAGATGATCTGTTTTCAGAGACTTACTATTTTTAGCAGGTCCATTCCGACAGCTGCCCGACGCATCAGAACCACAAACAGGGCAAAGTGCAACAAAAACGAGGTCAAACGGAGGTCATTTGATATACATGCAAGTCGAATTAGGGTTTCCAGTTTTGGGACCCAAAATGAGGGGTAAAATGTCAGAATTTTCGAAAACCAATGTATTGCACTGCGACCAACATCTTTCAAGCTATCCACCGGTAAAATTTGAAGGCAATCGGAGCACTTACTATTTATAGTAAGGCGTTCCAGAAACTGGCTAAAAATAGTAAATCAACAGTAGGCGCCAGTGTGAACAGGCAAGTCTACCGATGAGGATCACAACATTCAAATTTCAAGTCAAATGGAGTTGGGGAAGTCTCAAAAACAAGCAGTTGCTATAAATAGTAAACCACCTTCAAAAATGTGCTATTTTTAGCAGGTCAGCTCGAGATGGCAGTGTGAACAGACTGACAAGGTCATGAAGATCTAGTGGTTAAAATTTCAAATCGATCTGAGCTTCAGAGATATGAAAATCAAAGGACTTACTATATATAGCAGGGCATGGATAAGCAGGAAGAAGCAGGTGTGAAGAAAATTCTAAGTTTGAAGTTCACCCTCCTACACAAGCCAAATGCGCCCACTACAAGGGGGAGTTGATTAAAATTTTCTATGTCTGGAAGTTTATCCACCTGCCACCCTTAAATGCACCCTCTTCAAAGGTCAAAGTGTTAGAAAATTTCTAAGGCATGAGGTTCATTCTGCTCACTACCTCAAATGCGCCCATGTCAAGAGAGGCATGCAAGAAAAATTCTAAGTGTTTAAAATATCCCCCTCAACATGCCATATGCGCCCATCATCCTGCATAGGCTAAATGTGCCCAAGGAAGTAAGTAATGGTGATGAAATGGCTAGGGCGTTGTAAGTTGATCCTCTTGCATGTGCTAAATGCGCCCAAGTGGGCTAGGAAAAAGACAAAGTGGTTGACTTTCTTCTCCCTCCTTTGAATGCGCCAAGTCTAGGATGAATTTGAGGTGAAAAGTAGTTAAGTGAAGGTGAAGTTGATGAAAAGAGTTACCATGGTGTGGTGAAATCCTCTTCAACATGTGGAATGCGCCCAAGGTAAAGTGGATGGAAGTTGACTATGGAAGGCGTTGGAATAAAGTATCCCCCATGATGTGCTAAATGCGCCAAGATACAAGATGAGACATAAAATAGAATATGGAAGGCGTTGAAATAAAATATCCTCCATGACATGCTAGATGCGCCCAAGGCATTGAAGAAAATTATCTAAGTGAGTTGATAAAAAATTTTCTTCACAGGCAAAATGATTAAAGATGAATGAAAATTTTCTAAGGCAAATTCCTCCTTGATGCCTAATATTGATGATATTGATAAGATATTCTTCCTAAGTGTTAATATTTAAAATTCCACTTCCTTAGGAAAAATACGCCTAAGTTGGAGAAGATGTGAAATTTTCAGAAGCATGAATGAATTGGCAATGGATGAGTTAAAGGATGCCAGCTTCGCGAGACTGATGAGAATTTTCAAGTTAGAGCAGGAAAGCACGCCCAGGAATGAAGAACTGGATTAAATTTGATGAAAATATTTTTTTAAGGTTTAAAATTCAAAAAAAAAATGTACCCCTTTGTTTGTAGACCCATGAATTCAACACGTTCTAAAGGGAATTTTCTTCTGGGTATTGAAGATCTTTGACGATGAGTGGATTTTAAAGTCTTTTGCACTTCGCCAAGGCTTTCAAGATGGAGATTTTGATTGGCACTTAAATTATGAAATTTTCCTAAGGCAAATTTAAAATTTTTCTAAGGCAAAATGAATAAAATGTGTTTTCGAAGAATAAAATGCCTTAGACGATGAATTCGAAATGGATTGCCTAGATGAATTTGATCAAATTCTTTGTGAGATGAATCTTCCAGAGTCAGAGATGAATAAAACTAAATGTTAGAGCTTCAATTGGTGAATTAAATTTCTTAAAGAGTGAATTTGAAGTGAATGTTTTCAAAATGAATTTAAATGCTAAGTACGCCAGTCAAGATGAATCTTTCGAAATTCTAGAAGGTCAAGATTCCAGACGTCAGGTGACAAGTGTTGAAATTGCCAGAGGGAGGGAAATTCAAATTCCTGTTGTGAAGTAGTGGAGATTTAATGAATTAGCTAAACTTGGCTTCCTTCTAGAATTTGACTTGCCAATATGAGCTGAAAGTCGATTCATTTTTCTCCATGAATTGAAGAGTACGACTTGAGCTCTGAAATAGCAAATTGCAGTGCAGGCTGAGAGTTGGTGAAGAAGTTCGACTTGAAGAAGTAGAGAAGACTTGTAAGGCTGCAATTTGAAAAGTCTAAGTGCTGGCAAGTTTGATTTTAGCTTTGGAGTTGCAGTGCGAGTAGCTAAGTTGGTGAAGAAGTTCGACTTGAAGAAAAGAAGAAATGTTGTGTGCTGAAGCCCAAGTTAATTCGCACTTGAAGTCTGGAGTTACTGAAAGTAAAGTTGGCCGATTTTATCTGAGTGTGAAGTTGCTGCAGCCAACTTAGAAATTTGCTAAGTCTTTCTCAGTTGAAGTTGCTTGAGGAGAAGTTGTTGAAGCTTGCTTGAAACTTTCTAAGTGTTGAAAGTTCGAAATTGTTAGAGGAGAAGTTGAGGTTTGCAAATGAAATATAATGTTGCAGCTTCTCAATTCTAAAGGTCGACTGGCAGCCCCAATGTTATTTCATGTTATTTTATTTTTCTAAGTTAATTGTTGATGGCTATTTGTTATTTTGTAGGATGGCTGAAGTAAGAGCAACTGACAGAGACAACAATGTTTCATCCAAGCAGGCTGTTATCAAGAAGCTGAGCAACCCTTTCCTGCCAGAGTCAAAATTCACCTCGAAGTTGAGCAAGCTGGCTGATACAAATTTGGGTTCTTTCAACTTGGAGGCCTTTAAAAGTCGGATGATGGGAGTTGGCACTCATCGTCCTTCAATCACTTCGCACAATATTGTTCGAAGTGGACTATATGTAGCTGCTGGTTTCCCGCCAGCTATTCAGTGTCCAGAGTTGATGATGGAGTGTGCTAATTGCTATGATCCTGATCACAGGTCTATTGTCTCATCAGATGGTCAAGTATTTGCCAACCTCACTCTTGCAGCTGTCGGCGAAGCATTTGGAATTCCATCGCATGAGATGATGATTTACAAAACGAGAGAGCATGCTGAGCGAATGTATGCTTCAACATTCAAGAGATGTGTTGACATGATCAACGCTCGCTGGATGAACAAGCCCAAGCCCTCTTGTACAAAGTTGCCGAAGCAAATTATATCAGATGATTTGAAGCAGGAGTATTGTGACCTGATCATGATGCTTAGCAGAGTTGGAGGCTGCCCTCAAGCATTTATTTTTGAGCCATGGATGTTCTATTACATAAACCTCGTGTTGGAAGGAAAAGAGCACATCAACTGGGCTGTGATGATTAGTGACAACTTGAATGAGTAGCTCCTGAGTTTGAGGAGGACGAAGACATTCTACATGGGCTCCTACATTATTTACATGTTGGCTCGTATGACGAAGTATAGGGGAATGTCATACAAGGAGCCAATTGGTTGCGGTTCTCATTAGTTCAGAATTTATGAAGCTTGTCCGCAGTTGCACCTGACAAGCACGTCCCATTACAAGCGGATCAATGATGCCTTTACCATGCATATAACGAGATCACTTCAGCAGCGGACTCATCATAGGATCTCGAGGGAAGCTCAGGAGTTAATTGAAAGGTATGGGTGCTGGTTTATTCAGTTTCCGAAGTTTTCTTACATCAGGCTGCAAGGTTTTTCTTCGTACCCATATAGATTGCCTAAGTACCCAACCAATAGAATCTTGATGTTAGAGATATCTAGGCAACTTGCTGCCTATGATAAGATTCAGAAGAGAAAGAAGGGAGGGATTGACTTCCCGATTGTCATGGGGAATTCAGACGAGGTGTGTCCTTCACTTCAGGCAGCCAGATAAGTTGAAAATGAGCTTCAGTTCTTTCATTTTTCTTCTCACAGCAGTAGACAACATTATGACCCCCACAACAATATCAGATGGATACTATCGGAAGAGTTCAAGCATAAGGCAAATATTGAGGATTACTGGGCTGGTGCATCAGATGAGGCTGAAGTTAGGAAAAGAATGTTCTCAAGGCTACCACCAAGCATGATCAAGGAGTGTGAAATCATTCCAGTGCCAGACCAGGTGGACGAGGACATGAACGTTCTCCATCTAGATTATGAGGCAGTGAGAGACACGCCACTTCAACCCCTAGATTGGTCGGAGCCAGAGATCGCTGATTTGGACACGCTTTGTATTCTAGTCATGACTTTCACCAGAGCATGGGTTGAAAGGCATGTGAGCAAAATGAAGAGTAGGTCAATTCCTTTGACTTACAACTTGATGGAAGATCATAGGACACCCACTACTAGCAGGAAGAAACAGATTACTCGAGGTCCAGAATCTCGAAGGAAGGAGCCAGTTCAGCCGGAGCCTTCGGGAGTTGTGATTGAGTCACCTAGGCCATTGGAGACACGTTCTCCAAGTATACAGGAGGTCTCATTATTTGCTGATTAGAGAAATGCATTGAATGAAGAGCAGGAATTACATGAAGAAAATCAGCCACCAAGGAGAGAATCAGTTGGCCAAAGTGTTAATGCGCCTACTAGAGATAATCAGTAGGAGGAAGATGAGGAGACTGCTACCGATACACTCTTCCAGCGTGAGTTAGAGACGACTCTAGAATATGATGTAGTTTTAGGAGATACTCAACCATTAGAGGCCGATGAGCCTCACCAGAATGAAATTGAAGTAGAACAAGTCCATGAGGAGGAGGCTAGAGACAAGCAGCTGTTTGTTATACAGCAGGTAGTACCTGATTGGCTTAGAGATAGAATGAGAAGGATCCCTAGTGAAGAGGTTGATCCAGCGATTGAGATGGAGTAGTTTTTGAGTAGGATCAACGCGCCTCCACCCAAGAAGAGAGCTAGGAAATTTTCGAAGATCTCAACAGATGAGGATGGCTCTCGCACCCTTCACGTAGCTGTGCCGAGGGTTGATTGTGATCGAGATGAAGCAGTGCCAGAAAATTATATGATCACAACCATGGAGTTAGGTCGTCCCACCAGTGCACAGATTATTGAGGAGTGTGATAACTCCTATCAGGCGCTTAAGGACAGATTGCTTTGGACTGAAGGGAAGTACAAGAAATTGAAGAAAGAGCATAAGACATTGGTAGGATACATGCAGCATTTGTCTCGTCTTTGTGGGCAAGAGATTCCAACACTTGAGCTTCCAGTTGAGTTATCTAGGGAATCTGTTAGTGGCTTGGAGGACTTGAGAAAAATGGCACAGGAGGCAAAGAAATGGGTTACAGGTGTTCGTGCCGAGACAGAGAAATTCATGGAGGATCTTGCTCATGCTTACCAGCAAGCTTCCGGCATTATGGGACGAGTGGAGGCAGTTGATCAGGCCTAGGGTGATGCTTCTGTCTATTAGAGCAAAGTTATTCAGCGTTTGGAGGCATTGATGCATACTCCTTTGCAGATGCTGATTGATGGAGGAGTTATTCAGGAGGGTGATAGATACAATTTTGCTGGATGGTAATCTTCAGTAGTCACAGGACGTGGGTTCTTTGATGCGGCTCAGGGGGATTCAACTAGAGTCAGGAAGGCTATGACGAACATCATTGATGGAGTCCTGAACACCTTGGAGGCAATCTTTGCTAGGCGGCTGAATCCTGATGAGGTGACTACTGATAATTTGAGGGGTGGGCTGCTGCCTTTCTTTTCGGAGGTGAAGACCTTTGTGCAGGATGACTTTGAAAACATTTTGACTTTCTCCAGCTTGATTCAGAATACATAGGATGCCTTGACTGCTTGGAGAAAGTCTTGCACATGGCATGGACAGTCAGTCACAGTGTTGGAATTTCAGCTTGATCATATTCCACCGATCTCGGTTCAGGAGGTTGAGGCTGTGCTTACCAAGTTCATTGATTTTGCAGCCAAGGAAAAGGAGAATGGAAACGCACTTCTGGATGACTGATTGTAGGCATTAATTGCCTTTACTATTTTGGGAGTTGTTGTGACCTTTTCACACATCACCCCATTGCAAATGGGGACCCCCTAATTTTCGCTCCATTCCTCATCTTTTGGCTTTGGTTTTCTCTCTCTCTCTCTCTTCTGCTATCTGTCTTTCCGAGGTATGCCCGCCTTTGAGCTTAAACGTGAGATTTTGGCTAAGTCTATAGAATTAGGGTTTTGAGTTTTCTGGTCAATTTGAAGTCAAATGGAGTAAATAAATTGAAATCTGAGACTAACATTAATGTCAATATGCTTCCAACAAGTTTCCACTGAAGTTTCATCAGATTTTGACTACTTACTATTTTTAGTAAATGTCCAATTCCAGGTGTTCTTTCAGCATTTTCAAGGATTCAACAATCACACTGCATCCAAAACATGTGAAGTTACTCCTCTGCAAATTTTGAGTTGAAACAGACAACTTACTATTTTTAGCAGTTCGCCTTCCAAAGCAGATTTTAGGGTTTATATGCAGAGTTCTTCAATGCATGTCTGCATTTTCTTCCTGGGTTTTTTGAAACCTTCACGACGATATAACATGCAAAGTGAGATAATGACTTACAAAATTTAGCCTTCAGAGGCTATTTTTTAGTGTTTGCATGTCAGGGTTTTCTTTGCATGTCAGCATATTCTTTATGGGTTTTTCAAGAGCTATGCAATGGTGTGACATGCAAAGCGAGATGATCAGTATTCAAAGACTTACTATTTTTAGCAGTTCCATTCCGGCAGCTGCCCAGCGCATCAGAATCACAAACAGGGTGCAGTGCAACAAAAACGAGGTCAAACGGAGGTCATTTGATATACACGCAAGTCAAATTAGGTTTTCCAGCTTCGGGACCCAAAAAGAGGAGTAAAATGCTAGAATTTTCGAAAACCGGTGTATCCCACTGCGATCAGCATCTTTCAAGCTATCCACCGGTAAAATTTGAAGGCAATCGGAACACTTACTATTTATAGTAGGGCATTCTAGAAACTGGCTAAAAATAGTAAACTAGCATCAGGCGCCAGTGTGAACGGGCAGGTCATCCAATGAGGAGCACGTCATTCAAATTTCAAGTCAAACGAAGTTTGGGAAGTATCAGAATCAGGCTGTTACTATAAATAGTAAATCACCTTCGGGAATGTGCTATTTTTAGCAGGTCAGCTCAGGACGCTAGTGTGAACAAACTAACTAGGTCATGAGGATCCTGTGCCTAAAATTTCAAATTGATCCGAGCTTCAGAGATATGAGAATCAGAGGACTTTCTATAAATAGTAAGGTATGGAGAAGCTAGCAGAAGGAAAGAAAAACGCCTAAGTTTGAACAATATCCACCTCCTACCTCCAAATGCGCCCCCAAGGATAAATGAAGTTTGATGGAGATAAATTGTCTAAGTTTGAATTTCATCTTGCAGGACCTTGAAAATGCGCCCATCCTCCGTTGGAAGTCAAGAAAAATTCTAAGGCATGAGTCTTGTCCTGCTCCACATATCAAATGCGCCCTCCTCACAAGCAAGATGATTAAAAAATTCTCTAAGTATTGGAATATCCTGCAGGTACCTCCATATGCGCCCAAAGAAGGATGAAGAAGCATGGAAAATATTCTAAGTAAAAGTTTCATCCTCCTGCCACCCCTAAATGCGCCTTCTTCAAGAGTCAAGGTGTTAAGTCAAAGTTTTATCCTCCTCAAGGTAGGAAATGCGCCCATGCAAGATAAAAGGGAAGCTAAGGCATTGTGCATGTAAGAGAAAGATTCCAAGTGTTAAATTCTTCACCACCTTCAAAATGCGCCCATATTGAAAGTGGGGTCAAAAATATTCCAAGGCGTTGAGTTAATTCCTCCTTGATATGTCAAATGCGCCCATAAAAGCTAGAAAGAAGACAAAAAAATGTTAAAGTTCCTCCTCCACCCTTTGAATGCGCCCAAATGAGTAGAGAAAAGGACAAAGTTTTTAAGTTTCCTTGACCCCACCACATATTCGCCTAAGGAGAAAGATAACGCCCACAAGGCATATGAGATTTTTCTAAGTGTTGGAAATTCCTGTTGACTCCCTTGAATGCGCCTAACTTGGAGAGGCATGGATAAAAGTTGTTAAGTGTTTGAAAATTCCTATAGGCCCCTCCATATGCGCCCAACCTAGCAAGATGAACTTTGATAATGAAATTTTCTAAGGCATAAAGTTTCACCTTCTAGGAAAAATACGCCCAAGTTGATGAAGGAGATAAAATTTTCAGAGACATGGATAAAATTGGCTTAAAGATGTCAAAGGGTGCCAACTCCACAAGGATGATGAAAGTTTTCAAAGTTGGGGAAGAAAATACGCCCAAAGATGAAGAATTGGAATAAATTTGATGAGAAATATTTTTCTAAGGTTTAAAAATTCAAAAATTAAATGTACCCCTTCGTTTGTAGATCCATTGATTCGACGTTTTCTGAAGGGAATTTTCTTCTGGGTATTGGACGTCTGTGCTTAGGAATGGATTTCAAGGTCTCCCACACTTCGCCAAGGCCTTCGAGGTGAAGATTTTTGCTGGGCACTAGGTTGGTGAATTTCCTAAGGAAACTTTGAGAAATTTTCTAAGGCAAGGAATAAATGATGTTTTTGAAGATAAAATGCCTTGGATAGTGAATTTGAAGTTGGGTGCCTAGATAATTTTTGATCAAATTCCTGATGAAAACATTTTGCTCGAGCCAGAGTTGGATGAAATGTCATAGTGAACGCCTCAGCCGGAAAAGTGAAGAAGATGCAGTTGAAGCTAACACTTTTAAAAGGTGATTTTAAAAAAAAAATTTACCCTTGAGGAAGATGAAATTTGTCTAAGGCATTGAAATATGATGTATAGGTGTTATATGCCCCAGCCTACAGATGTCGAAAAATCATGAAGAAGGCAAAAGTTGTGCTAGAAAAAATGATGAACCCTATCAAATGAAGAGATCACTCGAACATTGAGTGAGGTAAATTTATATCATGAAGTGTTTTGATGCTGTTCCTCTTGTCTGTTTTGTAGGACGAACGTCGAGGCTAGAGCACGATGGTATTACAACCTTCGAAGGGAGATAAAGTTATGAGTTTCGAGCTCTTCCGCGAGATCTCGGTTGCACCCAAAACATGAAAGAAGAAAAGTTGCAAGAAATGGCTAAGTGTTGAAACTCCTCCACATGGATCTAAATGCGCCCAACTTAGGTGAAGAAATGATCGAGGCCAAGACTGAAATCCTTCAAATTCAAGAATTGAAATAATGAAGACCCAAGTGTTAAAGATCATCATCAAGCATAAGAATGAGGTTGTAGTCTTGGAATTTCAAAATGAGGACGTGCCCATCATATCAATTCAAGAAATTGAAGCAATAATGATCAGATTGATCTAGTTTGCAGTCCAAGAAGTTGAAGCAGTGTGAACGCGTCTATGAACAGGAATCTTCTAGAAGATGGTGGCCATTAATTGCTCATTTATTGCCCCACTCCTCTTTGTGGCGGTTTTTAGGGTAAATCTTGTTTAGGGCTGAGGTGGCATGATCTGGGCCATCCAGCCGATTGTAATCTGAGCCGTCCATTGGACTTGGCCAGCTATATAAAGGGGCATCCCGCCTCATTTGTACCTTAGTAGAGTTAGACACTAGATCAGACTAGAGAGTAGAGCAGAGAGACTTTAGTTGTAATAGCTTAGCATAGTATAGTTTGAAGGAAAAGGAAAGTTTTCCCTTGAAAACTTTGTAAGAGATTGTTGTGAAAACTATTATAATAAAAGATCTTTCATTGAATGGTGAATTCATCTTTGTTATAAGCAGCTAGCAAGGTTTCTTCATCCCTCCTACTTCAAGTAGTGTAAAGTAGCGTAATTTCATTTTCATGCAGTAGATGTTAGCTCTGAATTTGTGGTGTTAGTCAAGGCAGCTTCATTTTGATCCATACCACTAGCGGCTTGTTGACGACAAGTTTGCCTTGTGTGGTCAATTGGAAAGCATTGCAAACTTAATTTCAATTGTGATTCATGTGTTTGTATGCGTCGTTCTGATGGTACTTACATGTTGAGTCGTAATTTGAAAACCTCTCGTCACTCCCTTGAAGATTGCACTGACTTTGTGTAAGTTGTCCAACGTGAGGCTGAGTAGAGTCTGGTTGAAGTCTTTTGAGATTGATCCCACTTCCCGTCCTTAGATAGAACATAAACTTCTTAGGCCCTGCACTCATTTAAATTTAGTTCATTTCTGGTTAGTATTAGGAAACTTGTGCTTACCTTCCAAATCATTCAAACTATGTGAAACCCTATATAAAAGGGGCATTCCCCCTCATTTGTAATTCAGTAGAAATTAGAGATAAGAGTTAGACACTAGATCAGACTAGAGAGTAGAGCAGAGAGATAGTTTGATAGCTTAGCATAGTTTGGAGGAGAAGGAAAGTTTTCCTTTGAAAACTTTTGTAAGAGATTGTTGTGTTAATAATAAATGATCTTTCATTGATGGTGAAATTTGTCTTTGTTGTGAATAGCTAGCGAGGTTTCTTCATCCCTTCTACTTCAAGTAGCGTAAAGTAGCTTTAAGTAGCATAGTTTTTATTTAATGCAAGTAGATGTTAGCTGTGAATTTGCGGTGTTGATCGAGGCAACTTCGTTTTAGTTCATACCACTAGCAGCTTGCTGACGACAAGTTTGCCTTGTGTGGTCAACTGGAGCATTTTATAAGCCTAACTTTAGTTATAATTCACGTCTTGGTATGCGTCGTCTTACGGTGTCTTGATACTGGATTATGACTTGAAAATTTCTTGCCATCCTCTTGAAGATTGCACCAACTTTGTGTAAGTTGTCCAACGTGAGGCGGAGCAGAGTTTGGTTGAAGTTTGCCGAAATTGATCCCGCGTCCCGTCTTTAGATAGACCATAAGTTTTCTAATCCCTGCAGCGATTCAATTCCGTATTTTTTCTGGTTAGTTTTAGGAAAACGTACCTTATCGCTAATTCATCCGCATTGCATAAATTCCCTTCCAATCATCCATCTGTTGTCAACTGCAAGCCTTTTGAACAATTGTGTAAGTCCCCTCGTGTAAACAACATATCACAACAAACCTATTGAGGGTATTCCAAAGCATTTCGGAACCTTGGAGTTGAACGTGCGATCTTTCTTGCAATCTTAGCGCACGAAATTCTTTGATCAAGAGAGAATGGAGTAGCCTTCGGATTACTTTGTTTTGCTGATTGGTGCGGTCACAAAAATCACATCAATAGGCCACAAGAAAGGCGAACTCACATGGGGTATGAGGAGCTGATTGTTTTTATTAGAGTGGCACAACGACAACTTGGTGGTTTTTTGCGAAAATTGGTTCGGGATCCTGGAATCGTAGTTGGTTTCAGTTTGTTTCAGTTAGGTGGCCTGGTAGTGGTGCTAACATTGCTCGAGGACAAGCAATATTTGAGAAGGGTGGACTGTAATGTCCCCAATTTTGAGTCAGCATATAATTAATAATTAATTTTAAGTTGTCAAGAAAAGTTAAAAATATAAAGACAACTTAAATTAATTATTGGCACAAAAGTAAGTTTTGAAAAGTTAAAGTAAATAAATAAAGTTATTTTTGAGGGGAATTAAAAAATGAATTAAAATTAAAAGATGGAGAAAAGATGAGAAGTCAAGAAGTCAGGAGGAGTTACGAAGAGGAGTGGATAAAATTTTGCAGAAAGATTGTGCAAACAGGCTGGTTTTGGTTATTTTTTGGGAAGATTGTATTGGTGGATAAATTCCAGAACTTTGTGAAGACGAAATCCTTCACAGGGAATATCATCTTCAGAGTTGAGAGACACTCCCTGGATGGTGGTTGACAGTTCCATTAAGAAGCTGTGTTGGTGGTTAGTGTGGTGAATTTAATGAAGTTTTTGAAGGTGTGATATTGTGTATACGAAGACAATTCAGTAAAGATTATTTGAATTTCAGATATTCGAATGTCTGGTACATACAAGGAGTTAAAAGACTTTTTTGGACTGGACAAAGAGAACAAAGGGTAAAAGAGAACAAGAACTAAAACTCTATTCTTGGAGCTACCGTTAAATTAAAGGACCATACCAAGGTGATCTTCAAGAAGGGCGACGTGGGAATGTCAAAAGTCAGAGCAGTGAAACTATTCAGATCATGGTAGCCATCTCAAAGAGGCGTAGTTTGGAGTTTTGGAGCTCATAAAATATTGATGTGAAATTATTGGAGGAAGGTCAATATCATTGAAGCATCCAAGTTCATGTAATGATGCTCTTAAACTATTACCATTCTTTCTTGTGAGCCGCAACCAATTCAAAGAAGAGACGTGGGATAGCACCAAGACCGCAGTTTCCAGAATTAATATATTAATTTGATGATGGTGTGATCTTTGTAAGTCTTTCCTAGAGTGATACACATAAATATAGGAGGTTGAAAAGATTTCATGGATCTCAGGAAATGAGTTGTGGTCAAAAGAAGCTAAGAAACGTAACCATTGTAACTTGTAAAATGTTTACTATGGGAAAAAAGGTTGACGCATCATTTTCAGGAAATTGAAGGAACCTGGTGTGAGCTTGTGGCATAGATACACGAGAGATAATTCTAAATTTATTAAAAACTCATTGTAAGCATCATGGGAGCATTTGCATACATCTTGAAGGCATCGTATGAGATAAAAAGGGGTCGATGTCGATGTTGGTAGTGAATGTTGTAGAAACTCTTTAATGAATATCGAGATTGTTATGAAAGAGTCGTGAGCATATTAGACTTTCCAAGTAATTGTTGTTGAAGGAGGAATAAACGCCCATGCAAAACTCGTAATAACTTCAAACCATGGTGGGGAACCTGTTGATGACATTTCATTGGAGTTTAAAATATAAAACATCTTTGTGTCTGGAATATAAAGGTGGCCCTCTTCATTGTAACGTTGCAATTCAAAGGTATTGTAAATAGCTGCTGCAAGTTATTTAATTGAGGTATATATATCTATTCATATAGAGAACTGGAGATTCACTTGATATGTGGACAGTCAAACTCGGTCATGGCATTGGAGCGATTCTCCTAGGTCTGGATTACAATATCTTTATGTCTTCAATGTGATAGAGATAAATTTATAAATTCTACAGTTCATTGAGACTTGATTTACAATTTGCTACTTGGTGATAATTGTTTCTCTCAATGTTCAAATCTATAATTTTGGTGGCATAATGTGGTTAAACTATGTGTGGAAAAAGTATTAGAAACTTGGTGAAACTTCAATCCAAACAATATTCAGATAACTGTTTGATATAATGCTTGAACAACTAATTTAGTAAATTGGGAAAAAAGTTGTATGCAAATTTGGGTAGGTCACTACAATTATGGAGGATTCCTTGAAGAGCACTCAAAAGGCCCTTCAAGAATCAGAGGTTTATATTGATGAGTTCTGCGAGGAGCTGAGCTTGGTTCAATCTTCTTCATCCACTATAGATATCCAGTCTTATACTGTTGTTATGACACCTGCAGATGGTAGTGGCATTCTTTTTTTGAGGGGAGAACCCCTAACAGTGGTCGATCATGAGGAGTTTTCAAGTTTGTGTGAGCCTGAGGACATGAATGATTTTGACATTCCTGAGTTTTCACACAGCTTGTACCATAGCTACCATGAGTCACCTTTGAGGGAGGGCTAAATGTTGGCTCGGGATACATATCATCCATTGTGGGATGGAATGTTTCCATTTCTAGAAGATGGAACCAGAGACTGCGGGTATCCGACTCTGTTACTCTCAGATGGTTGTATACAGGGTTAGGGATCGGATTTTCATCACGCAGATGTGTCCTTGGTAGAGTTTGCAACTTCCTTGTTTTAATAATTTCCATTGGAGGTGTTTCTACAGGGAAGTTGTGGTTTCAGTGAGCATGATGGCATTGTTAGTCTAGTCCCCAGTGATGTAGTTTTGCTGCATGTTTTTGTAGGAGACGGTTGTCCTACTCCATGGGATTAGGATTTCATTCATAATTTTTGGAGGACAACAGTTGTTCAGGAGTTCGGAGGAGAGCTGCATCATCTCCTCGGCATGGGAGAGTGGCATTGGGATACTCTAATACCCTATGGCCTTGGTGCAGTCATTCGCATCGCCATAGGTCAGCCTTACAGTCTTGAAGGTGCTGATCTGTCTTATATCAGCAACTTAAAAGGAGCTGCTACATGTTTCTTGACACCTATGTGGGATACTCAACACATTCTTGGGAGATTTGCAGAGGTTGGGGAGAGGTGCTATGATGTTGGCACTTCGAGTTATTTCCATCTTCTCATGTTTGATGGATGTGAGGTTCTCGTGTGTTGGGATCCAAGAGGTAACATGCTTGGCACATTAGTTCAAATGGGTCTTGTTGAGTTGCATCACCACTCTTGGCTTGGTGATGATTATATCAAGGTGGTGTAGTGGAAGTCTGTGGCTATGGGAAATGGTGGACTTTCAATTTGGTTGTGGGATTTAGGGATTCCTATCTTTGGTAGATTGTTCTTCATTGGGGTAGTTGCCTACAGTGATGTTGAGCATGGTTTTATCTCTACCCAGTGGATGCAGAGGATATGTTGTAGGGCATGCTATAGATTGATTTGGGATCCCGACATTCAGGTGACAAGCTAGGGCATTCTAAGTGAGGATTGCTTGGGACAAGCAATCTTGGGGATGGCAGACTGTAATGTCCCCTTTTTCCTAAGCAGTGGTTAGATCAAGTGGTTAGTATACCAATTGGTCCCCATAGGCTAATAGGGTGTTTAGGGGACCCCTTCGAGGGTGATCTTTGGTTCTTCAACAAACCTTTTGGTGTTTATTTCAATACTCTTCAGTTCAGTGTTCGAGTTTATTTGTGGTGTGCCTTCTGGAGGCCATTCTGGACAGTTTGATGCACACTTACTATTTTTAGTAAGTCACTTGGATGTGTTGCTCATACTTACTATTTATAGTAAGTCATGGGTATGGTCAGTTGGCAGAGTTACTACTTTTGGCATGATGGTGTAATTATATTGGTTAATATTGATCCTATGCATTTAATATTAATAATGTTAAATAATAAAGTTAAATTAAATAATTTAACTTATTGAATTATATTAAAAGGGGACTTTATATTTAAAAGGATATAAGTGATTTTTTAGTGTACTTTATAATATAAAGTTAAGTGCCAATTTGTAAGGGAGACATAAGGACTTTATTAAAAGGGGATTTAAATGATTTAAAATAATACTTTATTTTATAAATTATTGTGCCCAATTAAATGAAATATTAAAAGGAGTTATAAGGTGGGAAAAGTAAATGAAATGAAATGACAATCAAATGCAAATTGAGCATGGAAATATAAAAGGGCAATAAAAGCTCATTTTGCACATTCATTCATTCATTTATTGTTGAAGAAGTTTATTTTGAAAAGGGTTTTGCTCAAGACTAGAGAGTCTGAAAATCTCAAGCTTTTTGAGGAGGAAATCCCTCAGGAAGAACAACTCGTTACAGGAGTGAAAGATCTCCCAAGCCAGCTTGTAACAATTCCATTGCAGGGATTGTGCTTGTGCTTCAAAGAAATTACAGGAAAAGCTTCACAGCTAGGGTTTGAACAATTTATCAGGAGTTGGATAATTCATTGAATATCGGAAAGGCAAGGGTTTGAAAATATTCATGTTGGATATGTTATATATTCATTTATTGGTCTTAGTTGTGTTACTTGCTTTCTGCCGCCTTGCTGGGTTTGATATTATATATTTATATGTTTCTTTATCTTGGGCGAGTTGTTGATATTTGAAGAGATTGAAGTTCTGCGTGGGAAAGGAGGATTACTTAGAGTTTAGTGTGGGCTTCTTCCTTACCATTTTGGGCAGCGTATAGACCTGGAAATTGCTGATAGGAGTCGCAGGGGCCTTAATGAAGGTGCTGTACAGGGTGGAGGTATTTTGAGCATGTCTTAGGCCTTCATTGGATGCGATAATAGCTCAGACATTCACTTTGTAAGGCTGCGATTGTGCATGATTGTGTTCAGACCAGCAAACGTTTACAGGTCAGAAATATATGCATTATAATGAGTCTATTAATATTTATATCAGACTGTTAGATTGTATGAAGTGTTATGTATTGCACAGTGTAACAACAATCTTATTAAGAAGAAATATCTTTACTGTGAATGGTAGCATATATCAGCCTCCTTTGGAGCACTATCAACTAGTATTTAATTCTGTGTTCAATGCAAGGTTACCCCAAGTTTCTGGGACGGGGACGACAGAGGATGGCGGGACGAGTCCCCAAGTTTCCGATTTTTGAGGCCAAATTTGGGGACGACAGGGGACGGCTATATAAAATATAGAAGAATTTAAAATATATAGGGAAACACTAAATATTCATATGAAAACAAGGATAGAGCATGCATAAATACATTATAAAAACTTAGCTTATAACATTTTTGTTAAGAATTCATTGCCAATATAGTGTTTTTTTCAATTACGATATGAAAATCAAAATAAAAAGAACATGGTACACTGCTGCCGTTCCCTTGGCCGTTTCTGGGACAGGGACGTTTCCGGGATGGGGATAGGGGGTTTTAGACCTGGGGACGCGTCCCCGGGTAACACTGGTTCAATGTTACAAACTTCCATTGCTAGTCTGAAAGTATTTACTGTCATCTATTTCATTGTGCTGAAAGTATTGTAAATGAAGTTCAGACCTGTAAATGTCATTCACAACCCAGGAGTATTTCCTAGTTAAAATTGAGCATAAAATAGGTCTATAATCAGCATTCTGTGCACATGTACTACTGTCACATCTTTACTCAGGAACACTAATGTGGAAGATTTTGAACCTCATTACAATATATTGGATAAGCTTCTATATTGATATGGATGAAGTCATCTATTTGCTGCTGTTATGACACGTTATTTGCAAATATGAAACATTTAGTCCTTTAGCATGCATTGTGTTTGATAAAATGGAACATCAAACAAATTGAAAAAATATCAGGGAAAATCAGAAAATTAAATATCCTATCCGGGGTGGGATATTATATGAAGCCATCCCTCCTACAATTCAAAATCACAGATGACGAAGAAGCTTGCTGCTGTTAGAAAAACCACTGAAATTTTTGGGAAAAAATTTGCAAAACTTGAGCAGCAAAGTAAAGAACCTACGATTTTATAAAAAAAAAATTGGCAAAAATTCAGGAAAAATCTGTAAAAAATTCCGGAAAAAAAATGCAAAAAAATCCCAGAAAAAAATGAAATATGCTAACCAATTTTTTCGAAGGAAAACACAAAATAACCAGCAGTAGATGATATGATTAGCGTTAGCCTCAAATTAAAATCTGAACTTGAATGGAAGATGCTGAAGCTTGAACTGAAGAAACTGAATTGGAATAGAAGAACTACTCAACGTCAAGAATGTGCACTCAAGATCCCACTGAGGGCGAGGTGCTAACATATGACGGAGTCTAGAAATTGAAATTAAGAACTATTAGGCGGATAACCAGCCATGAGAAAACAATTCCACGCTACCACCAAACAGTGGGGGGAAAAGATTACAAATTAAAGCAATTCATCCGCTGCGGCGGGCATCCACAGAACTGTGGGGATTCACCACTTAAGTGGGTACAAGATTTACAAACAATTTAACCACACTGGCGGTAAACCATCCAGGGGACTTTAATGAGATACAATCAAATAGTTGCAGCAATACAAATGGTTAGATTAGTACTACTAATCAGAACCTTACAATTTCAACAAGACTGCAATTAAATGAGTTACAATGATAGAGAAGTGAAATGTAGATATAAGAATGAATTTATAACAGTGTTCTTTGCTTTCCAATGACTGAAATGGAGATTAAACTGGAAACTGATAAATCTGATGCAAATTCCTGAGTTCTGGAAATTTACAACAGCAAACTGGAAAACAGAAAAACATTCATAACTCACTTATTTCTTCTCCGAATGGCGTGAAACGAATTGCAAAAGCACCTTACAAGTCTGGCGCCCAAGATAGAATCCAGAAACAGCAAACAAAGTCTCTACTTTTTTTGGCACGAATCCCAAGACAGCATTAAATGGTACGGCCCTTGAGGAAAATCGACTTTGCAATATAAAATTGAATACTTCAAAATAAAATCTGATTTTTGGTGGAAGTTGGCGCCTCCAGTCAACAAGTAGATTGCTCAAACACCCAGAACCAAATAAAAATCACTCAGCAAGATACGAACAGAAAACAGCTTCAGCTGTAGCAAAACCAGGAACTTCAAAACTGTAGAATTCACCAAATTTCTCAATCTTTATTGCTCAATCTGCTAGTCTGATGTGAGAAGCAGCAATATTCCAATTAGGTGTTATATTTCAAACACGAAATTGGGAAGGGGCTAGGAGGTAGCATCCTCGAAGCAATAACAAAATGTCCATAGTCATTTTGACAGCATAACAATAAGGTAGTTGATAGATATCAAATGCTGGAGTCATGTCTTCATTTTATAAGAAATGAGAAACTCTTCAACTTCCTCAATTGGCACGCCAAAAGACAACCATTTGAATTCTCCTTATTTTCAAATTTCATAAAATATATTCCTCATAAAGTGGCGTCCACTTTCCTCCAAGCATAAATTCAAAAATATAAAATATTAATATCACCTTATGACAAGGCGTACCCTTCAAGTCCCCTTTTTAAAACAACTTGCAAGTTGTATCCTTAGGCCAAGGGGTCAATTGAAAAATATAACACTTATGCCAATACTTAGTAAATTTCAACAAATTAAGCTTGAGAGGAAGATATTGAAACAACCAATAATATGCTCACTGAAGAGAAGACTGAAGACAACCAACTGCATACTGCCACAACCATCATTTACTAAAAATAGTAAATAAAATGAAATGCTACAAAAGCCAAGCCCATGAAACCCTAATTTCCACCTCATTCCAGTCTACGGGTTCCGGAATAGACTGAAGAATGCCAATGCTGATCACTGATGAGAAGGGGACATTACAGTCCGCCCTCCTCGAAATTGCTTGTCCCCAAGCAACTGCAAAGATGGATGCAACAAAATCTGTTCACCTTCCCACGTAGCATCTTCAATAGGCAAATTCCTCCATCTCACCAAATATTCTTTGATTGTCCTTCTTCTCAAAGAACGTTCTCTAGTGTCAAGGATCTCTTCTGGAATCAACACTAAATGACCTTCCTCATCCAATGGAGGTAATTCTGATGTAGCCACCACATTGTGTCCAATTGCCTTCTTGAGGCGAGACACATGAAAAACATTATGTATTTTGCTTTCAGCTGGAAGTTCCAACTCATAAGCAACTTCACCAATCCTTTTGGTGATTTTGAAAGGACCATAAAAGCGTGGCTTTAACTTTTCTGCACCACTCTTCTTGAGAGAAGATTGTCTATATGGCTGAAGCCTCAAATAGACCATGTCCCCAACTTCAAAAGACCTTTCCACACGCTGCTGATCAGCGTATAACTTCTGCTGATTCTGAGCTTGTTGCAGATTTTCCTTAAGAGTCTTCAAGATGTCCTGGCTTTGTTGCAACATATCCAAAGCCTGTGGGGCTCTACTATCACCAAACACTAGATCAACAAAGTTAGTAGCCTCATAACCATAAAGAGCCTTAAAAGGAGACATCTTAATTGACATGTGATAAGAAGAGTTGTAACAATACTCTCCTAAATGAAGCCATTTAATCCAAGCTCGCTGCTGTCCTGAAACATAGTTCCTTAGGTAGCCCTCTAACCACTTGTTAACAATTTCTGATTGCCCATCTGTTTGTGGGTGATAACTTGTGCTTGGAGTAAGCACTGTCCCACTCAATCTGAAGATCTCCTGCCAAAAAACACTTAGGAACTTGCTGTCCCTATCACTGACAATTGTTTTAGGCAACCCATGCAAACGGAACACCTCTCTAAAAAACAACTCAGCCACTTGAGCTGCTGTAAATGAAGTGGTAACAGCAAAGAAATGAGCAAATTTTGTTAGTCTATCAACCACAACAAATATACAGTCACGTCCTTGCACCTTGGGCAACCCCGTGATAAAATCCATGGCAATACTTTCCCACTTCTGATTTGGAATAGGCAAGGGCTGAAGTAAACCAGCAGGAAAAGAGTGTTCATTTTTATTCCTTTGACAAGTAGGACACTCTCTAATGTAATTCAAGACTTCATCTTTCAAACCTTTCCAAGTGAATCGTTCACGAATCTGCTTGTAAGTCTTGAAAATCCCTTGATGACCAGCAAGGGGAACATCATGAAAAGCTTGTAGAATCTTTTTCTTAAGCTTAGATTCTTGTACTAAAAAGATTCTATCTTTATAATAAATTAATCCATCAACCAACTTATACCTTCCATCAACCAATTGACCTTCTAACAAGCTGGTTGCAAACTGATTTTTAACATAATCAGCAGCAATTAATTCTTTCCAATCTGCTGATAACTCACAAATTGACTGCAAATGAGGCCTTCTAGAAAGTGCATCAGCAACTATATTATTTTTTCCTTTGACATATTCAATGTCAAAGTCATATGCTTGGAGTTTACTTACCCATTTTTGCTGCCTTTCATTCAATTCCTTTTGGCGCATGAAATGTTTAAGACTGTTGTGATCAGTCTTAACAACAAATTTACTTCCCACCAAGTATTGACGGAATTTAGACAAAGCATGCATGATAGCAAGCATCTCTTTGTCATAAATAGAGTAAGTTTTTTCTGCCCCTCTCAACTTTCTACTCTCGAAGACAATAGGATGTTTGTCTTGCATTAGGACAGCTCCAACTCCTTCTCCTGAAGCATCACATTGTAATTCAAAAGGTTTTGAGAAATCCGGAAGTGCCAATACTGGACACGAACTCATGATTTGTTTAAACTTATCAAAAACCTCTTGTGCTTGCTTAGTCCAAAGAAAAGCTCCTTTCTTTGTAAGATCTGTCAAAGGTGCAGCTTGATGAGAATAACCTTTTACAAATCTTCTATAGAATCCACATAACCCTAAAAAACCTCTCAAATGAGAAATAGTCTTAGGAGTTGGCCAATCAAGAATGGCCCTTATCTTTTCTGGATCCACCTTCACACCCTTTGAGCTGATAATGTGGCCAAGGTATAAAAGTTCTTCCATCCCAAACTCACACTTTGACTCTTTGGCGAATAGACATTCCGCCTCTAAAATGGTAAGCACTTCTTCCAAATGCTTAAGGTGCTCTTCCCAAGACTTACTGAATATGAGAATATCGTCGAAGAAGATGAGCACAAACTTCCTCAACTGCTGTCTAAAAATCTTGTTCATACAAGATTGGAATGTGGCTGGAGCATTTGTCAAACCAAAAGGCATGACAAGAAATTCAAAATGCCCAAAGTGGCATCTAAATGCTGTCTTTTCTATATCCTCCTCCCTCATTCTGATTTGGTGATATCCTGAACGAAGATCAATCTTTGAGAAGAACATTGCCCCATGGAGCTCATCAATGAGCTCATCAATCCTAGGGATAGGATATCTATTCTTGATGGTTTTCTGATTTAATGCGCGATAGTCAACACACATACGCATTGTACCATCTTTCTTTTTGACCAGCACTACTGCTGAGGCAAATGGACTCTTGCTTGGTCTAATAAAACCACTTTCCAACAGCTCCTTGATGGCCTTTTCAATTTCATCTTTCTGCCTCTTTGGATAGCGGTAAGGTGTAGTAATGACTGGTTTTGCTCCTTCTTCTAATTCAATCACATGTTCAGAACCTCTTTCAGGAGGTCTTCCAGGAGGTAAGCTTCCAAAGATTTTACTTTTCTTTGAAAGTAAGGCTTGAATATCAGGATGATATTGCCTTTTTTCCTCAACCGGATCAGCTGGTAAAACCATACATTCAGCAGCCCATTCAACTTGATCATGGCGGATCAGCCTTTCCATCCTTTTCAACGAAACAATTCGAGGGCCTCCATTTGACATCCCTCTTAAAACAACCTTCCTTCCATTAGACTGAAATTTCAGCTCCATGGTTTGCAAATTCAATGTGATCTCACCAAGAGATCGCAGCCATTGTATGCCCAACACAACATCAGTGTCTCCTATACCCACCACATAAAAATCATCCTTAATTTCATGATTCCCTAATTGCAAAGATAGATTAGGGATTCTCCTTGTGCAAGACATAGTGAAACCATCCGCAACCATTACTTTGAAACCATCAAAATTTTCAGTCTTTAAACCTTTTCTAGCAACTAGCCCTTCATCAATAAAATTGTGAGTTGCTCCAGTATCAATTAGGGCAACTATCCTTTGTGAATTTACCACTCCATGAACCCTAAAAGATTCATTCTTTTGAAAACTGGATAGTTGTGCAAAAGCACTACTATCTCCAACCTCTTCGGACTTATCTTCTTGAACTTCTTCACCTTCACTGCTTGCTGATTCGTATTGCTGATCAGACGAATCAGATTCTGATCCATAATCAGAATAGCCCTCCATTTGAACTACTTTGCCTCTTCCATAGCAACGGTGGCCTTTCACCCAAGGCTCACGACAAGTGAAGCAAACTCCATCCTTTCTAAGCTGTTCTTTGAGCTCTTCGGACAGCCTTGGTGGAAACTTCTTGGGCAGATTTGAAGATGGCCTTTTATCCTTCTTATGGCTGAATGTTTTTGAGTGAAACTTAGGTCTTGGGGCTGCCAATTCCATGCTCCTAGCTTTCTTGATAGCTTCATCCAATGTTGGAGGATCAAATGCTTTGACCCAACCCTTCAATGGCTCCATTAAACCTTCAGCAAAAAGGACTACAAGTCTTCTTTCAGTAATGTTGGGCACCATTACTGACAACCTCTGAAAATCAGCCACATAACTCTCTAAAGATCCTTGCTGTTTTAACTGTGCCAATTCTCTAAACTTCAATTCCGGATCTTTGGTGTCAAATCTCTCAATCAATTTATTTGTAAATTCTCCATAAGTGCGAATAAGGTTGTGGCCAAGAGTGACCAAACCGTGAGTCCACCATTCATGAGCTATGCCATCTAAGTGCAAGGTAGCAAATTTGATAGCATCTTCTTCCGGCATAGGTCTAAGGGAGAGGTAGTTATCTAACTTTTGCACCCATGACCTGGCTGTACACTTGTTACCACCATCAAAATGTTCCATAGTGATCTTTCCCAATGCTTGGTAAAAATCATTTCTAGGGCCTGCAGGAGGACGTTGATCATTCCTACCACCATTTCTCCGACTCCTTTGATTCATGAATTGATCAAAGGTCCATGCTCCTCTCATGTCAAGAGGTAAGGACACATACTCCATATAGGCTTGACGAGCATCATCAGCAAAGTTTGGAGTAGCCTCAACTGGTTGTTGCTCTTCCCTTGGTGTGAAAACAGGAAAGAGGGGTCTAGAGGATGACCCACTATGAATTGTAGTATGCTGACCTACAATTCTGTCCCTAGTATTCACCTCAGGACTGCCACTGTTATTATTTCCATTCACTCCACTATTTTCTCCAGCTGAGTTATTTTGGGGCTGAATAATACTCTGAGCTGCTTGCTGATCCAACTTGGATAACAAACGGGACATCATATCTATCATCCCGTCAAACTTCTTCTCCACTCTATCCCTTTCTTCATTATCTTTTCTTACTGAATCTGACATTATGACAATTGTGTGATCAACCACTTCCACTGAATTATCTGAACCTTCCACTGTTTTACCAAGGTCTCTTAGAACTTCTGAGAAGGTATCTGCCTCTGGAACGGGCGGAAACTGATGCTGATTTCTGGCCTGACTTCTAGTGTATGGCCTTGTGTCTCTGTCACTCATCAGTTCACTACTGCAATCAGCCACAGGATGGCAGGGTCTTCTGCTCTGATACCACTGAAATATGCTAACCAATTTTTTCGAAGGAAAACACAAAATAACCAGCAGTAGATGATATGATTAGCGTTAGCCTCAAATTAAAATCTGAACTTGAATGGAAGATGCTGAAGCTTGAACTGAAGAAACTGAATTGGAATAGAAGAACTACTCAACGTCAAGAATGTGCACTCAAGATCCCACTGAGGGCGAGGTGCTAACATATGACGGAGTCTAGAAATTGAAATTAAGAACTATTAGGCGGATAACCAGCCATGAGAAAACAATTCCACGCTACCACCAAACAGTGGGGGGAAAAGATTACAAATTAAAGCAATTCATCCGCTGCGGCGGGCATCCACAGAACTGTGGGGATTCACCACTTAAGTGGGTACAAGATTTACAAGCAATTTAACCACACTGGCGGTAAACCATCCAGGGGACTTTAATGAGATACAATCAAATAGTTGCAGCAATACAAATGGTTAGATTAGTACTACTAATCAGAACCTTACAATTTCAACAAGACTGCAATTAAATGAGTTACAATGATAGAGAAGTGAAATGTAGATATAAGAATGAATTTATAACAGTGTTCTTTGCTTTCCAATGACTGAAATGGAGATTAAACTGGAAACTGATAAATCTGATGCAAATTCCTGAGTTCTGGAAATTTACAACAGCAAACTGGAAAACAGAAAAACATTCATAACTCACTTATTTCTTCTCCGAATGGCGTGAAACGAATTGCAAAAGCACCTTACAAGTCTGGCGCCCAAGATAGAATCCAGAAACAGCAAACAAAGTCTCTACTTTTTTTGGCACGAATCCCAAGACAGCATTAAATGGTACGGCCCTTGAGGAAAATCGACTTTGCAATATAAAATTGAATACTTCAAAATAAAATCTGATTTTTGGTGGAAGTTGGCGCCTCCAGTCAACAAGTAGATTGCTCAAACACCCAGAACCAAATAAAAATCACTCAGCAAGATACGAACAGAAAACAGCTTCAGCTGTAGCAAAACCAGGAACTTCAAAACTGTAGAATTCACCAAATTTCTCAATCTTTATTGCTCAATCTGCTAGTCTGATGTGAGAAGCAGCAATATTCCAATTAGGTGTTATATTTCAAACACGAAATTGGGAAGGGGCTAGGAGGTAGCATCCTCGAAGCAATAACAAAATGTCCATAGTCATTTTGACAGCATAACAATAAGGTAGTTGATAGATATCAAATGCTGGAGTCATGTCTTCATTTTATAAGAAATGAGAAACTCTTCAACTTCCTCAATTGGCACGCCAAAAGACAACCATTTGAATTCTCCTTATTTTCAAATTTCATAAAATATATTCCTCATAAAGTGGCGTCCACTTTCCTCCAAGCATAAATTCAAAAATATAAAATATTATTATCACCTTATGACAAGGCGTACCCTTCAAGTCCCCTTTTTAAAACAACTTGCAAGTTGTATCCTTAGGCCAAGGGGTCAATTGAAAATTATAACACTTATGCCAATACTTAGTAGATTTCAACAAATTAAGCTTGAGAGGAAGATATTGAAACAACCAATAATATGCTCACTGAAGAGAAGACTGAAGACAACCAACTGCATACTGCCACAACCATCATTTACTAAAAATAGTAAATAAAATGAAATGCTACAAAAGCCAAGCCCATGAAACCCTAATTTCCACCTCATTCCAGTCTACGGGTTCCGGAATAGACTGAAGAATGCCAATGCTGATCACTGATGAGAAGGGGACATTACAAAAAATCTGCAAAAAAATTCCGGAAAAAATATGCAAAAAATTCTAGAAAAAATCTGCAAAAATTCTCGAAAAAATCTGTAGATATTCTAGAAAAAATAGGAATCGTGAAAAATAGGTCTTAAAACCCTGTATGATTTTTAACTGTTAAAAAACCCACAAATTTTGTAAAAAAATCGGCCAAAAAATTACAGAAAATAGACCCACAATTCCATCAAAAACCTTTGTACAAATCCATACAGTTTCCTTTGGCATGTTCTTTTGTGTCTTTTGCGTGCAATTCATCATTGCCATAGTCCATAGAATTCACGCGCTCACCAATCCCGAGAATTTACAAAACCTGAGCTCTGATACCATATCACAAAAACAACACACAAAAAGTTAACCAAGATTGCATAATAATTTGTTAAGAAATAAGGAGCAAAAACATCCTTATATAGGATTACAAATATCTTATCCACAGAGGATAAGGATGACAAATATCTTATACACAAAGGATAAGGATGACAACTCATAGGAAAATTTTTTAAAGTCAACATGACTTTATGAAAGAAGATTCCTAAAGCCTATACTAAAAGCTAATTGACCATTACAAGATAAAACATTATTTTAATGTGGGTACCTCACTAAGCCTTGTAGTTAGGACGAATCTTTTGCATCTTTTCTTTTCCTCGTAAGTTATACTTAAGGGGGGGTTGTTAGTTTGACTAGGTTATATTTCCTACCTAGTTCACCACTTTGGTCCTTTTCACACTTAGTTAAGTTTATGTAGGGAATTTTTCACTTTATCCCACTTTGGTTGTGTGTTTGGTCTCTTGGGTGGTATATTCTATATGCTCACCTATTGCTATCATTGTAATCGCTCAAGCTTGTATGCTTTGCATTCCCATTGAATAGAATACAGTTTATTCTATCGTTTCTGATTTTTTGTTAATGCCTTTTTTCCATTCATTCACATTCTTAGGTGGCTCCGCACCAAATTTTACAAAAAGACAGTAAACTATCTGCCAATTTTTGAGGAAAAAGAATTGCAATTTTGAGTAGAAATTGTGATTTTTAGCAATAGAAAGTCCATGATTTTTTTTGAAAATTCTGCTATATTCACTAGAGGCCTTTTTGCTATTTGGCCCAAAACAAATGTCATAATTTTTCAAGGAAAAATAAACACTATATTTTATTTTTGAACTCTTGCCTATGAATCCATACAGATTTGTTGTATGATGTGGTTCACAAATGTTTTTGGCTCTTCACTGTGCTATGCTAGCAATCCCTCAATCCGTCTTTGTGGGCAGCAGTCCCTAGGTTATCACGCTTTAATAGACTCTATGGCCTTTGCTAAGCTCTAATAACATATTATGGAGATGGAGAACATATAGATTACCAAGATATTCATTTATAAAAAAGAAAAAAGCTTTCTTATATAGGATTACAAGTATGGGAGACAACCCATGTTATGAATTTGGGACAAATAAAAAAGAACATATTTAAGTATACTAAAGTTGGAATGGCTTTGTGAAAGCTATAACTAATAACTAATTGACCATTATTATTTAATTATTACTCTAACAAAAGTCGTTAAGGAACCTTGTCTTAAGAAATGTAGGAAGAAACAAGATCCTCAAATCTTTAAAGTAATTTTGAAGATGGCTGATCTTATGCTTGGACTGGTGAGTGTTTCCAAGTATTCTGATCTAGGTAGTCTTGTTGTTGGTGTGCATATAGGGACAACTCTTATTCCAAATACTTTGACTTACTTGGGAGCTGCTATTAATGTTATGACAAAGAGGATAGGCTAAAGCTGCAAGGTCTTCAACAAAATCCGACTATCCTTCAGGTGGGTGATCACTTTTCTATCAGGCTGGAAAAACCTAAGTTTGGGGGAATATCCCCTTATCCTTGGAAGACCATGGTTGGCTATTGCTAATGCTTATTATAGTTCTCACGTAGGAGATATTGTCATCTCCAACGATAATCAAACTAAAAAGCTTACATTAAATATTCTTGCTCAATGTAGTTCCTTTGAGTGTTAAAATTAATTGTAGATGTACATGCCTTCTTGGAACATTTTGTTACTTTATTTATTCAATTTTTCAGTTGTTCTTTAATGCTATCCTATCTTGTGTTGTGAATTGTCACAAGCTGTGGCTATTAATACTTATATTATCTCTGTTTTATAAGTCCCCTTATATTTCACATATTTTAACAGTTTTTGGTACAAATTTACTTGTGTGTTGCAAAATGAATGCATGAGAAAAGAAAGTTAGCCATAAAGACAACGAGTCTAACTTTTTCTTTGTAATCTTGAGGATGTGCTTCATAATGGGGTAAAATAGGATATCGTGTACTCGTTAATACTCATTAAGGCCTAGATGGAAATAGTTAGGCATAAATTAGAAACACCAAGTAGAGAACCAATTGGTATTAAATGAGCTTAATTGTATAATATCAAGAACATGATCCAAATATGATGGGTGACAACCAAGATATTTTATAAGAAAATTACATATGATGTACAAATATGGAAGTTTTGAGTAGCTATTTATAATTGAGTTTTATAACAAGACGTGTTTCAAAGTATCATTTGAATTTAATTGTTGTAGTATTTCTCTTGTCATGCAATTGATTATGTGATTTATCAAAGATTCTTGCTTATTTTATCTCCCTATGATTTACTACAAAAATTCATTGTGATGCAGTATTGATATTGTATATTCAGCCAAGTCAAGTGCTGACACTTGGATTGAAAGAGAGGTAAGCAAATGGGTTATATGTATGAAACTTAACATTTTCTTTGAATGAAACCAAACATAGTGAAGAAAGTTATGTGCATTCTGTAAAAAATTGTCAGAAGAACTATAATAGGTTGATCCACACACAAAGGCTGATAGTATTATGCCATCGTCTTGGCTAAACAAAGAATGACTAAATTATGTGCATGATACCCATTTTTATTCTAGCTGGTTAAGGTTTATTATAAGCTTCTTTCCTTGTGGGTTTGGAAAAGATCACATTTAAAATCTTTTTATAGTTTTCCCAATTTGTACTTTGAAGATAATTCCTCACCCTTTACCTACCTATCAAGGTGTTGGCATAAGTGTTTGGCACCGTAATATTTCAAAACAA
>VDFB02353493.1:6272998-6541431 GCA_007258455.2 Sequoia sempervirens
AGTGAAATGTAGATATAAGAATGAATTTATAACAGTGTTCTTTGCTTTCCAATGACTGAAATGGAGATTAAACTGGAAACTGATAAATCTGATGCAAATTCCTGAGTTCTGGAAATTTACAACAGCGAACTGGAAAACAGAAAAACATTCATAACTCACTTATTTCTTCTCCGAATGGCGTGAAACGAATTGCAAAAGCACCTTACAAGTCTGGCGCCCAAGATAGAATCCAGAAACAGCAAATCAAGTCTCTACTTTTTTTGGCACGAATCCCAAGACAGCATTAAATGGTACGGCCCTTGAGGAAAATCGACTTTGCAATATAAAATTGAATACTTCAAAATGAAATCTGATTTTTGGTGGAAGTTGGCGCCTCCAGTCAACAAGTAGATTGCTCAAACACCCAGAACCAAATAAAAATCACTCAGCAAGATACGAACAGAAAACAGCTTCAGCTGTAGCAAAAACCAGGAACTTCAAAACTGTAGAATTCACCAAATTTCTCAATCTTTATTGCTCAATCTGCTAGTCTGATGTGAGAAGCAGCAATATTCCAATTAGGTGTTATATTTCAAACACGAAATTGGGAAGGGGCTAGGAGGTAGCATCCTCGAAGCAATAACAAAATGTCCATAGTCATTTTGACAGCATAACAATAAGGTAGTTGATAGATATCAAATGCTGGAGTCATGTCTTCATTTTATAAGAAATGAGAAACTCTTCAACTTCCTCAATTGGCACGCCAAAAGACAACCATTTGAATTCTCCTTATTTTCATATTTCATAAAATATATTCCTCATAAAGTGGCGTCCACTTTCCTCCAAGCATAAATTCAAAAATATAAAATATTATTATCACCTTATGACAAGGCGTACCCTTCAAGTCCCCTTTTTAAAACAACTTGCAAGTTGTATCCTTAGGCCAAGGGGTCAATTGAAAATTATAACACTTATGCCAATACTTAGTAGATTTCAACAAATTAAGCTTGAGAGGAAGATATTGAAACAACCAATAATATGCTCACTGAAGAGAAGACTGAAGACAACCAACTGCATACTGCCACAACCATCATTTACTAAAAATAGTAAATAAAATGAAATGCTACAAAAGCCAAGCCCATGAAACCCTAATTTCCACCTCATTCCAGTCTACGGGCTCCGGAATAGACTGAAGAATGCCAATGCTGATCACTGATGAGAAGGGGACATTACAGTCCGCCCTCCTCGAAATTGCTTGTCCCCAAGCAACTGCAAAGATGGATGCAACAAAATCTGTTCACCTTCCCACGTAGCATCTTCAATAGGCAAATTCCTCCATCTCACCAAATATTCTTTGATTGTCCTTCTTCTCAAAGAACGTTCTCTAGTGTCAAGGATCTCTTCTGGAATCAACACTAAATGACCTTCCTCATCCAATGGAGGTAATTCTGATGTAGCCACCACATTGTGTCCAATTGCCTTCTTGAGGCGAGACACATGAAAAACATTATGTATTTTGCTTTCAGCTGGAAGTTCCAACTCATAAGCAACTTCACCAATCCTTTTGGTGATTTTGAAAGGACCATAAAAGCGTGGCTTTAACTTTTCTGCACCACTCTTCTTGAGAGAAGATTGTCTATATGGCTGAAGCCTCAAATAGACCATGTCCCCAACTTCAAAAGACCTTTCCACACGCTGCTGATCAGCGTATAACTTCTGCTGATTCTGAGCTTGTTGCAGATTTTCCTTAAGAGTCTTCAAGATGTCCTGGCTTTGTTGCAACATATCCAAAGCCTGTGGGGCTCTACTATCACCAAACACTAGATCAACAAAGTTAGTAGCCTCATAACCATAAAGAGCCTTAAAAGGAGACATCTTAATTGACATGTGATAAGAAGAGTTGTAACAATACTCTCCTAAATGAAGCCATTTAATCCAAGCTCGTTGCTGTCCTGAAACATAGTTCCTTAGGTAGCCCTCTAACCACTTGTTAACAATTTCTGATTGCCCATCTGTTTGTGGGTGATAACTTGTGCTTGGAGTAAGCACTGTCCCACTCAATCTGAAGATCTCCTGCCAAAAAACACTTAGGAACTTGCTGTCCCTATCACTGACAATTGTTTTAGGCAACCCATGCAAACGGAACACCTCTCTAAAAAACAACTCAGCCACTTGAGCTGCTGTAAATGAAGTGGTAACAGCAAAGAAATGAGCAAATTTTGTTAGTCTATCAACCACAACAAATATACAGTCACGTCCTTGCACCTTGGGCAACCCCGTGATAAAATCCATGGCAATACTTTCCCACTTCTGATTTGGAATAGGCAAGGGCTGAAGTAAACCAGCAGGAAAAGAGTGTTCATTTTTATTCCTTTGACAAGTAGGACACTCTCTAATGTAATTCAAGACTTCATCTTTCAAACCTTTCCAAGTGAATCGTTCACGAATCTGCTTGTAAGTCTTGAAAATCCCTTGATGACCAGCAAGGGGAACATCATGAAAAGCTTGTAGAATCTTTTTCTTAAGCTTAGATTCTTGTACTAAAAAGATTCTATCTTTATAATAAATTAATCCATCAACCAACTTATACCTTCCATCAACCAATTGACCTTCTAACAAGCTGGTTGCAAACTGATTTTTAACATAATCAGCAGCAATTAATTCTTTCCAATCTGCTGATAACTCACAAATTGACTGCAAATGAGGCCTTCTAGAAAGTGCATCAGCAACTATATTATTTTTTCCTTTGACATATTCAATGTCAAAGTCATATGCTTGGAGTTTACTTACCCATTTTTGCTGCCTTTCATTCAATTCCTTTTGGCGCATAAAATGTTTAAGACTGTTGTGATCAGTCTTAACAACAAATTTACTTCCCACCAAGTATTGACGGAATTTAGACAAAGCATGCATGATAGCAAGCATCTCTTTGTCATAAATAGAGTAAGTTTTTTCTGCCCCTCTCAACTTTCTACTCTCGAAGACAATAGGATGTTTGTCTTGCATTAGGACAGCTCCAACTCCTTCTCCTGAAGCATCACATTGTAATTCAAAAGGTTTTGAGAAATCCGGAAGTGCCAATACTGGACACGAACTCATGATTTGTTTAAACTTATCAAAAACCTCTTGTGCTTGCTTAGTCCAAAGAAAAGCTCCTTTCTTTGTAAGATCTGTCAAAGGTGCAGCTTGATGAGAATAACCTTTTACAAATCTTCTATAGAATCCACATAACCCTAAAAAACCTCTCAAATGAGAAATAGTCTTAGGAGTTGGCCAATCAAGAATGGCCCTTATCTTTTCTGGATCCACTTTCACACCCTTTGAGCTGATAATGTGGCCAAGGTATAAAAGTTCTTCCATCCCAAACTCACACTTTGACTCTTTGGCGAATAGACATTCCGCCTCTAAAATGGTAAGCACTTCTTCCAAATGCTTAAGGTGCTCTTCCCAAGACTTACTGAATATGAGAATATCGTCGAAGAAGATGAGCACAAACTTCCTCAACTGCTGTCTAAAAATCTTGTTCATACAAGATTGGAATGTGGCTGGAGCATTTGTCAAACCAAAAGGCATGACAAGAAATTCAAAATGCCCAAAGTGGCATCTAAATGCTGTCTTTTCTATATCCTCCTCCCTCATTCTGATTTGGTGATATCCTGAACGAAGATCAATCTTTGAGAAGAACATTGCCCCATGGAGCTCATCAATGAGCTCATCAATCCTAGGGATAGGATATCTATTCTTGATGGTTTTCTGATTTAATGCGCGATAGTCAACACACATACGCATTGTACCATCTTTCTTTTTGACCAGCACTACTGCTGAGGCAAATGGACTCTTGCTTGGTCTAATAAAACCACTTTCCAACAGCTCCTTGATGGCCTTTTCAATTTCATCTTTCTGCCTCTTTGGATAGCGGTAAGGTGTAGTAATGACTGGTTTTGCTCCTTCTTCTAATTCAATCACATGTTCAGAACCTCTTTCAGGAGGTCTTCCAGGAGGTAAGCTTCCAAAGATTTTACTTTTCTTTGAAAGTAAGGCTTGAATATCAGGATGATATTGCCTTTTTTCCTCAACCGGATCAGCTGGTAAAACCATACATTCAGCAGCCCATTCAACTTGATCATGGCGGATCAGCCTTTCCATCCTTTTCAAAGAAACAATTCGAGGGCCTCCATTTGACATCCCTCTTAAAACAACCTTCCTTCCATTAGACTGAAATTTCAGCTCCATGGTTTGCAAATTCAATGTGATCTCACCAAGAGATCGCAGCCATTGTATGCCCAACACAACATCAGTGTCTCCTATACCCACCACATAAAAATCATCCTTAATTTCATGATTCCCTAATTGCAAAGATAGATTAGGGATTCTCCTTGTGCAAGACATAGTGAAACCATCCGCAACCATTACTTTGAAACCATCAAAATTTTCAGTCTTTAAACCTTTTCTAGCAACTAGCCCTTCATCAATAAAATTGTGAGTTGCTCCAGTATCAATTAGGGCAACTATCCTTTGTGAATTTACCACTCCATGAACCCTAAAAGATTCATTCTTTTGAAAACTGGATAGTTGTGCAAAAGCACTACTATCTCCAACCTCTTCGGACTTATCTTCTTGAACTTCTTCACCTTCACTACTTGCTGATTCGTATTGCTGATCAGACGAATCAGATTCTGATCCATAATCAGAATAGCCCTCCATTTGAACTACTTTGCCTCTTCCATAGCAACGGTGGCCTTTCACCCAAGGCTCACGACAAGTGAAGCAAACTCCATCCTTTCTAAGCTGTTCTTTGAGCTCTTCGGACAGCCTTGGTGGAAACTTCTTGGGCAGATTTGAAGATGGCCTTTTATCCTTCTTATGGCTGAATGTTTTTGAGTGAAACTTAGGTCTTGGGGCTGCCAATTCCATGCTCCTAGCTTTCTTGATAGCTTCATCCAATGTTGGAGGATCAAATGCTTTGACCCAACCCTTCAATGGCTCCATTAAACCTTCAGCAAAAAGGACTACAAGTCTTCTTTCAGTAATGTTGGGCACCATTACTGACAACCTCTGAAAATCAGCCACATAACTCTCTAAAGATCCTTGCTGTTTTAACTGTGCCAATTCTCTAAACTTCAATTCCGGATCTTTGGTGTCAAATCTCTCAATCAATTTATTTGTAAATTCTCCATAAGTGCGAATAAGGTTGTGGCCAAGAGTGACCAAACCGTGAGTCCACCATTCATGAGCTATGCCATCTAAGTGCAAGGTAGCAAATTTGATAGCATCTTCTTCCGGCATAGGTCTAAGGGAGAGGTAGTTATCTAACTTTTGCACCCATGACCTGGCTGTACACTTGTTACCACCATCAAAATGTTCCATAGTGATCTTTCCCAATGCTTGGTAAAAATCATTTCTAGGGCCTGCAGGAGGACGTTGATCATTCCTACCACCATTTCTCTGACTCCTTTGATTCATGAATTGATCAAAGGTCCATGCTCCTCTCATGTCAAGAGGTAAGGACACATACTCCATATAGGCTTGACGAGCATCATCAGCAAAGTTTGGAGTAGCCTCAACTGGTTGTTGCTCTTCCCTTGGTGTGAAAACAGGAAAGAGGGGTCTAGAGGATGACCCACTATGAATTGTAGTATGCTGACCTACAATTCTGTCCCTAGTATTCACCTCAGGACTGCCACTGTTATTATTTCCATTCACTCCACTATTTTCTCCAGCTGAGTTATTTTGGGGCTGAATAATACTCTGAGCTGCTTGCTGATCCAACTTGGATAACAAACGGGACATCATATCTATCATCCCGTCAAACTTCTTCTCCACTCTATCCCTTTCTTCATTATCTTTTCTTACTGAATCTGACATTATGACAATTGTGTGATCAACCACTTCCACTGAATTATCTGAACCTTCCACTGTTTTACCAAGGTCTCTTAGAACTTCTGAGAAGGTATCTGCCTCTGGAACGGGCGGAAACTGATGCTGATTTCTGGCCTGACTTCTAGTGTATGGCCTTGTGTCTCTGTCACTCATCAGTTCACTACTGCAATCAGCCACAGGATGGCAGTGTCTTCTGCTCTGATACCACTGAAATATGCTAACCAATTTTTTCGAAGGAAAACACAAAATAACCAGCAGTAGATGATATGATTAGCGTTAGCCTCAAATTAAAAATCTGAACTTGAATGGAAGATGCTGAAGCTTGAACTGAAGAAACTGAATTGGAATAGAAGAACTACTCAACGTCAAGAATGTGCACTCAAGATCCCACTGAGGGCGAGGTGCTAACATATGACGGAGTCTAGAAATTGAAATTAAGAACTATTAGGCGGATAACCAGCCATGAGAAAACAATTCCACGCTACCACCAAACAGTGGGGGGAAAAGATTACAAATTAAAGCAATTCATCCGCTGCGGCGGGCATCCACAGAACTGTGGGGATTCACCACTTAAGTGGGTACAAGATTTACAAACAATTTAACCACACTGGCGGTAAACCATCCAGGGGACTTTAATGAGATACAATCAAATAGTTGCAGCAATACAAATGGTTAGATTAGTACTACTAATCAGAACCTTACAATTTCAACAAGACTGCAATTAAATGAGTTACAATGATAGAGAAGTGAAATGTAGATATAAGAATGAATTTATAACAGTGTTCTTTGCTTTCCAATGACTGAAATGGAGATTAAACTGGAAACTGATAAATCTGATGCAAATTCCTGAGTTCTGGAAATTTACAACAGCAAACTGGAAAACAGAAAAACATTCATAACTCACTTATTTCTTCTCCGAATGGCGTGAAACGAATTGCAAAAGCACCTTACAAGTCTGGCGCCCAAGATAGAATCCAGAAACAGCAAACAAAGTCTCTACTTTTTTTTGGCACGAATCCCAAGACAGCATTAAATGGTACGGCCCTTGAGGAAAATCGACTTTGCAATATAAAATTGAATACTTCAAAATAAAATCTGATTTTTGGTGGAAGTTGGCGCCTCCAGTCAACAAGTAGATTGCTCAAACACCCAGAACCAAATAAAAATCACTCAGCAAGATACGAACAGAAAACAGCTTCAGCTGTAGCAAAACCAGGAACTTCAAAACTGTAGAATTCACCAAATTTCTCAATCTTTATTGCTCAATCTGCTAGTCTGATGTGAGAAGCAGCAATATTCCAATTAGGTGTTATATTTCAAACACGAAATTGGGAAGGGGCTAGGAGGTAGCATCCTCGAAGCAATAACAAAATGTCCATAGTCATTTTGACAGCATAACAATAAGGTAGTTGATAGATATCAAATGCTGGAGTCATGTCTTCATTTTATAAGAAATGAGAAACTCTTCAACTTCCTCAATTGGCACGCCAAAAGACAACCATTTGAATTCTCCTTATTTTCAAATTTCATAAAATATATTCCTCATAAAGTGGCGTCCACTTTCCTCCAAGCATAAATTCAAAAATATAAAATATTATTATCACCTTATGACAAGGCGTACCCTTCAAGTCCCCTTTTTAAAACAACTTGCAAGTTGTATCCTTAGGCCAAGGGGTCAATTGAAAATTATAACACTTATGCCAATACTTAGTAGATTTCAACAAATTAAGCTTGAGAGGAAGATATTGAAACAACCAATAATATGCTCACTGAAGAGAAGACTGAAGACAACCAACTGCATACTGCCACAACCATCATTTACTAAAAATAGTAAATAAAATGAAATGCTACAAAAGCCAAGCCCATGAAACCCTAATTTCCACCTCATTCCAGTCTACGGGTTCCGGAATAGACTGAAGAATGCCAATGCTGATCACTGATGAGAAGGGGACATTACAAAAAATCTGCAAAAAAATTCCGGAAAAAATATGCAAAAAATTCTAGAAAAAATCTGCAAAAATTCTCGAAAAAATCTGTAGATATTCTAGAAAAAATAGGAATCGTGAAAAATAGGTCTTAAAACCCTGTATGATTTTTAACTGTTAAAAAACCCACAAATTTTGTAAAAAAATCGGCCAAAAAATTACAGAAAATAGACCCACAATTCCATCAAAAACCTTTGTACAAATCCATACAGTTTCCTTTGGCATGTTCTTTTGTGTCTTTTGCGTGCAATTCATCATTGCCATAGTCCATAGAATTCACGCGCTCACCAATCCCGAGAATTTACAAAACCTGAGCTCTGATACCATATCACAAAAACAACACACAAAAAGTTAACCAAGATTGCATAATAATTTGTTAAGAAATAAGGAGCAAAAACATCCTTATATAGGATTACAAATATCTTATCCACAGAGGATAAGGATGACAAATATCTTATACACAAAGGATAAGGATGACAACTCATAGGAAAATTTTTTAAAGTCAACATGACTTTATGAAAGAAGATTCCTAAAGCCTATACTAAAAGCTAATTGACCATTACAAGATAAAACATTATTTTAATGTGGGTACCTCACTAAGCCTTGTAGTTAGGACGAATCTTTTGCATCTTTTCTTTTCCTCGTAAGTTATACTTAAGGGGGGGTTGTTAGTTTGACTAGGTTATATTTCCTACCTAGTTCACCACTTTGGTCCTTTTCACACTTAGTTAAGTTTATGTAGGGAATTTTTCACTTTATCCCACTTTGGTTGTGTGTTTGGTCTCTTGGGTGGTATATTCTATATGCTCACCTATTGCTATCATTGTAATCGCTCAAGCTTGTATGCTTTGCATTCCCATTGAATAGAATACAGTTTATTCTATCGTTTCTGATTTTTTGTTAATGCCTTTTTTCCATTCATTCACATTCTTAGGTGGCTCCGCACCAAATTTTACAAAAAGACAGTAAACTATCTGCCAATTTTTGAGGAAAAAGAATTGCAATTTTGAGTAGAAATTGTGATTTTTAGCAATAGAAAGTCCATGATTTTTTTTGAAAATTCTGCTATATTCACTAGAGGCCTTTTTGCTATTTGGCCCAAAACAAATGTCATAATTTTTCAAGGAAAAATAAACACTATATTTTATTTTTGAACTCTTGCCTATGAATCCATACAGATTTGTTGTATGATGTGGTTCACAAATGTTTTTGGCTCTTCACTGTGCTATGCTAGCAATCCCTCAATCCGTCTTTGTGGGCAGCAGTCCCTAGGTTATCACGCTTTAATAGACTCTATGGCCTTTGCTAAGCTCTAATAACATATTATGGAGATGGAGAACATATAGATTACCAAGATATTCATTTATAAAAAAGAAAAAAGCTTTCTTATATAGGATTACAAGTATGGGAGACAACCCATGTTATGAATTTGGGACAAATAAAAAAGAACATATTTAAGTATACTAAAGTTGGAATGGCTTTGTGAAAGCTATAACTAATAACTAATTGACCATTATTATTTAATTATTACTCTAACAAAAGTCGTTAAGGAACCTTGTCTTAAGAAATGTAGGAAGAAACAAGATCCTCAAATCTTTAAAGTAATTTTGAAGATGGCTGATCTTATGCTTGGACTGGTGAGTGTTTCCAAGTATTCTGATCTAGGTAGTCTTGTTGTTGGTGTGCATATAGGGACAACTCTTATTCCAAATACTTTGACTTACTTGGGAGCTGCTATTAATGTTATGACAAAGAGGATAGGCTAAAGCTGCAAGGTCTTCAACAAAATCCGACTATCCTTCAGGTGGGTGATCACTTTTCTATCAGGCTGGAAAAACCTAAGTTTGGGGGAATATCCCCTTATCCTTGGAAGACCATGGTTGGCTATTGCTAATGCTTATTATAGTTCTCACGTAGGAGATATTGTCATCTCCAACGATAATCAAACTAAAAAGCTTACATTAAATATTCTTGCTCAATGTAGTTCCTTTGAGTGTTAAAATTAATTGTAGATGTACATGCCTTCTTGGAACATTTTGTTACTTTATTTATTCAATTTTTCAGTTGTTCTTTAATGCTATCCTATCTTGTGTTGTGAATTGTCACAAGCTGTGGCTATTAATACTTATATTATCTCTGTTTTATAAGTCCCCTTATATTTCACATATTTTAACAGTTTTTGGTACAAATTTACTTGTGTGTTGCAAAATGAATGCATGAGAAAAGAAAGTTAGCCATAAAGACAACGAGTCTAACTTTTTCTTTGTAATCTTGAGGATGTGCTTCATAATGGGGTAAAATAGGATATCGTGTACTCGTTAATACTCATTAAGGCCTAGATGGAAATAGTTAGGCATAAATTAGAAACACCAAGTAGAGAACCAATTGGTATTAAATGAGCTTAATTGTATAATATCAAGAACATGATCCAAATATGATGGGTGACAACCAAGATATTTTATAAGAAAATTACATATGATGTACAAATATGGAAGTTTTGAGTAGCTATTTATAATTGAGTTTTATAACAAGACGTGTTTCAAAGTATCATTTGAATTTAATTGTTGTAGTATTTCTCTTGTCATGCAATTGATTATGTGATTTATCAAAGATTCTTGCTTATTTTATCTCCCTATGATTTACTACAAAAATTCATTGTGATGCAGTATTGATATTGTATATTCAGCCAAGTCAAGTGCTGACACTTGGATTGAAAGAGAGGTAAGCAAATGGGTTATATGTATGAAACTTAACATTTTCTTTGAATGAAACCAAACATAGTGAAGAAAGTTATGTGCATTCTGTAAAAAATTGTCAGAAGAACTATAATAGGTTGATCCACACACAAAGGCTGATAGTATTATGCCATCGTCTTGGCTAAACAAAGAATGACTAAATTATGTGCATGATACCCATTTTTATTCTAGCTGGTTAAGGTTTATTATAAGCTTCTTTCCTTGTGGGTTTGGAAAAGATCACATTTAAAATCTTTTTATAGTTTTCCCAATTTGTACTTTGAAGATAATTCCTCACCCTTTACCTACCTATCAAGGTGTTGGCATAAGTGTTTGGCACCGTAATATTTCAAAACAAATTCACTTTAATTTGATTTTTTTTGCCCTTCATAATCCTACTACAAGATGTGACTAGAGTATCCTTGGATGATGAAACATGGTATTGCTTCATTGGTAGATAGATTGCCCATAGATAATTTGTTTGTATACTATAACTCGAATATGATACTGGCTAGAAGGGAATGAGTATGTTCAATTCCCTATACTAGTGAGGTTTGTTAGAACCCAATTTCACAAGCCTCAAAATTAGCAAAATCCATTTAAGTCCTTGTGGACTTGCCCTAGTTTGCACATCAGTTATACCCACTTTGAGAGATCTTCATTGGGCCCCTTTTGTTGGAAATGCTTAAAACCCCTTAAAAATCCTAAGTGATTTTAATTCCCCTTTGTGTTCAATGCCTAAGTATTCAAAACATTGGAAAGTTCATAGGCTTGTAAACTTCCCACAACCTTGAGAAAGGAGGAGGTTCGCTTAGTTTGTGATGTTGCGAAGTTAGCGAGTTTGCAAACTTTGCAAAAATTGATAAGGTTTGCGAAATGGAAGAGAGAAAGTGAAAAGAAAGAAAAGGGAAAGAGTGGTGAAGTTCTACATGTTGCAAAGTTCATGAACTTTATGAACTAAGATGCCGGTTCGGGTACGGATTCAGATGCGGGTTCGGGTTCGGGTTTGCCGGTTCGACAAATTTTTTTTTCCTAGGGTACAGGTATGACTGTACTATATATATATATTATTAAATTATAAATTTATAAACATAATGATAATGCCATAGACTCATAAGCATGCTCAAAATTATAATCATATGATCATAATGCCATAATGCCATAGAATATTGAAACAATGAAATACGCCATATGGTAATACCTCATATAATCTGTAATCATATTCATAATTTGCAAAAATGTAAATAGTAAATTAGTAAATTACTAAATAGTAAATACTCAAGTCTTAAAATGTCATTACACATTGAAAATTCAAATTACAATCGACAATATTTAATTCAGTATTACTATTCTTCAAATTCGTCTTCATCAAATTCATTGTCCTCAATTGGTTGAATTTCATTTGAACCACTATCAATTGGATTGCCACTCCTACTAGGTGCATTAGTTGCCTCATTGTCATCTATAGAAGCCAAAGTAAGTTGTGCAACTGTAGCATCTAAATCAGCACACTCAGGGGTGAGATCCCAATTCTTTGACACACCCTCATTGTATTCAGGTTTCTTATGTGATAAGAGACGAAGGTTGGAGTGTACATAGACCAAAATGAGCCTCATTTGGTCGGCCAAGTCAATATAAGGCAATCTGGGTACTTTTTAGTGTTTTTGTTTTTGTTTTTAACTTGAGTTTTTGCCTTTTTCTAGGCTGGATGACGTGGGTCCACCTGGGTCCTTATAGGTTCTCTCTAGGTTTAGCTAGGGTTCTCCATTTTCCACCCGGGTTCTCTGTGAATGTAATGTCCCCTTCTCAAACCTGATCTTTCCAGTAACCACTGGCCTTTTCTTTGGGAACCCGAAGGCTAGTCGGAAGATAAATTAGGGTTTCCTATTTTTGAGGAGGTCATTGCTCAGAGATGATGGATTCAATGGCGGATTCTTTCTGGGTTTTCAGAGAGCTTCGCAGGGGTATGTTCATCTCGGCATTCAGAGCATTTTCCGGAATTTACTATTTTTAGTAAATTCTATTTTTGGCAGTTCAACAGTCGGGTCCAGCATGGTTGACTTCCTATGTCAGTTTGATCAGTTGGCTTGCTCATTGATGGCTTCGGGGCGCATTTGGAGAGATAAGTTGTATTAATTAATTAAAGTCACGTTTTAATATTATATTATAACGTTGACCCCCTTGGCCTAGTCTGATGACTTCAAGTTGTTTTAAAAAAGTGGTCTTGAGGGTGGCGCCTTCATAAAGGATTATTTCTTATTTTTCTAAAGTCAAAACCAAGCTCTAAAGTGGACGCCATGATTAAAATATCGAATTTAATTAAAATGGTCTATATTGAATTTGAAAGAAAAGGACGCCATTCCTTAAAGAGGATTAGGGTTTTGACTTGAAGAAGAGATTAGGGTTTTATGAAGTCAGCAGGAAATTATATAAGGAAGACTTGGTTCATCATTTTGGCATCTTTGGTCTATGCTAATGTTATGTTGCCGAAATGGTTGCGGAATTGCTTCGAGGAATGAATGCCTCCTAGTCTGGGCTCGACTTCGTGCTTGAGAGACAACACCTAGTGGAGAGGTTTGCGTAGTTGAATGTTTGTAGTAAGTTTTGCATTGTAATTTGCATTTGTCCAAGTAGATTCAGTTTTGGCATATTAGATGTTTTGGTTTTTGCAAGTTTGCTACAGCAGATTCATAGTTTATCTCATAAATAAAAAAAAAGACAAAAATTTCATTGTGGGTATTGTCTATTTCTATCCACCTTGGCTAGGCGCCATAGTTGGCAAAGCTGTAGATTTTTTGATGAAGCCTTGAATTTACTAGAAGGAAATCGCCCCTTTCTGGGCCGTACCATTTCATGTTCTTGGGATTTGTGTCTTAAAAAAGATTTAGGGTTTGGGTGAAGTTTTGTGGTCCTAGTTTGGTCGCCTCCTTCATAAGGCTGTTATGCATTTGTTTTTGAGTCAATAGAGTTAGTAACGAGAGAGATAAGTGCATTTTAGTGGGTCTAAAGGGTGCTGGTTTGATATATCAAGCTGCAGGTCTGTTATACCAGATTAGAGAAATCTGCATTTCTCTTTGGGACTGGTGTTAGGATATCATTAAGGCTTGTGGAAGACATATCCGTTGTTGCATCTCTATTTACTTATCTAGTTGTATTGAAAACAAGGCAGAAATCTTTATGTTGCTGGCTTTACGAAGAAAATACAGGACTGTCATAACAGTTTGAGGAATCTGCAATTTCTTTATTGAATGCTGGTGAGAGTTCTTCAAAAGTAAGGTGGAGTCTTCATTGAGGATTGCCCAAGTTGGAAAGAGGTTGGATCTATTTAATTGTTCTTTCATTTTTAAGCTATACTTCCAGTAAAGAAAGTCTTCAATATCATTGTAACGCTGTTCTTATGATGACTCACATTGTTAGCAAGATATCATTCTTTATAGTGTAAGCTGGCAGTAGTACTGACAGCATATTAGATTCTTGCTTGATCAGATTGTAATGCCCCGTACTTTCAGCATTTGATATTGTAATTAATTGACCTCCGCCCTATGGTAGCTACTTCCCATTCTGCGTGAGCAAGCACATTCTGGGTGTTGAGTAGTTTCAGCTTTCAGCATTTCATTTCAAGCTTTGCTTTCTGTAATCACTCCGTCATATGGTCGCCCCTCACTCCGCATTGGATTGGGTAGCACATACTTGACGTTGAGTTCCCTTTCAAGCATTTAGAGTAGAAGACCCTCTGACCAATGCTCGCCATCATCGGCGCCATACTGGTTAGAGTTGTTTCCGTACGTTTGGGTTTATCATCTAACCTTAACGGGTACTTGCTTGTAATGTTGTAATCTGTTAATTGAAAAACGAAAAAATTTGGCTCGGAATATTTCAGTGAAGGACTCACAGAGAACTCGAGTGGAAAATGGAGAACCCAGGCGAACCCAGAGAAGAATCGAACCCGAACCAGAACCCACACGTATTTTGGTTGGTTTGGGGGGCTAAAATGAAGAACACGGTAACATAGTTTATGAAAGTGCGACAAAGGAAGGCTAAGTTTAGTGTGTCACAAAACTCATAGGTTCATGAACCTTCAACAAGTGCAGCAAATTCTTAAGTTCGCTAAAAGTGCAAAATGCTGACAAGGTTTGTGAAGTCATCAAAAGTGCAGCAAAGGTGAAGAAAAATGGAGAGATGGAGAAAAACAAGGAAATAAAAGTGGAAAAGTGATCAGGTTCGTGGTGTGAGCAAATTTGTGAGTTCATGAACTTGCTGAAATTGCAACAAGTTCATAAAAGGTTAGAATCTTCAACAAATAAGAAAGGGTGTGTAATGTGAGTATTAAATGCAGGAAAAAGGCACCAAAGAATGTTTAAATGCAGTATGCATACCCTTGTATGCTCCGTCTACTTCAGGATGCTATGAATGTAGTTGATGGCTCCTCATCTACCAAACCATCCTTGTGCAATTTGGGCCTTTGATTTAAGTAGGATTCCTTTGTGGCTGTGTAATTGAAATCAAACAGTGTTTTCTACATTCATTCTTCAACTGCATATAATATTTTGGGTATTATATTTGCAAGCGTTTTGTTCTTTAAATTGGATTGGTCATTTGGCTGTTTTTAGATACGATAGGTGTTAGAGCTTTCTAGGGATCCAACTCTAGTCATTCTAGTCCATTTTGAATAGTAGTTTTGTGATTCTCAAAGGATTTGTAATGCTATATATGATATCGTTGCATGAATATCTCCTTGTATGCATATGGATTTTCAAGGAATTCTTGAATCAATTAAGAGTTTTTCTTGCCACATTTGCTGGTATGAGTGTAATATATACTTTTTTTATATTGCTTATCATTTACAATTATTTTTGCTCATATGAGCATGAACATGAGACCAATACAAGCTCTTGCGAGCACAACCATGAAACTAATTTCAGCTCCTTTCAAGCAACCACACTAGAAACCACCTATGGAAGACCAAGAGTCACAACTTAGAAATCTACTTATTTAGAAACCACTTCTACATTAGAAGCCAACTATGGAAGAATGTGAGTCACAACTTAGAATTCTATATTAGATGTCCCTTTAGGATTTGGACTTGGGTCCCACAATGAGAAATCAATTCTTTAATAAGCTCAACCCCTTGGACAATGTAATGTGTAATTGTTAAATGTGTTAGCATTTTACTTCATTACAAGTTTGTAATGGTCTCTTGTGCATTTCACATGGATTTTTTGTAGTGTGTAGATGGATTATTAAGTATGCTCTATGTTTGATGTCATACCTTTGGTGTATGTAAATGTACAACTGATCATTCTTTGCTTTTTCAATTTGTTGTTCATCTTAGTAAACGGTGACTTTGTACTCATTGGATAGGCACTAGTCTTGGAAATATTGGACCAATCATACTCCATAAATGAACAAAATCTTTAACCAGTAGTTTGGGAATAGAAGTAGGTTTCTATGCACCTCGTGATTTGATGTATAATTAGGGATTTATCTGAAGTAAGCCTTGAAAGTAGTCATTTTAAGTGAATCATGATTTGCATGTGTGTATTAGCTTAATAGAGTTCATAGTAGTAGGTTAGTTTTGGTCTAGTGACAAAATTTGGGATTAGAATTTGCATTTGGGTACTACTATGATATGTTTATCACATGCTTATTTTCAGTTCTAGTGTAAACCTTGTTCAATGTTACCTTTAGGAACACTCTCTTGAGTTTGGCTGAGCCTAATGTGTACAATAGTTTAACCACTCTTGTTAATTGGCTTTGAACCCTTCATAGTTTGTTGGTGAATCCTTATTTTACTCTCATGAATGAAAACCCTTAGCCTTGAAGGTGAAGCTGTGTTCTAAGATTGTGGAGCATCAATTTTGGGACTCAGCAAGATTCATATAAGGTTGTTGGAGGTAGAATGAGGGATCAATATAATTTTGAGATTTAACATGTTTAAAAAAGACACACATTGATGTCATGTGAATGTTGATGAATATCTCATGCCAAAGTCTAGTTAAAAAATGTTATTGGGGTTGGCTATGATTCTAATGTTGAAGTAAGCTAAGTGGTAGTTAGAGGTGTACACAATAATGGCGTGACAAAAATATTTGCAAACTTTACACTACAAACTAGATTAATTGTGAATGGAAAACTTTCAAGGACATATGGACAAATATGTTAAATTTGCAAATATTTGCTTCTTTTGGTTCCTTTTTAATTATTTTAAGAGCCTTTTTTTTTTTCTCTTTCAGTTTTGTAGTCTTAATTCTTGTGTTCTCATGTGTTTTCCAATTAGGCTTTAGCTATCTTTTTAAAATTTGTTGGTATCCCGGGGATGACCCCGCAACGCAACAGTAAGTTGTGAGCCTTCCACATGGGAGGTCTTGGGTTCGAGTTTCCTCAAGCCCCGTGTGCCTGACACAGGGAAGAATGGAGGACAAATGCAGTGGACGTAGTTGGTGCTGGGTTGATAGTAGACCGAAAGTGATGATTGAGCTACGGGCGTCAGAAGGTGGCGTGAAGAGTCCACAGGCGGAGGTGAGGTGAAACGAAGAACAGTGGAGAGAGCCAGGGAGGTCGGGAGAAAGGACGGAGGGAGAGGAAGGAGAACGGAGGAAGGATGACGGGAGGAAGGGAGACGGGAGAAAGGAGAACGGAAGAAGGGAGTCGGAGGAAGGATGACGGGAGGAAGTGAGTCGGAGAAAGGAGAATGGAGGCAAGAAGACGGGAAGGAAGAACGGAGGAAGGAAGACGGAAGAAGAACGGAGAAGAACAGGGGAAGGGAGACGGAAGGAAGAAGAACGGATACAACGGCATGAGACAAAAAATTGGGGATGGGGTCCCCCATTGTGACCCCACTGGTTCATAGCTCCAGTCAAAAGCGTTTACCGATCAAAAAATAAAAATAAAAATTTGTTGGTATCCCTAATAATATTATAACATTATTAATATCTTTTTCTAATATAATGCATTGAGTCCACCTTTTCCTTTTAACTTTTCTAATAATACCTTTATCTTCTTCTCTTTCTTCTATTTTTATAGTAATTTCTTCTTTTGATCTTTTTGTCTTTTTTTGACCTTTTTATCGAGCTTGTTTTATACATATTTTTATATTCATCTAATTAGATGCATCAAGTTATTTTAATCCTTATAAAGATTTAAATATATCATTATCGTAATCTTATATTCTCTTTCTTACTTTTTAGACTTTAATCTTGTCTTTAGTATTTTCTCTTTTTATTTTCATTTCCTTGTAAGTTTTGCTTGTATTTTTGTTTATGATATTATTATACTATTTTCTTAGTTTTTAGTCTTTTCTCTTCCCCCTCACCCTTTATTAAGACTTGTTTTGCAATCTCATTTCATTTTTTCCTCCTCCTGATGATGGATCACTATGTGTGATCCGAAACGTCGACAAAAAAACTTACACAGTTGAATCCAAAAGCTAAATACTCTAAAATCTCAAAATATCAACATGAAAAACAAATTGTTACAAGGTTGAAGTTTTGAACTACTAGAGACTAACCTCCTAACAACAAAGAATGATACTTTTTACTTTCTACATAGGATGAAAATTTTTAATAATGAAAAAATAGAATAATGGAATATAAACTTATGCCAAGTTCCTAACATCTTATTGTAAGGAAACCAAGATCTTTAGGCGTGGTAATGAATTTATATGGAAATTAAATTGTGTAAAAGGTAAATTTGCACAAGAAATGTAAAGAACACAAATTACATATGATTACAAAGAATTATATCGTCGATAACAAATTCTTTCTTGATATCAATGACAACAATCTCATTCATTCGCTTTGACATCAATGACAATACTTACTTTGAAGTTCTCGTCCATACATCTTAATCCAACAATCTCCACGACAAACTCTTTGACAACCTTGTCTACCTTCGATATCAATGATAAACATTCCAACATGAGGGTGTTCCTAGTGCTGTTTGAATTGCTGAGTAAACTGCTTAGGTTCTTTAACAAAAACACACAATTGAATAAACAAGTGCTGGATTAGGATCAATAAGGAGTGCTTGCATTGGAATGAGATCTGAATTTGGGCAAGATGGTGTTACATCCACCCGGATATAGGGTAAGGCGGGGGCAACTAAAATCCCCACCCAAAGTTCACCCACCTACAACTACCTTAGAATAGTAGGGGTCCTCTCACCCAATGGGTGGGTAAGGGTTGCTCTTCATTTTGTTCTCAGTCCATCCACTCGACCACAATAATTCCCTCCTGTCACGTCATCAACATCAATAATGGGTAATGGGCTGCCTTTCTCTTCTATAGTGCTATTCTTCCTCTTCCCACTACTATTGAGTGGGTGCCCCATCGAGAACTGATTGCATCAGTCAACATACCCAATTCAACCTATTATAGATTGGTATAGCCGTATAGGTTCAATGCGTACTGTGTATTGTTTGTACTCAGGTTATATGGAAATGTATTCGCTATTGGGCACCTTCTATTTAAACCGAAACTATTTGAAGTTGATTACCCATAGTTGAGGCCAACGCCACCCATTTTGGGAGATCTGTACCACCTTTTGGGTGAAAATGGGTGTAATGTCCCCTATCCCGATTCGCCCTAGAATTCGCCTATTGATCACAAATTGCAACAAATTTGGGTTAGGTTTCACCTTATTAAATATCTCTTGGATTGGAATCCTGCATTCACCACAGGAACAATATATGCAAATATGTATATATGCTTGTTAGGGTTAGACGATTTCATCACATCCATAGATTATCAATCAATACAAACAAGTTTGGGAGAAGGGACATAATGGGTCCACCCGAAGCCATATGCCAAACCTAAGAGGTTGTATACCGCAACTCTCCCCCTTGGCGATTTGTACTTGCTTTCCCCATCAAGGCCACGACTCCCAGAAGACACTTGCTAGCTTGAGGAATTGGGCGGGGGTTGTAAGTGGACTTTGCTGGCTCTCTATGTAAGCATCCTTACTTAGCCTATCAACCACTCCATCCCAATCCCATCCTACAAGATGGGTTTTAGAAAATCAAGCACATCATATATTCTATCACAAGAAATCATTCATTAAATATTCTTATTATCATGTAGGCAATATGCGTACATATGCAAGCAATGATCTGCAGAAAATATACCTGGTTATATTGATGTATTTGATAATAGCAACCTCTTGTGATACACAAGTCTAAGTCTCTTTGTTTTCTTGATCTGTATGCTCTTCCCCTTGATCGATCTGTTCTCAGTACTCAGAAATATTGCTTAAAGAGAAACTAGTAGATTAGTTTCAGTCTAAGTTACCGATTCGTTTTTGGATTCGGGTACGGGTACGCGAATCCGGTACGGGATTCGGCAAAAAAAAATTTTTGGGGTTGGGTACGGCTTGGGTACGGCAATACAAAAAACATATAAAAATCAGAAATATATACATATATCCCATAAAATTGTATGAAAGAAATTAAATAATATTAATAGGATATAAAAACTAGTAAATATTATATATATAAAAAGTATATATGATGTAATATACTTTCTCATATGTATAATAAATAACAAATAATATATAAATAATAATATATGATGAATAATATATATATATATATATATATAATAAGTAATAATATATAATAAATAAATAATATATAAATAAAAATAATTTATTACATATAGAATAATATTAAAAATATATCAAAACACAATATAAATTAATAATATTAAGTATTAACTATAAGAAATTCAAAATATAATTCAACAGCCCAACAATTATCGGAGGTTAACTTAAAAAATGTAAAATAAAATAAACTATCGAAGGTGGAGGGCGCTAATGCAGGTCACGATTCTGGACTGCTTTTAGCTCATACTCCTAATCACCAATGGCATTATGTTTATGCATACTCCTCTTCTCCGCTTTAATGGCCGACGCTGGTGCTGGTGATATTCTTCCTCCTCCTAAGAGATTGTATTAGCTAGTGATTGATAAATCAAATTTGCTAACTTCTGTATGTGTGTTTGTTGGAAGGCACGGCGAGAGGGTCATCGTTCTTGACACGGGATCTGTAGGAGGCATCTTCGAGACAATACAACTACATAGTGGTGGTCGGAGGGACGGTGGGGTGTGCAATCGCAACAATTCGGAGAAATGAAGGAAACCGCGGCAATAATGAAGGAAATCGTGGCGGAAACCTGCAAAAACCCTATCAAATGCTTTAAAAACTTTGAATAATCGACAAATTTTTCCGTACGAATAAATGCGTTTTGACGTGAAAAAACGTCGCGGATTCTGCTTGGATTCGTCGCGCCGTATCCTGGATGAATCCGCAGTGAAGCCACGAATCTGAAGCGTATCCACAGAGCCATTTTCAAATCCTGGCCGAATTTGGGGCGTACCGAATCCGAATTGCGAATCCGAATCGTATCATATAGTATCCGGAGGCTTATACTGACGAATCGGTAACTTAGGTTTCAATTGAATAATGATTAATAATTGTTGTAAGCATCATTAATGCCTAATCATATATATATATATATATATATATATATATATAGATATATTAGAGATGTACATACTGTTGATGTGTTTTACGTGACCGCACTAACATAGAATAAAGTTGCCAACGGCTACCCTATCCTCTCTTGAACAAAATCTCCTGCATGCTAAGATTGCTAGAAAGATCATGCATTCAACTCCCAGGTTCCTTCATGCAGTGGATAGTCTCCAAGTTGGTTTGATGTGATTTGCTGGTATTTCAAGGGGACTTACGTAATTGTTTACTCCAGAGGAAGGGGTTTTTAGGATTCAAAGGATTTATCAGTGAAGCTCAGATTTCTTAAACTAACCAGGAAGTACTGAATTTAAATCGTTGCAGGGATAGAAGATGCTATGGACTAATCTACGCGTGGGACGTGGAGATCAATTTTCACAAGCCTCAACCAGATTTTGCTTTGCCTCTCTTTGGATAGCTTCCACAGAACCGGTGCAATCTTCAAAGGGAGTAACTAAAGATATTCAGATTACAATTCAACAATGAAGACACCATCACGACGACGCATACCAACATGAAGATCGTAATCGAAGTTAAGTCCACAAGCTTCCAATTGACCACGCAAGGCGAACTCACCATCAACGAGCCCACTAGTGGTGTGGATAGACGAAGTTTGCTCAAATTGAAGACCACATTCCACAATTGCTAACTACTTGCATGAAATAAAATTTACTTTACTTTAAGCTACTACTCGAATCAGAAGGACGAAGAAACCTTGCTAGCTACTCACAACAAAAGACGAGATCATCATCAATGAAAACCCTTTTTATTATGAGAGTGTTCACAACAATTTCTTACAAAGCTTTCAAAGGAAAAACTTTCCTTCTTCTTCAAACGACACTATGAATCTATACTAAGCTATCTCTAAGTTGTCCCTCTATCTTCCTATCTCTAAGCTAATCGAATGAATATACAATTGAGGGGGGGATGCCCCTTTATAGTTGGACCAGTGCAATGGACGACTCAGATTCAATTACAATGAAGGGCTTAGATTGAGCCATATAAGCCCTAACCCTAAAAATTGCCAGAATGAGGAGTGGTACAATAAATGAGCAATTAATGGCCACGTCCTTCTAGAAGATTTTCGTCCAGAGACGCGTTCCCACTATTCCTTTTCTGACTGCAAACTGGATGAGTCTGGTTGCCACTGCTTCAATTTCTTGGACTGGTACGGAAGGCACATTCTCAATCTGAAACTTCAAGGCTGTAACTTTTTAACCTGTTTAATGGCTGGAGAACATCTTTTGGGTCATTGAAGGACTTTACACTTAAGGAGAATTTCTCTGCTTTGCTCTTTAGCCCACTCCGTTGTCATTCTTTAACATTGAAGCCTTTTGTTCACTCCTCACCCTTAGCCTTGAGGGCGTTTTAGTGCTTGACGATGACTCTTTAATGCCTAGGTCTTCATCATTTCTTCATCCTCATCCTGAAGGATTCGCCAATCGTGGACTCGACCTGTTCCCCTTTGCCACTCACCTTCCTGAGCTGAGTGCATACTGGGTCAACACTTAGCTAGTTCTTCCAAGTGCTCGCTCCATCCCCCCAAGTCATCATGCCTTGGCCTTGGTGTTCACTCTGCAAAACAAGCAAGGAGAAGAGCATCAAAACACTTCATAATATAAATTCACCTCACTTACCTGATTTTCATGCTGTGATCTCCAAGGTCTGAGTGATCTTTGGATCCTTTTCCTCTAGTAAACTTTGTTTTCAGTGCCTTAGCCAAATTTCCAACCCATCTGCCTTAGAAATAATTTATTTCCTCTAGAAAATTCACCATCCAGGCGCCCGAGTAAAACCTCCATCATAAAGTCTTCGGCAGGGCGTGAAGAATTTCAAAATCATTTCTTCTATGAAGATATCCAGTACCTAGAAGAAAATTTCCCTAAGTAAACATCAAATTCATGTGTCCATAGACGAAGGGGTACTTTTAATTTTTTTTTGCAATTTACCTTAGGAAAATATTTTGCCATTAAAATTCATCTTTATTCTTCATCTCTGGGTGTATTTTCTTTGCTTTGCCTTGACAATTTTCCAATGCTTCATGAAGTTGGTACATTTTGATGTATCTATTGCCAAATTATCCATGCCTCAGTAAATTTCATCATCCTCTCTCAGGCTTAGGCGTATTTTGGACTTTCTCTTGCCATTTGCATACACTGAAACGTATTTCCCATCTCTTAGCCAACTTGGGCGCATATAGAGTAGTGAACCTTAGTTTGTTTGCCTAGGAACATTTTCCAGTTCTTCCTACAAGTCAAGGCGCATATGAGGGGTCCTACTTCAACTTTTGAACACTTAGACATTACTCCAAGCTTTCCATGCAAGGTACACATTTGAAGGAGCGTGCTTCAAGTTTTCATACTTAGATAATATCAAACTTCCCCCTCAACTCTTAGGCGCATATGACCCTTCAAGCTTTGAGTTTATTTGCCTTAGAAATTTTCAACATTCTTCTCCTCAAGGTTGGGCGCATTTAGGACCCTGAGCTTCCAATTTTCATAACTTAGAAAATTTTCTTGCCTCCTCAACTTCCTTGGGCGCACTTGCTAGGTGCTATTTTCAATTTTCAATACTTAGAAATTTTTCCTATCTTCCTTCCTTGCTTGGGCGCATATGACTAGTTGAGCTTCAAGTTTCAGGGACTTAGACAAATTTCCAATCCATCTCCATGTTAAGGCACATTTCAAGATGTGTACTTTGAGTTTCAACGCCTTAGTGAAAATTTCTAACTTCCAATATCCTCTTGGGCGCATATAGGGGCTTCCACTTTCAATTTCCAATACTTAGAATATTTTCTTGCTTCCTCAACTTGCAACGGCGCACTTGGGGGGTGTTACTTCCAATTTATTGCCTTAGTCAAATTTCAATCACCTTCTCCTCTCCTTGGGCGCATTTTGCATGTGAAGTAGGAATTAGCAACACTTAGCAACTTTTTCTTAACACCTTTAGAGATGGGCGCATATAGGGGGTCTAGGAGGAACTTTGACTTGCCTTGGAAACTTTTCTCAACCTCACTTCATCTTGGGCGCATTTGAGGGTAGGAGGAGGAATTCCTAACACTTAGAATATTTTTCAAAGAGCTAACACCTTCAACATGTTTGGGCGCATTCAAGGGGTCAAGGAGGAATAAGCCAACACTTAGAATATTTTCCTTCACACATGCTGGAGATGGGCGCATTTTGGGGTAGGAGCAGGAATTTCAATGCCTTAGAATTTTTTTCATCACCATCTCTCCTTGAGGGCGCATTTTGGGGGGGTCAAGCAGGAACTTTGACTTGCCTTGGAAACTTTTCTCAACCTTACTTCATGACAGGGCGCATTTAGGGGGTCCTGCAGGAATTTCTTCAGACTTAGAAAATTTTTCATGGCTTCTTCTCCTTGAGGGCGCATTTAGGGGGCTGAGCAAGAATTATCAACACTTGAAATTTTCCATCCTTTTGCCAGCTTCACCTTGGGCGCATTTGACAGGGGGTGAAGGAAATTTCTTAGACTTAGGCGTTTCAAGAGGTCAAATGATGGAATTAGGGTTTGCTCATCCTAGACAATGTTGCTTAGAATCCTCCCAACTTCGCAGTGAATCCATCAACACAGTCATCTGATCAATCATTCATCCAGAATCGAAGATCAAACAGAGAAGTCTCAATAGAGAAGCATAATGCAAATCATGAAAATCACAAAAAATATTCTAAGTCTGGAATCTTTGGGTGGCCTAGGGTTTTGGAGGCTCAAATCCACCAATTAGGGTTTGCTAGATCAGTCAATCTCTTTAGAATTATGCTAGTTTTCTATTGAATATCTTAGCCAGATCATCATGCTTGTCAATTGCCAACAATTTAGATAGAACAGAGGACATAACAAGAGGTTTCCGTCATTTCCCTGAATTGGGGGAAATATTAAATTAATTATTTATAAAATTATTTCAATAAATTAATATCTTCAGGATGACTTTATATTTAATTAATTTAATAAAGTGACTAAAGGAAAATAATAAATCATAAAGTCACTTAAGTAATAAAATAATATTATATTCTAGAAGCTTCCTGATGGTCATTGAGAAATTTATTTAAGGAGCTGTTGGCTTAGCATTTGGACATGCTTGATTTGGATTTCATTTGTCATTACCAGTTTGGTAAGAAGTTGAATGCTTTGCTTGCTCAAGGGTTTGAAGACTCTAGAGTACCAGGTTCGGTTCTGGAAGATCAACCCTAGATGGAGTTGTTGAGAAATCCATCCAGGCTTTCTAGTTTGTGCTTCATTGAGAAAGTCGATTTAGAGGTTGATTGCAGATTTTAAAAGTTAATTTCAGTCACTAAATAGGTTTGATTTGTGAAAGAAGTATGGAGAATCATTTCAATATTTGGGTCTGTCTAATCTCTTCATTTCAGCTTTGACAAATTATTCTGGGCATATTGATCTTCTTCCTGTTTTGGGGGAGTTCATCTTTGAAAAGAAATAATTTCTGTTGGAGACGCAAAAAGGTAAGGCTTTGCAGATAGGACAAATTTTAGAAAAAAAGATAAAGGAACTTATATCGGTTGCTGGCTGGGTGCTTGCTTAAGCAAGAATAAAATTGAATCATCTATTTAGAGTAAGATGAACTATTGAAGAGCATATGATATTTCATGGGATAGCTCACATCTTCTCTATAGACAACAAAGGCAGATGAGGCAAGCATTGCCATAATATTCTATTCAAGATTAAGGAAACGACTTACATAATCGAACATAATATTCAAGAGAGACGCAACTTTTAAGAGGAGGAGCTATTGCATCACCTTGATTGAGTGGCTGGGTCAGATGCCACATATACTCCTTCAGGCGTTCGACTTCCCTTTTGTATTCCTTCTTTTTCACCACTTCTTTTTCCAATCTTGCCTTGATAGTTGAGACAAAATTATCCAGTTTTTCCACTTGCTGGCCTTTTGTTGTTGGGCCAAGATCTATAGTGGTTATGGCGTACTCCTGGGGAGTGATCTCATCCTGTGCTTTAACCACTGTTGGTACTGCGATATGTATGGAACGGCCGCTGGCTTTGTCCCTCTGAATGGTGGAAAATTTCTTGGCAGGTTTCTTAGTAGCAACCTGTTCCAACCTTGCCAAGAAATCCACAGTATCATCTTCTTCTTGGGTCTCGACTGGTGCCTAAATCTTCATCCTCTCTATCAGCCAATTCAGAATGGTAGGTTGCTCGATACCATCTTCCTCCTGAACGTTCTCTTCATTTGGAATATCCAAGACTCCTCTGAGGGGGAAAATCATTCCCTCTTCGAAGTCATCATTTTGGACTTCCACTTCATTATCCGAACCCAGTATTTCTGTGTCCGTAGGTGATGAGGGCTCATCGTTATCCAACTGGATCGGCTCATTGTTCTCTTCCTGAACTGTAGAAGGTCTCATCATTTCGGCCAAGGATTCATCTGCGGTAGTTACCACCTCATCAATGTTCCTAGACGCCGCAGAATGAGATGGTTCTACCCTTTGTCGTTTTGGAGCAGGCTCTATGCTTGGAACTACTTCTTTCCTCTTTTCGCCAATCTCAACCAAATCATCATGATGTGATGCGCCAGCATTGGAGGAGTATGACTCCGTCTCGCTCAGTAAATCATACGTGAGCGTTATTCTTTTTTGCCTCAACTCCTAGACATGATGGTCGACCCACCACTGAGAATACTTAATCACTGGTCTCATCAATGTCGCCAAGTCTGAGTGCTCAGGCTCCGACCACTTCACGGAAGGAAGAGGTCGGCTCTCCTCGAAGCACGACTGGACATAATTTCCATCGTCCTGCAACTGATCGGGCACCCGACAAAGTTCGGTTGCCCTCATAAAGTCTACTGGCACTCTAGACCACAATCTTCTCCTGACTTCATACTCATCAGCGACGTTTGCCCAAAAGTCCTCCAATTCCACTCTGTGTTTGTATCTTCTTCCATCCATTGCTCGAATATGATGATGCGGGTCAAAATTGGCCCTGGACTTATAGGCTGTGAATGGGTACCATTGGATTTCTAGCCTGGCGCCCTTGGCTGCCTGCGCTGACGAACAAGACTCTAACATGTTCCCAATAAAGAATGGGAATGTAACAGCCGCCTTCTTACTTGGCCTCTGGATGTTCTGGTATTCTTCCAGCTGCCTCAGGACTTCAAGCAAAATCATCCGATTTGTTGGATAGATAGGCAACTTGTAAGGATTTCCAGTGAATCCTTGGATCTTGACATATGTAAATTTTGGAAACTGGATAAACCAGGATCCATACCTACTGATCAAACTTTTTGCTTCATGACTTAGCCTTTGATGCGTTCCTCCCTGAAGTGTTCTTGTGATACACATTAAGGAGGCATCGTGCACTCGCCTGAAATGAGATTTCTCCCTTAGTTGAAGTTGCAGGTAGCAATCATAAGGCTTGAGTTCATTTTCTCCATTGCCAACTTTGCCTTTGCAAACCAGTGCCGAGTATTTATATGTCCTGGCCAATAAATAGACAATGTACGAGCTCATGTGAAAAGACTTGGTCTTTTCCAAATTGGTCAGCTGCTCGTGAAGGTTGTCGCTTATCATTCTAGACCAGTTGAACATCTTCACGCCAGTAGTGACTTCGTCTATAAAATAATACATCCATGTCTCGAAGTACACGCCTTGTGGATTGCCGGCTATCCTGTTCAACATCAAAATGATGTCCCCATAATCTTCTTGAAAGTCTGTTCGGCGTGGCCTCTTAGGCATTTTCTTTGTGGATGGTCTAGGCTTCTCTAGCCATGCCTTATTAACATTTGTGGCGCGTAACTCAGACTGGCTGTCATACAATCCCTTGGCTTCCTCCTTGGTTTTGTAGATGGTACGGGAATGTGCTGGGATGCCGAATGTCTCTTGAATTGCTACCTTGCCAAGGTGAGCCAAAACCCTTCCGTCAGGCGCAACGATTTGTCTTTTCTAAGCATTGTAGTGGATGGCACGTTCTACCATTAACTCAACACAGTCCATTGCAGGCGGGAATCCAGCTGCTTGAAAAATTCCATTCCTCACCATTCGTCTGGCAATTGGTGTCGGAAGTCCCTCATGTCCATATACTCTTTTCTTGACCTCTATGAAGTCAACATGTCCCAAATCAGTGTCTACAACATTTTTCCATTTTGAATTTATCTTTGACTCTCGTTGTACCCCCTTGCTGGCGAACGTCATTGGCACCTTCTTTGATGACTCTTCTGCTGTGGTCATTAAACTGCAATAAAAATACTAACATTAATATGGAGATTTTAAAATATAATTTGTTTTCGTGCCTTGTGTTCAAATATTTAACTTTCAGCTCATTAAATAATTAAACTTCTGCGAAAAGCAAGCTGAAAGTAAATGAATTTAATTGAAATTTAGCCAGAACTTAGCCAGAAGGGAAAAGACAGAAGGAGAAATGATGAATTTATCCAATTGAACTCCAAACCTCAGGAAAGAACTTTTGGCTGCAGATCGGATTTAAACTTCGAGAATTTAATCAAAAATCAAGTGACAAAGTGCGCTTGTCTTGCTGAGAAATTCGACTTTCCGCCAAGAACTTCTTCACTTCTTCGAAAAAAACTACTTATTCAGCATAAAATTATTCCTTCCTAAAAAATATCGATCTTTCCTGTAGTAGAATTGATTGTCTTACAATTTCGAGAGATCAGCTTCTCTTCAGCTGCGTCTGTGAAAAATGAGTTGCTGAAACTCATTATAATGCTAAAGAATTTGATTTGTGTTAGCAACTGCCTCTTTCTCTCTCGATTTCGATTTGTTTTCTCTTCTTCAAACAGGCAAGTCTCCATTTTTTTCGAAAAGACTCCATGGCGAGCTTATCCAGGCAAATCTCTTTGATTTTCAAAATTCGATTTTTTTGCTAGAGTTTATCTTTAATTTTCAAAATTTTGAAAAAAAAACATTAAATGTCTAATTAAAATCGATTTTCCAAGTTTTAATTCATGGAAAATTTAATTTTGTCCATGGATTTTATCTTTGTTCGGCGCAATTTATTTTCTTTCGATTCATGTTTGGTGAAATTTTATTTTGTCCAAGGTGTTTTGTATTGGAAATAAATTATTAAAATATTAAAATATTTAATTTATTTCTAACCCGTTCGTTTTTGGACCCATGGTTATTTTAATTTTTCTCCCCTTTTCTTTGGCTAATTATTTATGTTCCAAATTTTTTTCAATTTTCGTCTAGCCAAGTTAAAATTTTAACCATCTTGTCAATAAATGTTACGCCAGATCCTCATTTTCTTCTGCCATGGCGGACTTCAAATTGTGCCATGCACATTTTCTCATGGCGAAATCAATTTTTCTCTTGTTTGGACGAATTTCTCTAGGCAAAGTATGCATTTGGTTGTCTTCTTTAGGCAAACTTCCATGATACTTAGACAAATTTTAACCTCTTTTAGCCAAGGGTGGACTTTCTTGCCTCTTTGCCATGTACATTTTCCTTTGTGCACTTAGCCAAATTCACCAATCTTTGTCCTAGGCCTCACACTTAGGCGAATTTTTAATCTTTTCTCCTCTTTCTTATGCTAGGCGGACTTCACACTTCCTTTGGCATGATCTAAACGAACTTTCTCAAGCTCTTTCCACCTTTCATCAAAGCATAGCAGACTTCACACTCTCCTTGACATTTGCCTTTCATTAAAATACTTAGCCAAAATTCGCATTTTCTTCCTCTAAAGCCTCCATACTTAGACAAATTTCAGATTTTCTTCCTAGGCATCAAACACTTAGCAAAAAAATTTCAATTTTCCCCCTTTCCCATGCCTAGGCGGACTTCACAAGTGTCTTTCCATGGTGGGGCAGACTTTAAAGAAGGCTTTCCATTCCTCTCTCAAGTCATGGCGGAGTTTGGAGGTGTCATGCCAAGTCAAGGGCAGACTTCTTTGTGCCTTAGCCATTTTCTATCAAGGTGAGGGCAGTCTTTGGTTGGGCTTGGACGTCCCTCATGGCATACTTCCCTTCTTTTTAGGGCGGACTTAACACATGTCTTGCCATCTTTCCTCAAGGCTTGGGCGGACTTTCTAAATGGCTTGCCATGGCTGGGCGGACTTCCAAGAGTCTTTGCCATGTCTTTGCCATGTCCCTCAAATGTAGGGCCAACCTCTTAAAACTTCATGCCATCTCCTTGCCAAGGCAAAGGCGGACTTCATCACTTCTATGCCATGTCCCTCAATTTAAGGGCTGACATTTTCATTATCTTCTTGATAGCAAACTCTCCATCCTTACCTTCCCTCCTTTATAGGGCCGACTTTGTTAATGGCTGAACATGTTCTTTTGATGGCGAATTTTCCAGACTTAGGCAAAATTTATCATGAATTTCATGCCCTTTGGTTGATTTTTTTTTGGTGATTTTTCTCAGATTTTGACTGATTTTTCCAGATTTTTGGGTTGATTTTCTCAAATTATTGGTTGCTTTTCCTGAGTTTTTATTTGATTTTTAGATTTTCACTTTGATTTTTCAATGATTTTTTCAATTTATTGGTTGATTTTTGGTTCTAAAGATGGAAACATTGAACCGTTGACCAGGGTTGACTTTCTAAAAATAGAAAAAGCAAAATCCCTAAAAAATAGGGAACCTCGTTTGGCCCAAAAATGCCAAAAATGAAAAAACGAAAAAGCAAAAAAGCAGATTTCCTAAAACATAGGAAGTTTCAGAATTGGCCAAAAGCACAGGTGATCCTCGTCTCCTGGACCTTCTGAGCACTTCCATGACGTTTATGCATTGATCAAGCATGGATTATTGACTTGGCTTGGATGATTCTCAAAAGACTGACTTGAAACTCTGAAAGAAGTGACCTCATGAAACTGTTGCGCGGAGACAATACCCTAAAAACTAGCAAACTATTGGGGGTCCCCATTTGCAATGGGGCGATGTGTGAAAAGGTCACAAGAGGACCCTGACGTTGTTCTAGCCTCTTTTTAGGAGATAGATGGCGTTCATGATGGTACTCTTCTTACTCCTGGAAGTAAGTTAAGATACTTGCAGTTACTATTTGATAGAGGTCTTGTTGACATGGCTACAAGGGATAATGATGATGTTACAAGACCAACTCATCCTATTGTGAGTTGTATGTCTTTTCTTGATGATGGAAGGATAGGGGTTACCAGAGTGGCACAATGGAAAGTGATAGGTGTTGGCTTTCCTATTTATTCATGGGATCCCTCGGTGTTTGCTTATGGATAGTGTGCACGCGTGAGGTTCATTTCCGCAGTTCTTGGATTGTAAAGCTCACTAAACAATAGATGGTAGAGATCCTCGTGCACAATTTATATAGAGATGATTTTCTTAACTAGGATCCAGGAGTTTATTTGTTGGACAATTGGCTTCACAGCTTGATAGGGCTTGACAGTGATAGGAGCTTCAATTGTATACAGAGGATGCTGGTTGGAGCTCTTCCCAGGACCATTTGGGATCCAGGTGGTTGGCGGTTAGACACAGATGGTTTGTTATTCAAATATCAGATGCTATGGCAACTGAGAGGTATTGCGGTAGCAGATTGCTTGAGGGAAAGCAATCCCGGGAAGGGAGGACTATAATGTCGCCATTTTCAGAGTGACATCTTGATGACTTGATTCTAGCCCATCCAACATTCCCGTGGGTTAGATGGCGAGATAAGGGAATGCAATTGGCCATGAGAATTATGAATTTTGGAGAAGAATTATCCTTAGCAAAAACAAAGCATCGTGTTGATTATATTTTACTAATGTCAAAGCACACAAGGAGGTCAAAGCAAGCAGGAGGTCTACTCGCTAGTCAAAGAAAACAAGGAGGTCTACTTCAAGTCAAGGCAAGCAAGGGGGTCTATTTGCAAGACCAAACAAACAAGGAGGTGAGTCGACCTCATCAAATCAGATCTACTTCTAGAAGAATTCCCCTTACTATGACGGTTTAGAAGACTTAAGGGAGAAGCAACCAAAAGATAATATTTTAAGATGAAATCTGATTTCTTCCTTGGACAACTCAAGGAAGCTTCCAAAACTAGAATATTATAATGCTCAAAAGGCAATCAGATCTTCCTAGGGCGGTTTGGGAAACTTAGCTATGAAGTCATAAATATTTTAATGAGGAAAAATCTGATCTTTCCTCTCAAGGGCGGTCTAGTGCCTTAGGGGAGAAGGAATGAATATTTTAATACATATATGAAGACCAAATCTAATCCTCTTGAAGGCGACTTGGGCTAGGTGCCTTAGTCTTGAAGTTAGTAAATATTTTATTGAAACAAATTTGATTCTCTCCTTAGGGCGGTTTGGCCTTGAGGCCTTATTTAAGAAGGTTTGGGAGGTTCAGAGAATCATGTTTCTGTGTTGCTAGTTTGATTGAAGAGAGTTGTCTCTTGACTCAAAGTAATTTTCAGTCTGTAAGAGACCTGCCGTCTCTAACCTCTGAAATTTGATGTTTGGTGATGTGTTTGTTTCAAGTTTTTGATTGTGTGTGCTTTTCAAGTGTTGTTGAGCAATATATAATTTTTTGGAATTTTTATAAACATTGCTAGGCAATATAAAATTGCAATAAAACCACTAAACTCAAGAAAACCATTTTATTCTAAGACACTGTAATATCTTTATTTGATAATATTGTATTTACAAGGCTCATTTGTCATAGAGGCATACCTGAAATTGGATGAATGAAGCCTTAATTAAAATTTGGAAATTATTGGCAGCAGCAACTAAACCCTTGAGATGTTCGAACAATAAAGTGATTTCTTCACTTCAAAAAACACACAAAAAGCCTTCCTTGATGTAGCCACCAACTCTAATGAAGATACAAGCCCAAAAAGAAAGGTGTTTGAGATCTTTGAAAGTCACGCCTAAGCTGCAGGTACAGGTACGTCTTGCAAGCAACAATAAATGTAGATGTACGGCCTGTAGAATGATGCTTGGGAGATGATCTTTGCAGCCACGATTCAATCTGCCCTTCTGATAAAATTTTGATCTCAAACCCTTGTTGAATCTCCACAATAATCCACGAATTTGACTCCTGTATGAAGCCAACTTGTTGAGCAATCTTCAGTTGATCTCTCACAACCTCAGAACGCTGGTCTATGAAGAGTTTTCGTTCTCCACGGCCTAAAAATGGATGAAATTTGCATAAACCCTTGTTTCTACACAAACTCCAAAGCTCTCAATAAAAGACAAATTTGAATGATCATCATTGAATGAGTTCAATTTGCTTTTTGAAAGCTTTTATACCTCCTTGGAGAAAATCGACCTCTTTTTGGCTTTTTAAATCATTCAAATGATATATTTTATAATTTGCTTTTGATTGCTAAAATAATACCTTGGATAAAGTGCCTCAATATTTTATTCATTAAATGCACTTTATTAATGTCTCCATGACCCCATTCAATTATAAAGTTAAAATATAACTTCATATTATAAACTTTTAATTAATATCATTAATGACATTTCAAAATATTAATATTTCCTTAACCAAATGTCATTTTGCCAAGCCAACTGAACCCAAGGTCAAATTTTCCAAATACTAAATGATCAGATGCCTTGCCATAGTAACTCTTGATAGCTGACTTACTATAAATAGTAAGTACACACCATTGAGTCTTGAAACAACTGCAAAGGCCTAATCAATGGTCGACACTGCAAAAATGCTTTGTTCAGGTGCCTTGCTACTAATAAAAACCCTGACTCTCCCAAAATAGTAACTTACTATAAATAGTAAGTGTGCCAATTTAAGTCAAATAACTTGTGCAAAGGCCAAAATCTGAATCCAGCTGAGGAGTAATGCCTCTAATCACCGGGTAACTGCTACAGAGGACCCTCTATCTATAACTGTCAGCCTACGAGGGTCAAAATAATAGGCTAACCCCTCAACAAACAAGATCAAGCTAAAAAGGGGACATTACACAGTCCATTCAAGGTGATGCTCTCTTGAATACTGTGGTATGGTGATGTCCCCATTCCACCATGTGAGATGAATTCAAGTAGAGTTCATCATAGAGCTTAAACAGATTGCTATGGTGAAGTTTTATTTTTAGGTTGTGACTTCGTTTTGTGACATTTTTCATCTTCACTTGCTGGAAGGAGGTTTTCAAGAGGTTCGCATGGCAAAGAAGGCTATTTTTCGGCGATTTCCACCTTCAAGCATAAGCGGATTATTGTTACAGCATTCTTCAAGTTGATTTCATCGTCATATCTGAGGAGATTTTGGTGTCTACAACCTCCAGTGGGCTGCTACAGTCGTTTACTTGTCATTTCTAGCTAGGCACATCATTCTACTTCACTTAGCTTCCTCTTCCATTCATTCAGCTAGGGTTAGGTCTTGTGCTTTGGTACCATTGGATGTAATTGCAGGTTTGAAACTCAAATCAGACCTAACTGGCTGTACTTTCAAGCCCCTCTGTTTGTAATCAGTTTTCAAATCGAATAAAGAAGATAAGCTAACGTTGCTGGGCATGATCATCTGTTTATGTTCATCTTTGTTGATTGCCTAAAATATATGTTCAAATTCCTTTCTTGCTGTTTATGCTTGGAACCCTTTTCATCTACATGTTATAGTAATCTTTTCTTGTAACACAAGTTGAAGGCAAGTCAGAAATTTTCAGACCAGCAAAAGGGAAAAATTTCAGTTTGAACATAAGGGTTCTTACATAGGTGGAGTTCGATTTAATCTTCTGTTGGTTCTAGTTCATGAGGATGTCTTTGTATATCTGTGAGCTACTACAACATACACATGTTGATGTGATTTTTGTGACCTCACCAACCAGGTAGAACAAAGTTTCCAAATGGATCCCGTATTCTCTCTTGAACAAAGTATTCGACGTGCTAAGATTGCGAGTGAGATCACGCCTTCAACTCCAAGGTTCTTTAAATGCGAATAGGCTCAGTTTGGTTGATGTGTGTATGCTGTGTACTCACGAGGGGACTTACGTAGTTGTTCACAAGACGTGTAGTGACAACCAATGTGTGCTTTTGAAGGGGATTTTATGCGCGAATGATTTGGCTTTATGATGCAAGTTTCCTAAAACTAACCAAGATTATGCAGAATTGAATGGTTGCAGAGATTTCTAAAATCTAACTTCTAATCTAAATGCAAATGGATATTACGCTCAACCTAAATGAATTTCGACAAACATTGTTTAGCCTCCTGTTGGACAGCGTCAACAAGGTAAGTGCAATCTTCAAAGGGTGAAAATGATGTTCAAATCACGATTCAATAGAGCAACTACCATCACAACGATGCATAACCACCTATGAACCTTGATTGAAGTTAAGTACTGAAAGTCCAGTTGACCACACAAGACGGACTTACCATCAGCAAGAACGTTAGTGGTATGGATAAAAGAAATTCACTTATATCAAGCATAAACATCCATATCTAACTACAAGCATGAAATTAAGTTCCTAATTGAAGTCAAAGGGAATAAGAAACCTCACGAACTATTCCAAACAAAGTTGAAATTCACCATCAATGAAAAGCTTTATTAAGAATAATCTTTTGTGACAATCTCTTACAAAATTCTCTAAGGGAGAATTCCCCTTCTTCTTCAACAATGCAAATGAAAAACTACTCTAACTTAAAAGCTTCTACTCTCTATTCTGCTTCAACAATTGCTCTCTATTCTCTGATTCTATGACTACTAGTGTACAAATGAGGGGGACTCCCCCTTATATAGCTGGCCTTTTGGATCGACGGCCCAGATCAAATTACATCGGAGGGCTCAGATTGAGCCACCTCAGCCCTAGACGAGTTTGCCCTAAAAACCGCCAGAAGGTGGAGGAGTGGCGTCATAAATGCTCCTAAAAATAGCAGATTCCTCCTTTGACCGGTATGAGCAATTAATGCCCACTATCCTTCTAGAAGATTCTCGTCCATGACCCGGATTCCTTTGCTCTTCTCTCTGACCGCGTACGCTATGAATCTTGCCAACACTGCATCGACCTCTTCTTCTGAAATTGATGGAGTGAGATTCAGCTGATATTCTAAGATGGCCACCATCTGTTCATGCCTCTCGCAAGATTTTCCCCATGTTTCGATGGAATCCTGTGTGCTCTGAATGATCGTTGAAAACGTGGAGATGTTTTCAAAATCTAGCTGGGAAAACGTCCTCATTTCTGAAAAGAACGGCTGCAATCTTGCCCTTAATCCTTCTGCAACTACCTCCTCATGTGCGAGCCTTCTTGCAAATACCGACTCCAAAGTGTTGAGAATACTCTCACGAATATTCTTCATGGCCTTTCTGATCCTGGAAGACTCTATTGCTGCAGTATCAAAGAAACCCTTCCCTGTGAATGCTGCCGAATGCCATCCACGGAAGTCATATCTGTCCCCTGCTTGAATTACCCCTTCATTCACCAGAGTTTGCGTGGGAACACGCATCAAAACAGCCAGGCGTGGGATAGTATTGTCTTGGAAGATGTGGGTATCACCCCAAGCCTGCTCAACATCATCCAATCGTGAAAGGATACCGGAAGCATTTTGGAATGCTGAGGCGAGATCCGCCATGAACTTTTCTGCCTCAATGCGGACACCATTCACCCACTTATCTCCTTCTCGCACAGCCCTCTTTACTTCTTCCAAGCCGCTGATAGGCTCACGTGGCACCTCTGGTGGAAGCTCTGCTGCTGGATTACTTTGAGCAACAGGATGTGCGAGATTTTGCACGTATTCAACCAACGCTCTGTGCTCTTTCTTCAACCTTTTATACTTTCCTTCTTTCTTTACCAGCCTATCTTTTAATGCCTGAAACGAAGTTTCAGCCTCTTCCACCACCTGTGCTCCTGAAGGGCGTCCCAACTCAACCGTGGTGATTGTGTATTTCTCTGGCATCGCATCACTTAAGTCGTGATCCTCTCTTGGGGCAGCGATGTGAAGGCTCCGGGAACCTGCCTCGTTAGTTTCTATCCTTGTATATTTTCTCGCCCTCTTCCGCTTTGGCGACTTGCTTGTCCTATTCAAGAGTGCTTCCATTTCAATTGCTAGGCTGGCGTCATCATCTTGGTCCCTTCGGATTGCCTGTGTAAGCCAATTTCGTTGAATATCATAAACAATCAGAGGCTGCTCCTCAGTGGCTTCCACTTCTCGAACTTCTTCCCGAGGGGTGTTTGGTGGAGGCTCGATTATCTCGACCTCTTGATCACTTCCTTCATGTGCCCCAGCATCTTCCTCTCCGAAGGAATAATCGAAGTGGGTGTCCATGTCCGTGTCTTCCCCTTCATCCCGCTTACTAGCAGCTTCGGGATCATTCACACTCTGAGTATCCACCTCTCTTGGCATCGGCTGGTTAATTTCTCCATCCTCTAGCTCTTCATTCCCTTTTGCTCTCTGACTAGCAAATAATGACACTTCACGTACACTGGAAGCATGAGACACCAATTGAGTTGAGGACGTGTCTTCCGATCCCTGAGGTTCTGGCTGAACGGGCTCTGGCTGAACGGGCTCCCTTCTTTTTGGTTCCGGACCTCGTGTGAGCTGCTTCTTCCTTTTCGCTACCACTGGTGGCTTTCCATCACCCATGAGGTCATATGTGAGAGCGACTGACCTCCTCCTCAATCTATTAACACGCTCGTCCACCCAAGCTCTCGTAAACGTCATGACTGGGATAAATAGAGTGTCTAGATCCACAATCTCCGACTCAGCCCAATCTACAGGTGGTATTGGCGTGTTCTTCACTGCTTCAAAATCTGGATGGGTGATCCTAGTATCTTCCTCCAGTTGATCCGGCACCTTAATCACCTCGCACTCCCTGATCAGCTTTAGAGGTAGTCTTGAGAATGTCCTCTTCTGATTTCGTCCTCGCCTGCAGCATTTGCCCAAAAGTCCTCCATGTGAGCCTTGTGCTTAAATTCTTCTCCTTGTACTGTTCCAATTATCCCCTTGGGATCAAAATTCTGCCTGCTCGTGTGAAGAGTCAGCTTGTAAAACTTTAGCTCATTCTCAGCCTCCTTGGCTGCTTGCAAAGTCGGGCACTCCTCGAGTGAATTTCCCAACACAATGGGAAAATGAAGACCTCCCTTCTTCTTACGCCTTATAATCTTGTCGTAGGCCACTAACTGCCTAGACAACTCAAGTAGGATCATCCTGTTAGTGGGGTACCTTGGTAGCTTGTACACATACGAATCGTACCCGGGCAACCTCAAGTAGGTAAATTTTGGGAATTGGATGAACCAACACCCGTATTCTTCGATCAACGCCTGTGCCTCCTCGGAGATCCTCTGCTGTAGCCTTTGCTGAAGTGTTCTCGTGATGTACATGGTAAAGGCGTCGTTCACTCTTTGGAAGTCACCAGTGTGAGTGAGATGTAGTTGCCTGCACGACTGGTGGATCTTAAACTGATTGTAGCCGCAACCAATCGGCTCCTGGTACGCCAATCCCCTGTACTTGGTCATTCGAGCCAACATATAGATGACATATGAGCTCATATAAAATGTCTTCGTTCTTCTGAGGTCCCGGAACTGCTCATCGATGTTGTCACTTATCATCTTCGCCCAGTTCACTTGCTCGTTCCCCTCGAGTACTACACTGATGTACAAGAACATCCATGGCTCGAATATGAAAGATTGTGGGCTACCATTGACTCTGCTGAGCAACATAATAATGTCGCAATATTCCTGCTTCAGCTCCTCTGATATTATTTGCTTCGGTAGCCTAGCAGCCGGTGGCTTTGGCTTGCGCATCCATGTGGTGTTTATTCTCTTCATGCACTTCTCGAAGGTTGTGGCGTACATCTTATCCGCCTTGGCCTTGGACTTATACATCATGTTGTCTGTAGCGAGGATTCCAAATGCCTCGCCAATCGCATCTGGAGCGAGATTAGCCATGATCAAACCACCAGGAGAGGTGATAGTCCGATCCTCAGTATTATAGAAGTTGGTGCACTCAAGAATCAACTCGGGACACCGAACTGCTGGTTGGAAGCCTGCTGCATTGTACAACCCACTCTTCACAATGTTCTGTGATGCCTCTGTTGGAAGGTTGCCACCTTGCCCGTACATTCGGCGTATGAACGTCTCGAGGTTGAAGGACCCGAGGTTGGTGTCCGTCAAATTGCCATACTTCGAGATGATTTTTGATTCAGGGACGAAGGATTTCTTCAGACCTTTGATGATCGCCTGCCTGGAGGCGTTAGCTTCATTGTTTGCAGTCTTAGTTCCAGCCTTGCTAGTGCCAGCAGCGTCAGCCATCTGCAAAACAAAAGCGAATATTACTCCATCAACTTTTAAAAACGACAATCACGTGAGGCAGCTGGCGGTTGAGCTGGCTGCAAAAATAAATACAAGTTAGTAGCGTTAGCAGCCAACTTTGACTTCTCAAGATTAAAACTTCAACCTCCAGCAACTCGCAGCCAGAATAAATAACTTAACTCCTCACGAGAAATTTACTCTATTAACTCAACTTCGAAAAAGCGTGTTAAGTATCAGCAATATTTAAAATCAGCAATTTCGAATTAAAATCAGCGAGCCATCGAATTATAAACTTCCAAGTCAGAAATCAATTCTTCGACAGTTATACATCAGCAACTTCGAAGAAAATAAATCCGAGAGTTTTTTAAACGTGCAAGTTTAAAATCAGCAAGCTTCGACAAATTAAAATCAGCCTTTCGAAGTTATAAAACAGCAACTTCGAAAAAGTAATCGAAAACTAACACTTCGAAATTATAAAACAGCAACTTCGAAGGCATTACAAATTAAATCCAATTCGATTCTAACCCTCAGTGATTTCAAACAACTTCGAAAAATTAACGCTCAATCAATCTTGGCATTCAAACAATCTCAGCATTTTAAACTCTCAGCATAAATAAAGCATTTCAACATTTCAACTTCAAAAACAATTTCGACTTTCAGCAAAATAAAAAGCTTCAGCAACTTCGAAGACATACCTCGATAACGTGAAGAAATTAAAAAGCTAAACCCTTTAACTTCGAAGCACTTCGCGATTTGCAAACTCGAATCTCAGCAACTCCAACAATCGAACTTTCAGCAACTTCAATCTCAAACTTCGAACTTTCAGCAACTTCTCGAATTAAATCTCACAACTCAGTTTGCCAGCACAAATCTCAACTTCGAATCTTGTGAGATGATAATGAAAATCTTCGAAGTTTTATAGCAAAAGGCTGGCGCTAATTTTAGCAGATGCCTTTTATTCCCTTCATCATGACTGACGCGTCTGCTAAATTTAAAAGGGAATATTCTCGTCGTCTGGCAGTTATTATGACAATTTGCTATTCGGGGAGATTCTTTCCTCGATTTAAATTTAAAATTCCCTCCCGACTGCCAGTTACCTCTAGTGATTTCGAGAAAATCATTTTTACATCGATTTGAAGTTATCTCGACTGCATTTTAAAATGGCACTTTTAATTAATTAAAATTTTAATTTAATCGCCATTTTAATTTATTTCTTTCAACGCATTTAAAAATTCGACATCGATTGTCAAAATTGGCTAGGCAAAATTTTATTTTCCGTCCGTAATTAACTTCCGAAACAAATTCCCCTTGTTAAATCGTCCGAAATTTTAAAATTGCATGGGTCAAAATCGAAGGGGGAATTTAATATTAGACTTAGGAAAATAATTAAATCGATTAATTAAATTAATTTCTCCGTCTTGCCTAGAGAAATTTTAATTTCCTCCGATTGCCTTTCGATTTTTTTCGTGCTGAGAAAATTTCAAGTGCTTTGAAGTCAAAATTTTAAAATTTAATCTCCACTTGATTTTTTTTTATTATTTCAAACGCCTTTTATTTTATTTTGCTTTTTGAAGAATAAACGCCCCCTTTTAATTTATTTTTTCAAGATTAAACGCCTTTTAGCCAAACATTAAATCATCTTTTACCCCTTTGTCCAAGGCGCAAGACATGGGTGGTGGTTTCATTTTCAAAATATCTTCAACTTCCACGCTTTTCAGGAAGATTAAATCACACGCCCCAGGAAACTTAAATCATACCTCAAGTTATGATTGTTTTTTAACGCCTTAGTCAATTTTCTCCATATTTCTCTAGGCGCATATTGCAGGGGTGACTTTCAGCTTGGGGCGCATTTTGCATGTTGAGGTTTCATTCTTAAGACTGGGCGCATTTGATAGAGGCAATGTTTAGTTTCTGCCATGGGCGCATATGAAGTGTTGAGCTTCCAATTTCAACTTAGCTTGGGTGCGAATGGCAAGAGCCATTTTCATTCACACGTCTTAGTCAAAGACTCTTTCTTTCATGCTTTGGGCAAGCTTCGAATGGAGGCGCATATTGAAGTATGAACTTTCAGCTTTGACACTTAGCGATTTTCAATTTCCCACGCACTTTCCAGATTTTCTATCAAGGGCGCATATGAGTACATGAGCTTCTAGTTTGACATGGGCGCATATGAACCATCCAACTTTCATTTTAAGAGGGGGCGCACTTAGCATAGTCCTTCTTCAGTCTCAAGGGCGCGTATTCATGGTGGATGTTTGAGGGCGCATTTGGGTGGATCAACATCCATTTTTTTATTACTTCTGGCGCACTTTGCATTTCAGCCTTTCACGTTTAACCCAAGGGCGCATATTGGATATGGTGGTTCTAGCTTTGAGAGGGGCGCAAATGGTGTCTGGAGCTTCCACTCTTAACATTTGGGCGTATTCAATTTGGGGCGCATTTCATATGCAAAGCTTTCAATTTTTGTCCTGGGCGCAAATGAGAGGGTCTCCGCTTAGTTTTAATGCCTTAGAATTTTTTTTATGTTTTAACACCTTCATGTCCTGGGGCGCCTATGGAGGGGTCAACGTCCAATTTCCACTACTTAGCTTCTTCAAGACCCAGTTCCCAGGCGCATATCATGTCTTCATCTTTCAATCTTGTCCCAGGCGCATTTGCCAAGGCGTACTTTCACTTTAGAGCCTGGGCGCATTTGGTCCTTCTAACTTTCAACTTGGTTAGAGGCGCATATGACAGGGCCTACTCCCAATTTTCACTTGCCTTAGAAACCTTTCGCTAGCTTATCCAAGCTGGGCGCATTTTAGTGTCCTAACTTTCATTTTAACACCCAAGCGCATATTGCCTATGGAGGGTTTTAATTTTAAACACTTAGGAATTTTAGCCACGCCTTTGCTCACTTTATCCTCCAAGGCGCATTTGACCACATCAACTTCCAGTTTTGCCAAAGGGGGGCGCATATTGCCTAGTCAACTTTCATTTTTACCACTTGGCCGCATTTGCATGGTCCAACTTTTACTTTTTGCACTGGGGCGCATTTCACCTATCAAGGTTCCATTTTGGCACATGGGCGCATTCCACATGGTCAACATCCAATTTTGACTAGGGGGGCGCATTTGAGATAGTCAACTTCCATTTTGTGACTAGGCGCATTTAGCATACTAAGCTTTCATTTTTGTCAAGAGGGGCGCTTTTGCAAGGGTCTACATTCAATTCCGACACTTAGAAAATTTTTCACCTCCGTTCAGCCTTCAAAGTGAGCCTTAATGCTGGATTTGAAATTTTATCCAATTTAGCAAATTTTATGCCTGTTGCCAGATTTGAGTTGATTTTCCGTGGTCAACCCTAACTCGCCTTGACTTTCTATTTTTAGAAAGTTCTGAAATTTCGCGCCGTTGACTGGATTCTGACTCCTGATGCCTGATTTTCACTTTGCTTTGAATTTCGACTAACCTTTTCTGTCAGCGCCTGATGTCCGTTTGTACCTGCTATTTTTAGCAACCTGCTAAAAATAGCAACTTCTCAGAAAGTCTTCAAATTTCATGTGCCAGATGCCCGAAACATGGTGATTGCCATCGGATGCTGATTCTTCGTGAATGTCAGGTTCCGCCCTTGATTTTAGGAAACCCTAATTGACCTGCTAAAAATAGCAAATGCTTGATTCTTGATTCTCTGTAACTCTGTTTGTATTGAAATTCGCGCCAAGGATTGCTTATCACGTGTTTGACCTGTGTTTACTGAGGTTCAGTGCCAACCTGCCAATTATAGCCGCTGTTGAGGTGACTTACTATTTATAGTAAGTGTCTGTTTCTGAGGCCTTCCTTGCTCCGTTCGCTTTGAAATTTAGACAGTGGGCCCATCGTTGGTGAACTTGCCTGTGTATGCCGATGCCGAGATCAACTTTCTATTTATAGCCTGTGTCTGGAATGCCTTGCTAAAAATAGCAGGTTCTCTGATTGCCTTCAAATTTTGCCAGCAGACTCTCGGAAGGATGCTGATTATGATGGATACCTCAGTTTCGCACGTTTTGACCTCTGACTCCTTATTTTTAGCGCTGAAGCTCGAAACCCTAATTTTGTGCATGTCGCTCAGATGAGCTCCGTTTGATGTCGTTTCAGTTGCATGATGATCAACTTGTAGTTCTGAAGCGTCGAGCTGCTGCCCAAGTGATACCTGCTAAAAATAGAAAGCGGCCCGAAAAGTGATCAACCGGCTGTCGAATGATCTTGCATGTCATACTGCCCGAAAAGTCTCGGAAAACCCAGAAAAACCCAGAAAAATCTTCAACATGCACGCACTGGCTAAAAATAGTAAGTTTCCGAAAAGTGGTCAGCTCCATTTGCATGTTATACTGTCGCGAAGCTCTTGGAAAACCCAGAAGGAATCTTCGGACATGCGTTGAAAAACTCTGCGTTTAAGCCCTGAAAATTGCCTCCGAATGCGGAACTGCTAAAAATAGCAGGTTGTCAGTTTCTGCTCAAAATTTGCCAAAAGTGAATCTGAAGTGCTCGGAATACAATGAAGTGATCCAAATGTGAAAATCTTAAGAAAATCAACCCTAAACTGACACTTACTAAAAATAGAAAGATGGCAAAATTCAGTGAAAGTTCAGGGATTGCTTGCTGAAAACATGGTAATAACTCTGCTAGGCTCAAAAGCTGACAAACCGACTCAGATTGATCTCAATATGACCTTAAAACGTGAAACCCTAATTTCAGACCTGGTCGAACCTTACGCTCAAGCTTGCTGACGGGAACGTCCCCAGAAAAGCAGAAAGCAGAACAGAAGCAGAACGAGAGAGAGAAAGACAAAAAGCAAAGCCAAAAGACCAGAATGGAGCAAAAAATTTATGGGTCCCCATTTCAGATGGGGCGATGTGTGAAAAGGTCACAACAACACAATCTTGGAGTGAAGAATCCCTTTTCCTGACAAAACTTGCTGGTCAAATAATCTACACAGAGGTGTCATCTCTAGGTTCTAATATTCAGTCATTCTTTTGCACTTCAATGTTGATTTGCATTCCATTGTAGTTGTTGTGTAGATCACTGACATAACAGTGATATATATTGATGTAATAGTTGCATTTTTAGGAGCATTTGCACGCACTTAGTTGCTGGAAGAAAATCACTATAAGAAGTAATCCTTCTATATTTGCTTAAGCTTTTGTGTTGGGTAGTCTGTTGTAAGCAGCATTCTGTAGCTTCATCTCATATGAGAAATTATCTAAACTTGCATTGTAGATAGATTGAAAATTGAACAAGCAATAATAGGGAGTTATGGGAATGCATCCTAAATGTTTGTAGAAATGCCACTTTGCGTAACTGTACTTTGCACTCCATTTCAGTCGTCTATTGCAATGAGGAAATCACAAAAAATAATCTGCACTACATCATAGTTGCATTTGGAAGTCATTGGCATTGTAGTTAAGACAATATATGCATTGCATCATCATCATTCAAAGAGAAAGACAAGCTGAAAACACTTTCCAACCAAGGTCGAGTTCACAAGCAAATTGTTTGACAAAATTTTCAAGTGTTGAAAGTTAAAAATTTAAGTCAGAATTTGCTAGGGACTTTACAGTGGTATCAAGGCTTTGATCTTGCCAGCCTGGAGGTCGTGAATCAGATTTCATTTCAGTCACATACACCAGTATGGAAAGGTTACAACAATGGGTAGAACTATTGATGGAAAAATCCTACCTACTTTCCTACCAAGACATGAGTATGGCTGGACAACAAAGGATGCTATCATGACTAGCTTTAATGAATATCGCTCTCTTCCCAAAGAAATTCAAGATGTCTTCACATTCAATCAATTTATGGGTGGACAGGAAGAGGATGAAGATGACATATTCATAAAGGTTGATGTATCTACAAGTGAAGTTTCTAGGAGTCTCTGTGACAAATTTGCTAGGCATGCTGATTTGACTCAAGAGGACATGGGGACAGCCTTGGGTAATGATTTGTCTACATCATCCTTGCAAGAAGAATCACATAAGGCTTCTATTGTCATAGGTATGAATTCAAATGATGGTGTTCTTCTCACTCCTGAAAGCAAATCCGGACACTTGCAGTTGCTTTCGGATAGAGGTTTTGTTGATAGTACCACATATAGGTATGATGAAAATTTTGATTTTCTGATTACAAACAGTAGTGCATTATTGTCACATAATAATGTGGTTATAGATAAATCATATGAAGATGATAGTGCTATAGATTCTTCCAATGTTAGCACTGAAGTTTTGTGCAATGAACATGAAGAATATATTGTGAATTCAAGCTGCAAACAATCTGATTTTGTTCACCATACTGTGGAGGATATTAAAAGGACACAACAGTTGTGTGATGGGTGGTCTATAAGAGCTAATAAGGCCAAGATGCTTGCTGCCAAAGCAAGACAACTCTTACAAGAGGTCAAGGAAAAATGCAATCTGATAGATAATATAAGAAGACAAAGAGAATCACATATTAGATCCTTATTTCTTTCAAAAGAAGGATGTGTGAATGTTGAGTATACAAGGGAAGAGCTTCTTGAGGTAAGCCCACAAGAAGAGCATGTTGACTTGTGTGAAAAAGGAAGGAGGAATGATTTAGGGAATTCAGTTTGGTCTAGTTTGCATCATGAAGTTTATGACTTTCCTCTTTTGGAGAGCCCCTTTAAAGCTCAAAAGGATGTTGATATTGGTCACACACTTGATGGCTCAGCCACAAGTGTTATATCCATTTGTGTGGAATGGAACATTATTGATCTCGATATGGTTAGTCATGCATAATCTACAATGGAAGGACAATTGCTAAGATCATATGAAGCATTTTGTTTTAGAGAGCTGATTAGGGGGACTAGGAGGTTTCTTACTAAGGAGATCTTGCATTTTGTTAATTGTTGGTTTGTCTTGCATACTACACTTTGGAGTTTGCTAGTAAGGGAAAACATATCAGTTATGGAGGTGATGGTATGGATTAGATATTGGGACAGCAATATTTTGACATCACATGAGCATGAATCCCAGCTAGATGGTTGTGAAAAGAAATATAGCATGGTAGACATTCATGAAAAAATAGATAAGCATGAGGTGGTGGTGGGAACTTTTACTTGCCAACAATCTGAATTTATAACAGCAGTGGGAAAAGAATATGAATCAATTTGTAAGTTGATGCCTCACCCTTATGATGTTGATACTTTGATGGAATATAAGGATGTCATAGCTTCAAGACTTGATATGTTACAAGATTGGGCTGCCAAGTGTATGCAATTGTGCTCTTGCATTAAAGATTCCTAGGGTAATGAAGAAAACGGTACAATCAATCCTAAATCTCTAGTTGGGGACAGCAGTGCCATACTTTTTCATTTACATGAACTCGCAACCCGTATTCATGGAGTAATTGATGACAATGAGCTTCCAAATGATAGCTTACATGATGCATTGGTTAAGCATGGCTATTTTGATGTTGTTTCTTCCAAGAGGATTGAATTTGTTTACTTTAGAACAACAGCAATAAATCAGTCCAAAGAAACTCGTAACATACACCACTCCATACATGTGAAAAGCAAGATTTCTCTAATCCTGAGTTTGTAGTCGATATTATCAACATTAAGGAAAATGAAGTGTTAGGTATTCAATGGTTGAAATCTCTTGTAAGGCTTGTCCAAGACTTCAACAAGATGGTGTTAGAGTTTACTCACATGGGTAAACATATTGTGCTTAAGGCACTAATGAATGAGACAAAGGATGGGACAACTAAGAGTATGTTCATTTGCGCTAACATGGATAACTTGAAAAGCATGGATAAAAGGGAAAGATTCTGTGGAATATCTCATTTAGAGATCATAGACGAAGGGAAGCCCTCAGGCGAGAGATCCTTGAGGCAGTTATCTGGGATAGATTGGAAGTGAACGACGGGGTTGACCATCTCCTCAACCGTTTGCCAAGACTGCTGGCCCGCCATTTCATCATCCTACAGGACCTTCGAGCAGAAGAGGATCAGGAATGCCGAAGGCAACAAATATTGCAGTGGTAATGAACCAAACGGGAAGAGGAGAAATGAGACACTAGCTGAATACGTACTCTCGGTAACCAACAATGATCGCGTGAACAACTTTTAATGCCCGTACAACCTAAGAAAGACAAGAACCAAGTACCAATTCGGCACGAAACTCAAGAGGAGAGAGTTCGGCGATCACTTAGGGTACATGAGCAAGAAAATAGACGATGAAGATTAAAAGAAATTGACAGAGAAATTCATGAAGATATAACTGACATAAATCAAAGCATTAGAAGAGCACATGAAAATCTTGAGGAAATAGACCAATGCATTAGAAGAGCACATTAAAGTTTTGTTGAGGGGAGGGACGAAGGACCCTTCAACACTCCATACGTAGAAAGGTACAAAATCAGTGAAAATGAAAATGAATTAAGTGAAGAGCTTGATAGCAGTATTGGACGCATTCGGGAGTTGTCCATATTGGACGACGACGAAGGGTTGAGGACTGGAAGATTTGAGCCCAAGACCCTAGGGTAGAGGGAGTTCCAGAGTGAACCCTAGGAGACTCAAGGTGTCGAGGATGCTGATGGAAGATGTGGGAGAGACTCGTATGTGGCCGAGAGTGCAAGTGACCCACCAGAACATAGCAGGAAAACCAGTCTAGTCAGGTCCAATACACAAGGAGGACAACAGGGAAGGATGGTGACTCCAGCTGAGCAGCAAAAGCTGCCGAAATTTACGAGGAATGGGTCAGAAGATCGAATACAACAATGCAAAACATGTGAAACAATTTGGATAGCAAACGAACAGGACGATTCAAATCACTTGCTGAAAGCATTTCCAACAACATTGTGAGACTGTGCCATCGACTGGTACTTAGAATTGGATCAAGTACAAAGGGCATCATGGCGATTACTCAAGCAAGCATTCCAAAATGAGTTCAAACTCTTGAGGGATGACAGTGAGATTGTAGCAAAAATTTACAATACGAAGTAGGGGAAGCATGAGAATGTGTGCGCATTGTAATGACCCCTTTTTAGTGGAAGCACTTAATCCCGGAATCTCGGATTCAGAGTGTTTCCCAAGGAGACATTAAAAACATTAAAGATTGATAGATCTCAGTTACAACAACCAATAAGATCAAAGAAGATATAAATATTTAATTCTTGTCACTCTTATGAATGATCCTTCTTTATTTTTTTGTAATAACCCTTACCTTTGAGGCAAAGATTATATCCATTTCCCCTAAATTTGATAATGTTATACGTCAAGCTATCTTGCTCTTTTGATCTAGAATGATAAATCTTGTATATGCAGAGTAAATAATACAACTATTCGCATCTGAACATCCTCGTACTCACTTACACCACTGGAAACATTCTAATTAGACTGAGGGCGATCAAGCATGAGTTCAAGAAATCACCGTTTCCCTTGAAAGCTAATCTCCTCTAGAGAATATGTCGCATGTAATAACCTTGACTTACAAAGCTAGGATTATTATCGATGTCCCAATTTTGACAATGTATTTGTCATACTACTCTGAGGGTTTTCCTCAAATCGTTTAATCTGCTGAACTATAGTATTGTCCTTTTCAACATTACCATGGAAGCAATGATTGATGCTTCAGTTTCTTATTCTGTTTGGTGTAGTATATTTCCTCATACACTCAATTGTCTTTTCATTGACAAAAGTGCATAGAAACCTAGGAACGATGTCTCAGCCAACAGGTGATATCAATAGATTGAACACTAATGTTGATCCGATACTTCCTCAATGCTTCGATTGAGCTTTCACAGTTCTGGGAGATACCAAGTATGCCTGACAGCACAAGGACTAGCGATTACAAGAAGACAGGAATAAATACATCTGGTATTGAGTCGCCAATTCATCATTCACCCATGTAATTCACTACCACGACCTGAGCCGAACAAAATAACTCCACCAACATTCAATACCAAGGCCCGAACTGAACATAAAGACTCCATTAGATATAGATGCGAAGGTAACAAAATACTATTTGTTATGCATTGCGTCCAACATCACCCTACTCTCGCAAGCGCTATGTAATGTAATAATCTTTGCTCGAAGTTTTAATGATAAATTGGATTTCTATCACTTCTAAAACGCCTTTTGTTAATCATAGAGCCATATGTCAACAATCTTGAATACCTCAACACATACGAGCAACATATCATTGAATCCATCTAATTAATTGCCGTCCTCTAACTTTATTGTCACTCTAGGCCTTTTATACTATGCCTTCATCGAAGACACGTCTTTTGATTAGTTGCTTTTACTAACTATCGTCTCCTTGTGGAATTATTAACTTTATTCCTTTAAGGGCATTGTGTTAAGAGCTCAAAATATCTATAGAGCGCCATAATTAATATTCGTGTTTTAACATTTATAATGTTATATTTATAATTATATATATGGTTTATTTTATTATTTAGAGTGCCACAAAGTATGATATAATCATTATAATATCATTTATTGTAATTATTATTTATATAAATATTTAGGATGTTATATAATGATGATATTATATTATAATTATAATATTAGTAAAAATAATTATAATTATAATTGTACTATTTAAATTGAGATCATGTATATTTACATTTCGATATTTATTTGATTTTATTATTCGTGTTTCAGGGTTACAATTTCGGGGACATGACACACACATAACTAGAGACTTAAAGACTTGCTGGGGAAATTGGAGGCACAATCGGCTGACGGGGTAAAGAAGCGATGGGTCATCGAAGGCTTGCTTCTGTCGTTGAGGAAGAAGATGAATGTCATGCCTCCGTCGTCGTATGCTGAAGCGTACAATAGGGCGATGGATATAGAAAGCGAAAACAAAACATCCTCCCAAGGGAAAAAGAAGACAAACGACAAGGAGAATCAAAGGCCGTACAAGCACTCAGGAAAGATATGATACGAATGATTAAAGAATTGAAGGTCGACAAAGAGAGTACGAGGGAAGCACGAGAACTATGGTGTACAGAGTGCAATGGGGAAGGTCACACAAAAGCGAATTGTCCGAAGAAGATGTTTTGCAATAGCTGCCAAGTTATGGGACATTCGATCAAGGAATGCCCATTCAATCTGAAAGCAAGGGGTACACAAGTACTCTTCACTCAGGGAGAATTGTCAACACCACCGAAGCCCCAATACAATAGCAATGCATCCCCTGGAGGTTACCGAAGGAACAAAAGTCTGTGGAACAACATACAGTACGACAGAAAAGGACGACCCATGATCCAATGTCGGAAGTGCAACGAATGGGGTCCACTTCGCCAGGGATTGCCAAAACAGTCAAGGTTTGGGAGGAATATTGTGTAAGTGGTGTGGACTAGGCAACCAAGAAGATAATGAATGCCGTAAGCAGAAGTGTATCCATATGCTGGAAGTAGAAGAACAAGAGGTACTGGTGATCACCAGAGCACAAGCGAAGAAGGCAACCTACCTAGATCCATGTACAAAAAAGCAAAGGATGAAGGAAGCAAAAGCCGAAGTGGAATTGGCGATGATGAAGGAAAACAAAATTCCTTTGGAGAACCCAAGGACCTCCTGGCGGTCAGAGGTCGAAAACAACATCGTATGGTAGGTATTGCAGATTACTGTACCCATCAAGGTGACTGATCCTCTCCAGACTATTCCGCAGTTGGGATTGGTGATCACAAACGTCATTGAGAATAGCAAGCAACTATGATTAGAGGACCGAAGGCAAGAATTGGTACTAGAACCGCCACCATACAGTGAACAAACCATTGACCCCGTACTCCTCATGGCAAACATCGGGTAGATGCTAGTGGTCGTTCAAATGGAGATCGAAGGGAATATCTTGACATATACTATCGTCGACGGAGGATCGGGAGTCAACCTATTAGCCGAAGACACATGGAAGAGCCTTGGGAAGCCAACACTCTGATCGCTGACGTTCCAACTGGTTGGCGCTGATCAACATGGTATCAAGCCGTTGGGAATGCTGATGGCACAGAAGGTGACGATCAAGACACAACAACTTTTGTTAAATTTTGTCGTCATCCCATTATAGAGGAAAGCATACGATGCACTACTTGAGAGAGGATGGCTGATAGCCGCCAAGGAAAATCATAATTGGAAGAGGAACACACTCTCGATCGAGAACAACAGGTGGAAATCGACTTGAAGAACCAAGCCGTCAGTGAAGAGTTGACATCCTCTGGATCCAAATCTGATAGGGGAGAGTCAAACACGGACGAAGGAAGGAAGGCTATGAAGCAGAACGACGAAGGCGTACTTGAACTCGAGAGTTGCTCAGAGGATGAGACTAGTTCACTGAATGGCTTATTTCATTGGTAGATGGAGGACTATGAGGTGTTCCACCGAGAGTGTAACATGCTACAGATTGGAGAAACCCAGGAAGAAGAGGGGAAGGGCACGTCCTACCAGACATTTTCGGTCGAGTACGATGAGTAGAAAGAAGAAAAGAAGGGGATGTCCAACCAAACAATTCTGACCGAGTACGGAGAATACAGAGACATAGTACCAGAACTAGATGATACACCAGCTGAGAAGTTGGAACTTGACAGAGTACGAGGTAGTGAGAGAGAAAAAAAGGAAGGAGACGAAGAGGAGAGAGAAAAAGGAGACAAAGAGGAGAGAGAAAAAGGAGACGGAGAGGAGAGAGAAAAAGGAGATGAAGGAGAGAGAAAAATGGGCGAAGGAGGATTAAAAAAATTAAAAAGCAAGAGAAAAAATAGAAAAAGAGAAAATTAAAAATTTAAATAAGGAGAATTTGGAGATTGGGAGAAAAGTGAAAATAAAAATAAAAATAGATAAATAAAAATAAAAATAAAAATAAGGAGGACTAAAGTAGCCATTGCCAAATTAGTCATCGCCAAGAAGGCTGTACGACCACTCCAAAATAAAGCAAAGTTTGTACGAGGAAATAAATAAAAGGTTGTACAAAGTTTTCAGGAGACGTTACAAGGAAGTAAAGTAAAGACTGTACGAAGTCTTGACAAGTCCGCACAAAGCGTTGAAAGGGTTGTACGAAGTGTTGAGCTAGCCGTACGAGGGAGTAAGGCGAAACCCAAATAGATGACTGAGAGGGGTGTATGAGAAAATGAAGCAAAGTCTGCACACAACATTAATGAGGTCGTGTTGTGACCTATTTCACACATCACCCCATTGCAAATGGGAACCCTCTGTGGTTTGCTTGTAGGGTTTAGCTTTGAGTTGCAATTTCATAAGTTCTTTTGGTCTGAGAGTTTTAGGGTAGAGTTTGGAGTCATCACCCGAGCCAAGTAGAGAATTCAAGCCCAAAACTCTGCTTAGATGTCATGGAAGCGCTCAGAAGGTCCGAAAGACGAGGATCGCCTATGCTTTGAGTCAATTCTGACACTTAGTATTTTTTAGAGATTTTGCCATTTTGCTTTTTGTTTTTGTTTTTTTTCATTTTTTGACACTTTTGGACCAATCCGGGGTTTACTATTTTTAGAAAGTTTTCCTTTTTACTTTGTCTATTTTTAGTAAGTTTCTATTTTTAGAAGTTGCCAAGGTCCCACTGATAATGGAGTCAAAGTTTCCACCTTTAGAATCAAAAGGCATGGAAAAATCTAAAAAAAATCTGAAAAATCATGAGAAAAGCAAGCAAAAATCAATCGAAAAGCATGCAAAAATCTGAAAAATCAAGTGAAAATCAACCAAAAGCCAAGTAAAAAGCATGAAAAGGCAATGAAAAATCTGAAAAAATCAGGATGGTGAAGGGACATGGCATGAAATATGTGGCTGAAATGGCATAAGCTTGAAGAATTCGCCCAAGGATGATGTCTGATGAGCTTCCAAGTCCGCCATGGAAGTGGAAGAAAACTCATGAAGTCCACCTAGCAACATGGAAAGAATTTCTTGAAGTCCGCCCTCACATTGGATAAGAAATGGCAAGATTAGAAGAAAGTCTGTCAACATTTGGAAAGGAGGATGGCAAGAATTTCTTGAAGTTCGCCCCAACAAATGGAAAGAAGTCTCCAAAGTCCGCCCCACCTTGCAAACATCTTGGAAAGAAGCCTTGAAAGTCCGCCATAGGTTGGGAAAACTCACTCCAAAGTCCGACCTTTGCTAAATAAATAACACATCCAAACATTGAAGAAGTCCGACTTTGCTAGAAGAAACATGTCCTAAGCACTATAAAGTCCGCCCCCAAAATATGATAAAAAATTGACTAAGGCATGAAGCACCTAGAGGAGAGTTGTGAAATGGCCAAGGCATGAGAAAGTCCGCCATGAGGGAAAAAGAGATAAAAATCCATGGAGTTGAATAAAATTCGCCAAAAGGACAAAAATACATGGATAAACTAAAATATTAAAGGTTGAAAAATTAAAAATCCACATATTAAACCTTTAATTATTTTCCAACACTTAGGAAAATTCGAGCTCCAAAGGAAAATAGGAAAACCTGATGAAGATGGCGATTGGAGAAAACTAGAAACTTGCATTGATAAACGAGAAGAAAACGAGTCTAAGTTCAACGAACTTAAGAAAAACCATGAAACTGTATCGATTTTATAATGAGTTTCAACAAGTCATTTTCACAAGTTCGATTTGAGAAGAAGCTAAGCTCTCTCCCATTCACGAGAGATAGGAATTTCAAGAGATAAAATTTTTCGAGAGATAGAAATTTCGTGAGATAGAAATTTTGAGAGAGAAATTTTGGAGGTTGAGTGGTTTTACAAGGCAAAGAACAGAGGAAAAAGTAAAATTCTGAGTTGAAGATCGAAATTTTCAGAAGGCTAGCTTGCTTTTTTCGGCAACAAAGATAGAATTTTCAAAATTCAAAGTTGAATTGCCATCCAAAGAGTATAATTCTAGAATTTAGAGTTTGATGGAATTGTTTACTTCTGTCTTCATTTATCCTCACAAAAAATTGCTAAGTGTTTTTACTTCCAGCTTGATTTTTCGTAGAATCTAACCTTCAATAGGCTGAAAGTCAGAATTTTTAGGGAGAAAATTTGAAGAAAACCATAATTAAAAGCTTTAAAATTAATATATTTTCTTTTCTTGCAGGTTGATGACCACCCCAGAGAACCTTCGAAAAGGGGAAGATGAAGTTCACGAGCAAAGGAGTTCAACAAGAATCGAAAATTAACTCCAAATGGAAGAACATCACAGATACAGACCTTGGACACGTAGACTTGGAGGAATTCAAAAAGAGGATGTATGGACTAAATGGACTCCTGCCAATAGCAATTGCTCGCTGGATGATGCAGAATGGAATTGTTGAAGCAGTTGGATTTCCTCTTGTTGTAGAGTGTGCGGAGTTGATGGTGGAGTGTGCCAGGCATTACAATCCACAAGAAAGGAAAATCATTCCTTCGGATGGAAGGATTTTGGCACATCTCGGAGAGCTGGCCATCCAGGAAGCATTCAACTTTCCTAACTACAACAGGACTTCGTATAAAACTAAGGAAGATGCAAGGAGAATTTTTGAAGACCGGATAGATTAGTGTGCAACCATCATCAGCAAAACATGGTTGGAAAAGCCAAGGGCTTCTGTAAAGAAATGCCTAAGAAATTGTGTCGAACAAACTTCAAAAAAGACTACGGTGATATCATTTTGCTTTTGAATAGGATAATGGGCAGTCTTCAAGGCGCGCCATTCGAAACATGGATGTACTTTTTCATCGATGAGATCACCCCAGGAGTCAAAATGTTCAACTAGTCGAGGATGACTAGTGACAACATCCATGAGCAGTTAATGAACTTAGAGAGGACTAAATTGTTCTATATGAGTTCCTATGTCATCTATCTATTGGCAAGGGCCTATAGATATTTAGGATTAATATGCAAAGGCATTGTAGGCAATAAAGAAAACGAATTCAAGGTATATGAGTGCCACCCCCAGTTGCAGTTATCTACCAAATGTCATTTTAGAAGGGCGCATGATGCATTCCTAATGTACATCACAAGGATATTGCAAGGAAAAATGCATCAAAGGCTGACCCATGAGGCCAAGAGCCTTATTGTTGACGTGGTTTTTGCGACCGCACCAACACAGAATAAAGTTTCCCAACGGATACTCTATCCTCTCTTGAATAAAGTTTCCTGCAAGCTAAGATTGCGAGATAGATCATACATTTAACTCCAAGGTTCCTTTAATGCGAATAGTCTCAGTTGGCTTGATGTGATTTTTGCTGGTATTTCAAGGGGGACACAAATGTTCGACAGCTAACAACAGACAGTGGATTAAGGGATTTCATGTAATTTGGATGATTTGGCAAGTGAGCACAAGCTTCCTAATTCTAACCAAAAATGAACTGAATTTAAAATGAGTGTAGGGCCTAAGAAGTTTATGTTCTATCTACAGACGGGACGTGGAATCAATCTCAACAGGCTTCAACCAGACTCTGCTTTGCCTCACGTTGGACAACTTACACAAAGTCGGTGCAATCTTCAAGGGAGTGACAAGAGGTTTTCAAATTATAATCGAAGTTAAGTTTGTAAAATTTTCCATTCGACCACACAAGGAAAACTTGCCGTCAGCAAGCCGCTAGTGGTATGGATAAAAATGAAGTTATCTCGATTGACACCGCAAATCCACAGCTAACATCTACTAGCATGAAAATGAAAACTACTCTACTTTAAGTTACTTGAAGTTGAAGGGATGAAGAAATCTTGCTAGCTACTTATAACAAAGATGAATTCACCATTCAATGAAAGATTTTTTATTACAATAGTTTTTCGCAACAATCTCTTACAAAGTTTTCAAAGGAAAACTTTCCTTCTTTTTCAAACTACGCTATGCTAAGATATTACAACTAAAGTGCCTCTGCTCTACTCTCTAGTTTGATCTCTAAGCTCTGCTTCTACTGAATTACAAATGAGGGGGACTTCCCCTTTTATAGATAGCCCAGTCCAACGAACGGCTCAGATTATAATCAGCTGGATGGCCCAGATCGTACCACCTCAGCCCTAAACAAGATTCACCCTAAAAACCGCCACCAAGAGGGGTGGGGTAATAAATGAGCCATTAATGTCCATCATCCTTCTAGAAGATTCCAACTATGAAACGCGTTCACACTGTTCTTGATTTTCTTCTTGACTTTCTTCAACTTTGCTCGAGCTTCCATTCTTTTCTCCATCTTGAGTTTTGAAAACATTTCTTCTTTGTCACTAAGTCTCAACACTTAGCCATTTTCTTGCAACTTTTCTTCCTTCGAGGTTGAAATGTCATCTTGAATCACTTATGTCATCACCGCTTGGTCTCGACGTTTCTCCTACAAAACAAGCAAGGAGAAGAGCATTAGAACACTTCATAATATAAATTCAACTTACTTACCAGGATTTTCACGCTCTAACTTCCAAGCGTTCATCGTCTTCACTAGCCAACTTCGCGTTCAAATTCTTCATGCCTTAGCCAAATTTCCAACCTATCTTGCATTATGCCTGGGCATGCTTCACCCTGATATTTCATCCGACTCAAACTCGAGAAAAATCCTTTCATCAGGAATTTGATCAAAAATTATCTAGGCGATCATTTTCAAATTCATCTGCCAAGGCAAATTTTTATCTTGAAAACACATTTTATTCCTTGCCTTAGAAAATTTTCCAAATTTCTCTTGGGAAATTCACCAACCTGGCGCCCATTTAAAATCTTTACCTCAAAATCCTTGGCAAGCTGTGAAAGACCTTAAAATCCATTCCTCATCGATAATCCTCAATACCCAGAAGGAAATTTCTTTTAGAACTTGTCGAATTCATGGGTATACAATGAACGGGTTCATTCAATTTTCTTGAATTTTGAACCTTGGAAAAATAATTCCACATCAAATTTATTCCTGCTCTTCATTCCTGTGAGTTGTCCTGTTGCTCTGACTTGAGAAATTTTTTTATTGTTCCTGCAGTGTTGGCATCCTCTGACTTCATTCACCGGCAAAATTCACTCTCTTCAAGAAAATTCCATCATCCTTCATGTCTGGGCGTAATTTCCTAAGGAAGAAAACATTTTGTGCCTCAGAGAAAATTTTAAATCACTTAGCACTTTTTTTTTTGAAAACTTTGCCTTAGGAAATTTTATTCAACTTCACTCATCTGCCAGTGGTGGGAAATTTTTATTTCAATTCACCTGGAAAAATTATAATGCTTGGAGTGCATATCATGTTTTATTTTTCATCCCCCATAGGCTTAATACTTCCAACGCCTAACATATTAATCACTTATCAACTTTATTTCACCACCTTATGGCTTGGGCGCATTTGATACTTCATGAGGAATATTCCACTTTCAACGCCTAGGTCACTTTATTTTACCATCTTCACCTTCAATGCATTAGTAATATCATCTATAAGCACACTCCAAGATAGGCACATTTCAATAGGTGAGGAGGATTAAGTAATTCCAACGCCCAACTTGTGACTTTTGACCTCCCTTCCTTTGTCTTTACATGCCCTCACTTGGGCGCATTTAAGCATGAGAAGGGGATAACATTTCTAACGCCCCCTCTTTTGACTTGTTGACTTCTTAACTTTTCAAACATGGGCGCATATGGCATGTAGAGGAGAATAAAACATCTTACTTAGAAACTTTTTGCTTGCATGTGAGGGCGCATTTGGGGGTGAGAGAAGGATGAAACACTTTCACTACCTAGCTTTGACTTCTTAGACCCCTTATGAACTTGGGCGCATTTTGCCATAGGTGAAGGATGAACACTTTGACTTCTTCTTTGAATCTTTGACCTCCTCTTAAGATCGGCGCATTTGATGCCTCTAGGAGGATGAAACATATACTTAGAAAATATTTTGCATGTCATATCCTTAAGGGCGCATTTGGCTATGTGTGGAGGATGGGCGCATATGGAAGGTGATGAGGAATATCCCACACTCAGAGAATTTTCTAGCATTTCCACCACCTGAGGAGGGCGCATTTAAGCATGAGAAGAGAATATCATTCTGACTTAGAAAATTTTATGTCTCTTCATCCTTGAGGGCGCATTTAAGCAAGGCAGGAGGATAAACTTGACACTTAGGAATTTTCCTGACTCCAGTTGAAGATGGGCGCATTTCCATGGTGGTGGAGGATGAATTCAACACTTAGCCACTTTTTCTTCGTCTTCGCCAGTTTCTGCATGCCTTACTATAAATAGTAGGTCCTTTAATTTTCATATCTCAGAAGATCAGATTGATTTGAAATTTTGAACACTGCATCTTCATTACTTTGTCAACCTGTTGACACTGCTATTCTGAGTTGGCCTGCTAAAAATAGCATATTTCTGAAGGTGGTTTGCTATTTATAGTAACTGCTTGCTTTTGATATCTCCACAACTCCGATTGACTTGAAATTCTAATGACGCGCTCTTCACCACGTGACCTGCCTGTTGACACTGGCGCATGCGGCTGACTTTCTATTTCTAGCTAGCTTCTGAAATGACTTACTATAAATAGTAAGTGCTCCGTTTGCCTTCAAATTTTACCAGCAGATAGCTTGAAAGATGCTGATCGCGGTGGTATACACCGGTTTTCGAAAATTTTGACTTTTTACACTTCTTTTTGGGTCTTGAAGCTGGAAACCCTAATTGGTCTTGCATGCGTATCAAACGACCTCCGTTTGTCCTCGTTTCTGTTGCATTGCGATCAGTTTGTGATTTTGAAGTGCTGGGAGGCAGCTGCCGGAATGCATCTGCTAAAAATAGCAAGTTGCTGAAGAAGTGAATATCTTGCTTTGCATGTCATATCATCGCGAAGCCCTCGAAAAACCCACAAGGAATATGCAGTCATGCAAAGAAAACCCTGACATGCAAACCCTGAAAATAGCCTCTGAAGGCTGAACTCTGAAAGTTGTTGTCTCATTTTGCATGTTACACCATTGCGAAGGTCTCGAAAAACCCAGAAGGAATCTCTAGACATGCATTGAAAAACTCCGTGTATAAACCCTAAAATCTGCTTTGGAAGCTGAACTGCTAAAAATAGCAAGTTGTCTGTTTCAGCTCAAATTTTGCCTGTGAGCAGCTTGACATGTTCTGACTCTAGTGTGACTGTTAAAACTTCAAGAATGTTGAAGGAATGCCTTGAATTGCACACTTACTAAAAATAGTAAGTTTCTGGAATCTGACGAAGTTTAGCTGAGAACCTACTGGAAGCATACTGACATCAATGTTAGTCTCAATTTTCAATTCATTCACCTTATTTGACCTTAGATTGACCAGAGAAATACAAACCCTAATTTTCAGACTTGGCCAAAATTTTCACATTTAAGCTCACGGATGGGTACATCCCCAGAAAGACAGACAGCATAAAAGAGAGACAACGACAAAAACAAACTAAAATCAAGCCAAAAGTTCGAAACGAAGCAAAAATTAGGGGGTCCCCATTTGCAATGGGGCGATGTGTGAAAAAGGTCACAACACTTATCAGCAAATACGGATCCTGGTATATCCAGTTTCCGAGATTCACTTACATCAGAATTCAGGGATTCACGGGATGTTTGTTCAAGCTCCCAATTTATCCCACCCACAAAATGATTTTTCTTGAGGTTCTTAGATAGCTTGAAACTTATCAAAACTTCTAGAGAGTAAAGAGCAAAGCAGCTGTCACTTTTCCATTCTTTATTGGAAATATGGAAGAATCTTGCCCGTCGGCACAAGCAGTTGAAGGCGCACGACTAGAGATGCAATGGTATCCATTCACGTCCTATCGGTCCAGAGCTAATTTTGACCCTCACCATCACATCGGGGCCGTGAATGGAGTAAAGTACAAACACAAGGTAGATCTAGAAGATTATTGGGCCTATGCTGCAGATGAATTTGATGTTAGAAAAAGATTATGGTCGATACTGCCTGTTAGCTTAATCAGGACAACTGAGCTCTTTTGTGTGTCGGATCAACTTGAAGATGATGGCGAGTATATGCAGCCAGGTTTTGATGAGAGTCAACCTCTTCTTCCCATAAGATGGTCAGAACTAGAGCTTTCAGACTTGGCCACCTTCATGAGACCAGTCATCAAGTATTCGCAATGGTGGGTAGACCGAAAAATCAAAGATTTGCGGCAGAAGAGTGTGCCTTTGACATACACTTTGATGGGTGGAGCAGAATCTTACTCCTCAAATGATAGTGCGTCTGAAGAAGATGAGCCAATCGAGAGCACCAATCCCAAGAAAAGGAAGGAGGCAAAAGGAAAGGGAATTGCAGATGAAGAACCTACCAGAAAGAAGCAGAGATTAGAGTCTCTTCCTTTTGCTGTGTTCGCAAACATAAATGAAATATTAGGCATTGATGAGTCCTTGGGAGACATAAGGATTCCTTCTCCCATTCTAGTTCAGCCAGAGGATGATGAGCCTCCATCTCCCACAGGTACAAACATTCTGGAGTCTGACAATGAAGTTGATATTGTAGATAGTGAATTTGAAGAAGGAATGATTTCAATCCTTAAAGGAATTCAAGAGATTCCGGGCGCACAAGATATTTTGGAAGAACAAGACATTGAGCAAACTACTATCCCTGACTAGCTGAAAGAGAGATTGAAGATAAAGGAACAAGAAGTTCCGGAAGAAGATGACATGGCTGATTTTTTGGCCAGATTGGAAGCAGTCAATGTAAGGAAGCTTGCCAAAACGTTCTCCAGTATCCAAAGAGACGAAGCTGGCCATCGTATAGTGCAATTGCTGTACCGACAGTTGATAAGTCTAGGGAGGATATTTCTCCTCAGGAATATGCCATCACTACTGTCGACTTGGGCCCAAACATGAAAGGACAGGAAGTGGAAGACTTAGATAATTCAGTTGCTACTATCAAAGCAAGGCTGGAAAAGGAGGTAGCAAAGAAAAAGGAATACAAACAAGAGGTTGAATGACTAAAAGAGTATATTCAGCATTTGACCAAGCCTCTTGATCAAGCCATCTTAGCGGCTCCTCCATTGATGAACACTTCCCAGGAGACTTTTGAAGAGGAAAATACAACCATGGAGACCAAAGAATGGATAATCAACAAAAGTGAAGAAGTGGTTGTATTTGCAGAAAAAACTGATGTTGGCATACGGGCAAACTTCCTCTTTGCTCTCAAGAATTACAACATTGGCCGAAGCGCGGGATAATGCTCAGGATATTTGATATAGAATCATTCCATGTCTCAAAGTGCTTAAAGGAGTTTTGAAGCAGGAACTAGTTGATGGAAAGGTGATTGCAACAGGTGCAACATATGACTTCAACAACTGGTACATAGCATTGATTACACAAAATGAAGTCCTAGAGAAGATAAAAGCTGATACTATCTGGGTTGAGGAAAGGACGAAGGAAATCTGGGAGAAGATTCTATCTGTGGCTGCAGATGCACTTGAGGACATTGTTCGGGAAAATAACATGTAGCTTGAAAACTTGAAGCACAAAGTTCAAGAAATCTTCTTCACCACTACTGGGTCAATCCTCAAACAAAATTTGACTAGAGCAGTTGAATTGTTGTCCATTTGGCATGCCTTCCAGCGACAGGAATCAGAGTGGGAAATTGCTTTTGCAGAATGTTCAGATGATTTGGACCTGCTAGAATACAAGGTCAATGCGCTACCACTTGTCACGATCGAGGAAGTCAGCACAATAGTTTCTAAATTTATCTAGTACAATGCCACCAAAGAGAATAAGGATGCGCTCCCCAAGGATAGCTCTTCACACCAATTTTCTCACTGTTAACTCACTGATTGCTCATTGTATTCTTGGAAACCGTAATTAGGGTTACCGTCTTTTAATCTTTGCCATTGATCTTGAATTAATCTTGGTCGTTTATTTCAGTTTCAAAACTCTATATAAACTCTTGTTTTCCCATTTCAGTGCAATGGGAGAGAGACTTATGAAATTGTTGCTTAAGACTGCTTTGAGAATAAAAGTTCATATTACATGAGTTGCTTTGAATCCTTCTATTGTCAAGTGGTTGCATGGTTTCATATTTTTCTTCCATATAGAGTAGATTAAAGTAGTATTTGATTTGAATGCATGTTAGATGAATGATAGATTGATAGTATAGATTGGTGGAACTTTCGCTCATACTTTCTTTGGATGGATGATTTTCATTCAATGCGTAAAGTTAGACTGAGCTTATAATGTGGATGCTTTAACACTTGCTTTGAATGATATTGTTCTCTTGATGGTATCATTCATAGTAAAGAAATCTTAAGCACAAATCCTAGAAGATTGCACTTGCTTTATGTAGTTGTCATTATCGTGGCAAAACAAAGTATTGTCCCTTAGTTTCACCTAATCTTACTATCTCTTGATTTCATAGTAGTATAGGATTTCTGAACCCTCACCCCTTTTTTGTTTTTTTCCTAAAATCTTAAAATCAAAAATCCCAAAAATAATAGAGCATTCAATGTCAAATCAACCTAAGTCCTTAGTTTTGAGTAATTTGCTGACATAGGTCCCTTTGTGTCACCAGCATATCACAACGCCCATTGAGCTTGTCCACACTTGACTTAAGAAACATTGGAATTGCCGTATGATCTTTCTTGCAATCTTAGCATACGAGGTAGTTTTTCAAGAGAGGATAGAGTGTCTTTGAACCCTTTATTCTAGAGTGTTTGGTGTGTCATAAAACACGCATCAACAGGTTGTACGAACAACTAAACTGAAGGCTCAACGAAATTTTAAAATGGCCATACAAATTTATAGAGGGAATCTGTACGATGTACAAGTTGAGAAAAAGGTTGTACGAGGTGAGATAAAGGCCATACAAGGTGAGAAGAAGGATGTACGAGGTGCCGTACGAAGTCCCAATTTGAAGATTGTCGTATGAAGGTCCAAGCCAAAATTGTTGTACAAAGGTTCGCCATACGAATTGCCAAGTTGAAAATCGCTGTACAAAGGTTCAAGTCAAAAATTTCCGTATGAGGTAGAAGATTTGTACGAAGCTTGCAAATACAGGTTGTATGAAGGAACAAGCTAATGGCCGTATGGTGTGAAAGGATCGTACAAGGGTTGCAAATAAAATCCGTACAAGTTAAAATCATTCCAAGAAGGGAGAAACTAAATTGCACAAATAAGAGGAATAAGAAAAACAATGCAAAATTTGTATTTTTCAGCTTTGCCAACACTATTCGGAACCTGTGGAAAAATCATGAAAATGAGGTGTTGCCCCTCGACCCCATTGGGAGAGCTGCCCCCAGACCCCTGCGAGGGGTGTTGCCCCTCGTGCTAACTGGGGACATTGCCCCCAGACCCTTGCAAGGGGCGCTGCCCCTTGATCCCGTTGGGGGCGTGGCACCTAGACCCCCATCAGATTTATTGGAAATGCCAAATTGCAATACAGTCAATCATCATAATACAATGACAAGAACAGTTGGCAGGCGAGCAAACGAGAGTTGTAGCTCTCGAGGAGCAGTTGGCTGAGAGGGACAGAGTATTATGTGAGTGTGAGAGTCAGTTGGCAGAGAAGGATCAGCTATTGGTAGAGAAGGATACCCAGGTGGCCGATGTGCAACGACTTTCAACAGAGAGGGAGAGTCAATTACAGGAAAAGGACAAGGAGTGGGCTATCACCTGTTGATTAAATATTAGAATAATGAGATACCTTTATTGATAGAAGAGCCTTGCTCTTATACACTTTACAAACCCTACAAGCTAGGGAGTTAACAAAACGTAACTGAAAGAGTAAAGAAAATGTAACTGAAAGATAACGAAAGCAAACAAAAAGGCTATAATCATAGACGTGATTATAGGCAAACTGAAACTCAAGCTAAAGATTAAGTTAACTAAGATGACCATTAATAGTAGATTTAATATTTAATACCCTCCCTTAATGGTCATCGTACAAACAAAAAACTAAGTCTACCCATATTGTGCTGCTCATCAAAATGCAAAGTGTGCAAACTCCTTCTGGTCAGTTTGCTCCACTACGTGAGCACTTTGTTGAGATGCTTCCTAGTTAGACTTCTCATCAGCCAGCCGCTTTCTGTGATACCTCTGTATATGACCAATCTTCGTATAGTAATGGCAAGTAAAAGACTTCTTGGAGCCCTCCTCCGAATCGCCTTGTCCTTTCTGTTGAGTGGACTTGCCTTTGCGAACATCCTTGGTAGTAAGTGCTTGTTCAATAGTAGGAGACTCACTCCTGCTCCCAAATTGGTTCTTCCACCTATCTTGTTGGAAAAGCTTGTTGCACATCTCATCAAACTTCAATTCAACATTGGTGGATGTAATATTGAGCGTTTCAATGAAGTGCTCGTAGGAACGTGACAAACTTTTCAAAGTGATCACAACCATATCCTCCTCTTCTACCTTACGACCAATGGCCTCCAATTGTTTGCAAATATTTTTTACTTTCACAAGTGCTCCTGCAAAGACACTTGGTCATCCATCATAATAGAAAAGAGCATATTCTTCAGAAAGAAAGCCCTTCCCTTGTCTGAGATCTCGTGAAGATCTTTCAAATGCTTCCAGATCTCCGCAACAGATTTACTAGATGGTAATTCTGGTAACATTTAATCGGTGATAGATAATTTAAGAAGCATGACTACCTCCCTATTACTCCCATCATACTTGTCCTGATCCTTCCCAACAACAGTGGGACGAAGTTTTGTACCAAGAACAATTTCATCTGAACACCGGTACTCAAAGATGGTAAGCATCCCCTGCTTCCACATGTTGTAATTCTTTCAATTGAACCTCTGTGAACTTTCCAACATAATATTGGACAAAGACGCCATCCCTCTTGTTTTCTAAAGCATGAAAAATGAGGTAACTTTTGTGATCAGCTGGCAAAACACTAGACAATCAGCTGGCACAACTTTGATTTTTCAAAAAATTTCTAAAAAAGAGGCTTCAAAAACTTAGCAAAATTTTTAATGAATTTTTTTCTCCAAAACTCTGTAAATTTTTGAAGAATTTTGTTTTGAAAACTCTTTGCAAATTTTTATTTTCCTAGAAAATTGTCAGAACTAGCTCCAAAAATCAGCTCTTTATGCTGCCATGAAAATCGTCACGAACCAGAAAATCACCATGAACCAGAAAATCACCATGAATTTGAAAAACCCACGAATAGATCCGAAGCCTAGTAGATGACCAACTAAAAATTCCACAAATTCCTAGGCAGCACAGGTTGTAGAGATAATACCCAAAAATTGTGAGTATAAAATGCGCCAAGCACAGTTGTGCCTAAAAAACCTTAGTCCCGCGCAAAAAATAGACCCAAGAACTCCAGAAAAGACTGAAAACGTGTGCTAGAAAATAGTAAAAAACGCGTTTCAGAAAACACGTCAAAAAGAAAATCGCTTAGAATGAAATCGTGACTAAAATTAATCAAAAGTCGCGTCCAAGAGCAGACTAAAATCACGACTAAAATTCATTAGAAGGCGTGTCTAGTAGAAATGGAAAAATGCATGCCCAGATCCTTAACAAAATCGTGCTAGAAAGAATGAAAAATGTGCATCCAGATCCTTCACAAAGTTGTGCTAGAATGAATGAAAAACACGCAAAAAAATGAAGGTCGTGCGCGCACGTTGCACTTAGGAAAAAATGGAAAAAATTGGACGAAACTTGCCGAAATTTCTCAGGAAAAAAATTGCGGCCTAAAGACTTTTCAGGAAAATGAGCTCAAAAAACTGAAATCATGCACCAAAAAATGAGAAGAAGCACACACCCAAACTCCAGAATATCGATGCGATTTTGCTTTGTAAAAAATTCGCGATTTTCACTAGAAACCCTCGAAAATCTGCCTAAAAATACTATCCGCAATTTTGCTTTTGAAAAACTTCAAAAATCTTCGAAAGAAATAAATCACGAATTTCAAACCCTTAAAATTTCATCACTAAAAAAATTCGCCTAGAAAAATTTGACGAAATTGTGTGTCATTACCCTAGCTCTGATACCATGTTGATTAAATATCAGAATAATGAGATACCTTTATTTATAGAAGAGCCTTGCTCATACACTTTACAAACCCTACAAATTAGGGAGTTAACAAAACGTAACTGAAAGAGTAAACAAAATGTAACTGAAAGATAACAAAAGAAAACAAAAAGGCTATAATCACAGAGACGTGATTATAGGCAAATTGAAACTCAAGCTAAAGATTAAGTTAACTAAAATGACCATTAATATTACATTTAATTTAATACCACCAAGTAGGAGCTCAAGTTGACATTTTTGTTTTTCAGTCGTCTGGAAGACGACTACTTTGTGGGGGGGATGATGTAGAGGACCATGTTAATAAATAATTATATTGTAATCAACCTTACTAATTAATTAAATAAATGTTGTAGTCGGCTGTACTAGGAATAGATAATAATAGTTTAAATAATACATGCACAGTTTAAAGTAAAAGTTGGATTAGTTGTCGAGTAGGTAGTTAGGAAGAGTTGCCGATGGTTGGTATCTCAACCAACCTCGACCGTCTATATATGTATTGTCATTTGTAGTTTGACAGGGACAATTGCTATGTATTGTTGATATACTTCATGAATGAATTCAATCCATTGTTTTATGCAATTACTATTACGATTGTTCTGTGATTCATATTCTAGTACATGCTTTATGTTGTGAATTATTCTCATTTACTCCCGTAGTATATTGAACACTACCCAGTGAGTAAACACATTTGTCATGCTATATATAGAAAGGATTGGTTTGAGGGAAGCTTTTTGGGTGATCATTGGTGGCAACAACATGGTTTTAGAATACATTGAAGGGAGAGCAGTCCAAGGTGTAAAGGTGAAGACCTCCTCATGAGGTGATGAAGCTAGTAGGTCTCACAGCCTTCTTGATGGAGGAGCCAAAAAAAGGGTAAGTCATTTTGGAAACTACAATAATGAACAACGATTGATATATTTATGGTTGTTAGTACAAGGCTGCAATAACCACAAAGGGAATCATTTCTCTAGAGAAAGGCATGAAGATACTGCAATGAGAGTGCCCTTTAAAGATATAAAATGCTATAAACACCACGCACTATTCTTAATAATTGATTGTCCTTCTGTGTCATTGACATAGTTTGATTATATATGGCATTTATATAATTCCTTTCATTCTCTCTTCTATCTTCATTCATTTGAAGAAAACTCAAATCCATCTTAGACCAAGAAAAGCTTCTCTTATAAATGAATTTCATATTGAACAAAACTCCATATTTAGGATTTTGAGTGGTTGCTTTTGACGGATAAGTTGAGATGCTATCCTCATCTATAAATAAATATTTGTTAAATGCAACAATATCTTGAAGCAAACATTAATTCTTGATATTAGTTTTCTTTTAACCGTCCTATTTTTTTTTTTCTGCTGGATATATTTTAAAGTTTTACTGACCAACATTGGCCATTTGTGGACATTAATATTCTTTTGGTCATTCTTTGTTTCTTTTATTTTGTTCTGTAGCCAAGAACTTGCTTATATGGAATGAATTGCTTGTAAACATAACTGAACTTTTAGTTTTGGTTCAACTAAATGATTAATTGATCGTAAGTAATAATCTATTGTTTATGTCATAATTGTAGAAGCTTTATCTTTTTATGTAATATGTAATTTGTAATTTGATTGGAGATGCTATGTTTGCAGGTGGAAGCTCTTCTGGCAGATGGCTGCCCTAGAGTTTGGGTAGCCACATCTGATATTCTTGAGAAACATGCAGTACATTATTTGGTAACATCTTAAGACCATATTAACAAGCATACAAAATTTCCTGATTTAATTTGAATGGAGAACACAATATTCCTTAATCCCTTAAAAATCCTTACAAAAATACAAGAAGAGATTTGAAAAAAGAACAGTCTATTCCTTTTTATATCAAATGGTTGTTTTTCTCAGTTGGATGAGAACATTTAAAACAAAAGAAAATGATGCTAATTACATATTTATCTTAATGATGATATAATAGCACATTAGTTCTCTAAAATCTATTGTACAATGCAAGTATAACCATCAATGTAACTTCTCTTTATAGTTATAAATACAAGCATACATTTATTGATGTTTGTGCAATTCAATTCTCTTTAACTTTGTGCATTCATTCTTCCAACATGAAATATGCTAACCAATTTTTTTGAAAGTTTACACAACAGAACCAGAGATAGACAACTGGATTAGCGTTAGCACCAAACTGAAATCTGAACTTGGAAATGAAGAAATTACTCAACGTCAAGAATGTGCACTCAAGATCCCACTGAGGGCGAGGTGCTAACATATGACGGAGTGTTAAAACTTGAAATTAAGAACTGATAGGCAGATAACCAGCCATGAAAAACAATTCCATGCTACTACCAAACAGTGGGGGGAAAATATTACACTAGAAACAATTCATCCGCTGCGGCGGGCATCCACAGAACTGTGGGGATTCACCACTTAGAGTGGGTACAAGAGTTACAATCAATTTAACCACACTGGCGGTATACCATCCAGGGGACTTTAAATGAGAATTTAATCAATTAGTTGCAGCAATAATAATCGGTTAGATTAGTACTACTAATCAGAACCTTACAATTCAAAATGACTGCAAATAAATGAATTACAATGATAGAGAAATGAGATAAGGAGATAAGAATGAATTCTAACAATGTTCTTTGCTTTCCAATAACTGAAAAATGAATTAAAACTGGAAACTGATGAATCTGATGTAAAATCCTGAGTTTTGGAAATTTATAACAGCAAACTGGAAAACAGTAAAATACTCATAACTCACTCATTTCACCTCCGAATTGACTGAAATTTGTTGCAAAGGATTCTCAGAAGATAGGCGACCAAACCAGGAGGAAGAAACGGCAGCAAATCACGTCCATTAATTTCTGGCACAATTCCCAATGCAGCTGAAAAAGTACGGCCTCCTTGAGAAATCGATTTTGCAAGTATAAAATAAATACTTGGAATTAAATTCCAATTCTTTGAGAAAGGTGGCGCCTTCAGTCAACAGATGGATGGCCAAAGTACCCAGAACAAAATAAAATTCACTCCAAAAGATATGAACAAAACTTAGCTTCAGCTGTAGCAAAAACCAGGAACTCAAAACTGTAAAAAACTCCAAAATTCATTAATCTTTGATGCTCAATCTGCTAGTCTGATGTTGAGAAGCAGCAATGTAGCCAACTAGGTGTTATATTGCAAACACGAAATTGGATGAAAGGCTAGGAGGTAGACATCCTCGAAGCAATATGTCAATTGTCATTTCGACAGCATAACTTTAGCATAATTTTCATGGATGAAATGCTGGAGCAAAAGCCTTCAATAAATAAGAGCTCACAAACTCTTCAAATGCCGGAGAAGCAGACCAAAAGACACAGGAGACCCTTCAATTTCCAAAAACCATTCAACTTCTCAAGGTGGCGTCCCAAAAGGCCTCAAAGAAAATCACTTTATTCAAATAATATAAAAGTGGCGTCCACTTTCAAGATGAGGAAATATTTGAATAAAGAATAAATAAACTAATGATGAAGGCGTACCCTTCATGGCCCCACTTTAAAAACAACTTAAGTTATCTCCTTAGGCCAAGGTGGGGGTCAACAGTAAATTAGAACAAAATGCCATTAATTAAATATTTTTTGCCAACTGAGGACCAAACCAAAATATAACAACTGCTCCAACTGCTAAGGATTAAGAATGGACAACTGCAACTGCCACAACTAGCATTTACTAAAAATAGTAAATAATATGAAATGCCACAAAACTCCAAGCCAAGAAACCCTAATTTCACCTCATTCCAGTCTACGGGTTCGGAATAGACTGATGAATGGCAATGCTGATCACTGATGAGAAGGGGACATTACAGTCCGCCCTCCTCGAAATTGCTTGTCCTCAAGCAACTGCAAAGATGGATGCAACAAAATCTGTTCACCTTCCCACGTAGCATCTTCAATAGGCAAATTCCTCCATCTAACCAAATATTCTTTGATTGTCCTTCTTCTCAAAGAACGTTCTCTAGTATCAAGGATTTCTTCTGGAATCAACACTAACTGACCTTCCTCATCCAATGGAGGTAATTCTGATGTAGCCACCACATTGTGTCCAATTGCCTTCTTGAGGCGAGACACATGAAAAACATTATGTATTTTGCTTTCAGCTGGAAGTTCCAACTCATAAGCAACTTCACCAATCCTTTTGGTGATTTTGAAAGGACCATAAAAGCGTGGCTTCAACTTTTCTGCACCACTCTTCTTGAGAGAAGATTGTCTATATGGCTGAAGCCTCAAATAGACCATGTCCCCAACTTCAAAAGACCTATCAACACGCTGCTGATCAGCGTATAACTTCTGCTGATTTTGAGCTTGTTGCAGATTTTCCTTGAGAGATTTCAAGATGTCTTGGCTTTGTTGTAACATATCCAGTGCTTGTGGAGCTCTACTATCACCAAACACTAAATCAACAAAATTAGTAGCCTCATAACCATAAAGAGCCTTAAAAGGAGACATCTTAATTGACATGTGATAAGAAGAGTTGTAACAATACTCTCCTAAATGAAGCCATTTAATCCAAGCTCGCTGCTGTCCTGAAACATAGTTCCTTAGGTAGCCCTCTAACCACTTGTTAACAATTTCTGACTGCCCATCTGTTTGTGGGTGATAACTTGTGCTTGGAGTAAGCACTGTCCCACTCAATCTGAAGATCTCCTGCCAAAAAACACTTAGGAACTTGCTGTCCCTATCACTGACAATTGTTCTAGGCAACCCATGCAAACGGAACACCTCTCTAAAAAACAACTCAGCCACTTGAGCTGCTGTAAATGAAGTGGTAACAGCAAAGAAATGAGCAAATTTCGTTAGTCTATCAACCACAACAAATATACAATCACGTCCTTGCACCTTGGGCAACCCCGTGATAAAGTCCATGGCAATACTTTCCCACTTCTGATTTGGAATGGGCAAAGGCTGAAGTAGACCAGCTGGATAAGAGTGTTCATTTTTATTTCTTTGACAAATAGGACACTCTCTAATGTAGTTCAAGACTTCTTCTTTCAACCCTTTCCTAGTGAATCTTTCACGAATCTGCTTATAAGTCTTGAAAATCCCTTGATGACCAGCAAGGGGAACATCATGAAACGATTGTAGAATCTTCTTCTTAAGCTTAGATTCTTGCACTAAAAAGATTCTATCTTTATAATAAATTAATCCATCAACCAACTTATACCTTTCATCAACCAAATGACCTTCTAACAAGCTGGTTGCAAACTGATTTTTAACATAATCAGCAGCAATTAATTCCTTCCAATCTGCTGATAACTCACAAATTGACTGCAAATGAGGCCTTCTTGAAAGAGCATCAGCCACTATATTATTTTTTCCTTTGACATATTCAATGTCAAAGTCATATGCTTGGAGTTTACTTACCCACTTTTGCTGCCTTTCATTCAATTCCTTTTGGCGCATGAAATGTTTAAGACTATTGTGGTCAGTCTTAACAACAAATTTACTTCCCACCAAGTATTGACGGAATTTAGACAAAGCATGCATGATGGCAAGCATCTCTTTGTCATAAATAGAGTAAGTTTTTTCTGCCCCTCTCAACTTTCGGCTCTCGAAGACAATAGGGTGTTTGTCTTGCATTAGGACAGCTCCAACACCTTCTCCTGAAGCATCACATTGTAATTCAAAAGGTTTTGAAAAATCCGGAAGTGCCAATACTGGACACGAACTCATGATTTGTTTAAACTTATCAAAAACCTCTTGTGCTTGCTTAGTCCAAAGGAAAGCTCCTTTCTTTGTAAGATCTGTGAGAGGTGCTGCTTGATGAGAATACCCTTTCACAAATCTTCTATAGAATCCACATAACCCCAAAAATCCTCTCAAATGAGAAATATTCTTTGGAGTTGGCCAATCAAGAATGGCCCTTATCTTTTCTGGATCCACTTTCACACCCTTTGAACTGATAATGTGGCCAAGGTATAAAAGTTCTGTCATCCCAAACTCACACTTTGATTCTTTGGCGAACAAACATTCCGCCTCTAAAATGTTAAGCACTTCTTCCAAATGCTTAAGGTGCTCTTCCCATGACTTACTGAATATGAGAATATCGTCGAAGAAGATGAGCACAAACTTCCTCAACTGCTGTCTAAAAATCTTGTTCATACAAGATTGAAATGTGGCTGGAGCATTTGTCAAACCAAAAGGCATGACAAGAAATTCAAAATGCCCAAAATGGCATCTAAACGCTGTCTTCTCTATATCCTCCTCCCTCATTCTGATTTGGTGATAGCCCGAACGAAGATCAATCTTTGAGAAGAACATTGCCCCATGGAGCTCATCAATAAGCTCATCAATCCTAGGGATAGGATATCTATTCTTGATGGTTTTCTGATTTAATGCGCGGTAGTCAACACACATACGCATTGTACCATCTTTCTTTTTGACCAGCACTACTGCAGAAGCAAATGGACTCTTGCTAGGTCTAATGAACCCACTTTCCAACAGCTCCTTGATGGCTTTTTCAATCTCATCTTTCTGCCTCTTTGGATAGCGGTAAGGTGTAGTTATGACCGGTTTTGCCCCCTCTTCTAACTCAATCACATGCTCAGAACCTCTTTCAGGAGGTCTTCCAGGAGGTAAGCTTCCAAAGACTTTGCTTTTCTTTGAAAGTAAGGCTTGAATATCAGGATGATATTGCCTTTTTTCCTCAACCGGATCAGCTAGTAAAACCATACATTCAGCAACCCATTCAACCTGATCGTGGCGGATCAGCCTTTCCATCCTTTTATAAGACACAATTCGAGGGCCTCCATTTGACATCCCTCTTAAAACAACCTTCCTTCCATTAGACTGAAATTTCAGCTCCATGGTTTGCAAATTCAATGTGATCTCACCAAGAGATCGCAGCCATTGTATGCCCAACACAATATCAGTGTCTCCAATTCCCACCACATAAAAATCATCTCTAATTTCATGACTCCCCAATTGCAAAGAGAGGTTAGGAATCTTCCTTGTGCAAGACATAGTAAAACCATCAGCAACCATTACCTTGAAATCATCAAATTCTTCAGTCTTCAAACCTTTTCTAGCAACTAGTCCTTCATCAATAAAATTGTGAGTTGCTCCCGTATCAATTAGGGCAACTATCCTTTGTGAATTCACCACTCCATGAACCCGAAAAGACTCATTCTTTTGAAAACTTGATAGTTGTGCAAAAGCACTACCATCTCCCACCTCTTCGGACTTGTCCTCTGGAGCTTCTTCACCTTCACTACTTGCTGATTCGTATTGCTGATTAGACGAATCAGATTCTGATTCATAATCAGAATAGCCCTCCATTCGATTAGCTTTGCCTCTTCCATAGCAGCGATGACCCTTAACCCAAGGATCACGGCAAGTGTAACAAACTCCATCCTTTCTAAGCTGTTCTTTGAGCTCTTCGGACAGCCTTGGTGGAAACTTCTTGGGCAGATTTGAAGGCGGCTTTTTATCTTTCTTATGGCTGAATGGTTTTGAGTGAAATTTAGGCCTTGGGGCTGCCAACTCCATGCTCCTAGCTTTCTTGATAGCTTCATCTAGTGTTGGAGGATCAAATGCTTTGACCCAACCCTTCAAAGGCTCCATTAAACCTTCAGCAAAAAGAACTACAAGTCTTCTTTCAGTAATGTTTGGCACCATTACTGACAACCTCTGAAAATCAGCCACATAGCTCTCTAAAGATCCTTGCTGTCTCAATTGTGTCAATTCTCTAAATCTCAATTCTGGATCTTTGGTGTCAAATCTTTCAATCAGCTTATTGGTCAATTCTCCATATGTGCGAACTAGGTTATGGCCAAGAGTGACCAAACCATGAGTCCACCATTCATGAGCTATGCCATCTAAGTGCAAGGTAGCAAATTTGATAGCATCTTCTTCCGGCATAGGTCTAAGAGAGAGGTAGTTATCTAACTTTTGTACCCATGACCTGGCTGTACACTTATTACTACCATCAAAATGTTCCATAGTGATCTTTCCCAATGCTTGGTAGAAATCATTTCTAGGTGCTGTAGGAGGACGTTGATCATTCCTTCCACCATTTCTCCGACTCCTTTGATTCATGTATTGATCAAAGGTCCAAGTACCCCTCAAATCAAGAGGTAAAGAAACGTACTCCATGTAAGCTTGATGAGCATCATCAGCAAAGTTTGGAGTAGCCTCAATTGGTTGTTGCTCTTCCCTTGGTGTGAAAACGGGAAAAAGGGGTCTAGAGGATGACCCACTATGAATTGCAGTATGCTGACCCACAATTCTGTCTCTAGTATTCACCTCAGGACTGCCACTATTATTATTTCCATTAACACCACTGTTTTCTCCACTTGAGTTATTTTGGGGCTGAATGATATTCTGAGCTGCTTGCTGGTCCAACTTGGACAATAATCGGGACATCATGTCTATCATCCCATCAAACCTCTTCTCCACTCTATCCCTCTCTTCATTATCTCTCCTTACAGTGTCTGACATGACTACAACTGTTTGATCAACCACTTCCACTGAATTCTCTGAACCTTCCACTGTCTTACCAAGATCTCTTAGAACTTCTGAGAAGGTATCTGCTTCTGGAACGGGCGGAAACTGATGCTGATTTCTGGCCTGACTTCTGGTGTATGGCCTAGTGTCTCTTTCACTCATCAGTTAACTACTGCAATTTGCCACAGGATGGCAGGGTCTTCTGCTCTGATACCACTGAAATATGCTAACCAATTTTTTTGAAAGTTTACACAACAGAACCAGAGATAGACAACTGGATTAGCGTTAGCACCAAACTGAAATCTGAACTTGGAAATGAAGAAATGACTCAATGTCAAGAATGTGCACTCAAGATCCCACTGAGGGCGAGGTGCTAACATATGACGGAGTGTTAAAACTTGAAATTAAGAACTGATAGGCGGATAACCAGCCATGAAAAACAATTCCTCGCTACCACCAAACAGTGCGGGGAAAAGATTACACTAAAAACAATTCATCCGCTGCGGCGGGCATCCACAGAACTGTGGGGATTCACAACTTAGAGTGGGTACAAGAGTTACAATCAATTTAACCACATTGGCGCTATACCATCCAGGGGACTTTAAATGAGAATTTAATCAATTAGTTGCAGCAATAATAATCGGTTAGATTAGTACTACTAATCAGAACCTTACAATTCAAAATGACTGCAAATAAATGAATTACAATGATAGAGAAATGAGATAAGGAGATAAGAATGAATTCTAACAATGTTCTTTGCTTTCCAATGACTGAAAAATGAATTAAAACTGGAAACTGATGAATCTGATGTAAAATCCTGAGTTTTGGAAATTTATAACAGCAAACTGGAAAACAGTAAAATACTCATAACTCACTCATTTCACCTCCGAATTGACTGAAATTTGTTGCAAAGGATTCTCAGAAGATAGGCGACCAAACCAGGAGGAAGAAACGGCAGCAAATCATGTCCATTAATTTCTGGCACAATTCCCAATGCAGCTGAAAAAGTACGGCCTCCTTGAGAAATCGATTTTGCAAATATAAAATAAATACTTGGAATTAAATTCCAATTCTTTGAGAAAGGTGGCGCCTTCAGTCAACAGATGGATGGCCAAAGTACCCAGAACAAAATAAAATTCACTCCAAAAGATATGAACAAAACTTAGCTTCAGCTGTAGCAAAAACCAGGAACTCAAAACTGTAAAAAACTCCAAAATTCATTAATCTTTGATGCTCAATCTGCTAGTCTGATGTTGAGAAGCAGCAATGTAGCCAACTAGGTGTTATATTGCAAACACGAAATTGGATGAAAGGCTAGGAGGTAGACATCCTCGAAGCAATATGTCAATTGTCATTTCGACAGCATAACTTTAGCATAATTTTCATGGATGAAATGCTGGAGCAAAAGCCTTCAATAAATAAGAGCTCACAAACTCTTCAAATGTCGGAGAAGCAGACCAAAAGACACAGGAGACCCTTCAATTTCCAAAAACCATTCAACTTCTCAAGGTGGCGTCCCAAAAGGCCTCAAAGAAAATCACTTTATTCAAATAATATAAAAGTGGCGTCCACTTTCAAGATGAGGAAATATTTGAATAAAGAATAAATAAACTAATGATGAAGGTGTACCCTTCATGGCCCCACTTTAAAAACAACTTAAGTTATCTCCTTAGGCCAAGGTGGGGGTCAACAGTAAATTAGAACAAAATGCCATTAATTAAATATTTTTTGCGAACTGAGGACCAAACCAAAATATAACAACTGCTCCAACTGCTAAGGATTAAGAATGGACAACTGCAACTGCCACAACTAGCATTTACTAAAAATAGTAAATAATATGAAATGCCACAAAACTCCAAGCCAAGAAACCCTAATTTCACCTCATTCCAGTCTACGGGTTCCGGAATAGATTGATGAATGGCAATGCTGATCACTGATGAGAAGGGTACATTACACAACAATGTGGGAGATTGCAGGTCCATGCCCTCATTGCTTGGGTGAAAGAGGGGTAAATGAGAATTGAAACCATTGAATTTGTTTATAGAAACATGGAAATGGAATACATGAGTAAGAGCCTCAAGTATGGAGCATCAAGAGGAGGATTACATGTATCAAGGTTGTTGACATAGGAATTAAATGTGGCAGACATAGCTCTATATGTTTGGAAGATTGTGACACTTTTCAATGAGATGCTTGGATGTTCATTTATTCAGACCACGACACTTAAAAATGGCCATTTATAAAATCTTATATTTGTTTGCATATAGTAATTTAGTATGCTTCCTATCATATTTCTATTACACCTTATGAAATGTAAAACTTACATTGTGGCACTTTAACATTGAAGAACCTACTAAGTTGTAAAACATTATGATCCTTCTTTCTCCGACACCCTCGGAATTATATGAGTTGGAGATCAAATTGAAATTTTTTTTTTTTGAAAATCCTACAGCATTTTAATGATCCATTTGTTACCAAGAATCCCCTTGCTTTCATGGTACTTCAATTTTGGCCACATTTAATATTGTGACAATTCAAAATGGCTGATTTATTTAATCACAAAAATAGTTGTAAGAGATGTTAGTGCTTTGTCTTTTGCAAGGCAGCACAAACTCAAAAGTATGTCAGGTAGCAATTCTCTTCAAATTGGAGGGAGAAGCTGCTTTGTAACTAAGACTAATGCTAGATCCTTGACCATGTACAAAAGGTACAAATAATCACATACACAAAAACATAGCTTGTAGAAGAGCTCCTTGCTGTGCTTTTGACCATGGCAGATCCTCTGAAGAAACTTGAAATTGATGACTCACCTTTCCTAATTTGAGGTTTTTGCATTGTTTGTTTATTCTAGCACTTTTAGAATTGTTTTAATTTTTCAAGTAAATTATTTTGTTGTGCAAGTAAAGCTAACTGTTTTAATGTGGAGGCTTCTCATTCTGAGAAATAGGTGTCATACACTTTTTCTTTCTTCTTTTCTTTGTTTATCACCTCTTTAGCCTCTTGTACTATTTTATTATATTGATATTTATTCAGGAAGGAGTATTCTTCTTCTTCTTCTTCATCATCATCTTCATTTTTTGTGTCATTTATGGGTTTTGCTTTTGTGGTATCTATTCCATTTCTTGTTACCATGGCAACTTTGTTTTTATGCTTATATTTGACGAAGTCTTTTTGTTTTTTCTCTTGGTACTCTTTTTTGAAGGTTTCTTCTTCGTCAGATTGTCAAAGTTGTATTTATCTTATTTTTGACATCTTCTTGCCCCTTGTGGCACATCTTTGGGGACTTTCCTCATAATCTTGGCACCAGTAGTGGCATTTTTCCCTTGCAATTTATCACTCTTTGACTGTGGTGGCACATTTTTGAAGTACTGTTGTGCCATATCACAAGTGAACAGGTCATGGTCTGGATTGCCACAAAAGGCAGACTGTTTCTTGAAGGAATAGGGGTATATTGTAAGGCACATATCCCAAATATCATTTTACTCTTTGGCCCTAGCTAAAGTCACTTTTTAATAATAAAATATTCAGCCTAATAACTCAATTAATTAAATAAAAGTTGCTCATAAAAATTTAATTTAAGACAATTTGATTAATTAAACTATTCCCTCTCCAAACCCCCAAAATAGCCTAAGGCAATGAAATAGACTAAAGGGTCCCTCTCTGAATGCCTAGGCTGAAAGAAGGGGACATTACATTGGCAGTCAAGTGGAAAATAATTAAATTGTTAATTAATTATATTAAGTTGTCTAAGCTCAGGCAACTTATTTAATTAATTATTTTATAAAAAGCATCTTTCCAAGTTTAAAATATAAAGTTTAAGTAATGAAATTGCTTGGTGGGAAATTGAAGATTATTTATTATTTTTGTGGAAAAGTGTATAAAGGAGGAAATGGGAATTGAAAAAGGCATTTTTGGTATTTTTTTTTTGTACAAGCCCTAATTTGGGATGGATTAAGCTTGGTTCAATGTTTAGCTGAAGGACGAAAATCCTTTTGGCAATCAATTTCATGGACAAAAACCCACCTAGCTGAGACTTGGTGGATTCATATAAGATTCACAAGTGTGCTTAAATGGGTAATTGTAGGGATAATCAAAAGATTTGCAATGCAATTCAATATTTGATTCAGGTGTTTATCCAGGTATTTGATTTTTAATATTTCTGATCGTGAGAGTCATGAATATATTTCCAGGAATGATTTACAAAATACAAATGAAGGATTGTTAGTGGTTGAACAAGCACCAAACCTAGTCATAACTATTTGGGTAGTATTACATCTTCAGCAGGGCCTAGCATTATGGTTATCAGCTGCCATGTTTTGACTACCATATTTTATTAAACTGGGTGTGGGACTATTTGGAGATTATTGTCGATCGAGATTGTTTGGGATGTGAAAAGGTGAAGTTTGGGGAGTTTTGATGATGATAGGAGTCTAATAATTCTTGCAGCCCAACTTTGAGGAGAAATTTGAAAGCAAAAAAGGGACCACAACTTCTTTGTTGGGAGCTGTGGGTTATTGAAAGTGGCGTGAATATTTTTGTATGGTCATGGAACTTATGACCCCAGCTGTCCACGTATGGAATAATTGCATGAGTTTAGGACATCACAGAAAATTGTAGCACCAATTTGTGGAAGTTGTGGACCATATTTGGAGGTTCTGAAAGAGATTAGAGGGTGTGGGAATTGTTCTGAAAAGTTATCACTGACCTTGGTTGCTGGGAATTCCAAAAATGAACTGTGGAAAGTTCTAGCTCTAGTAGGAGTCTAAAAGTCCTTGCCATCCAACCTCATGGTTATGTTTGAAGATTCAATGTCATGTCCCAAAATTGTAACACATGAAAATGCAAATCAATAAATAAATCATAATCACAAAACACATTTTAGTGTGAAATATAAATAACTAGATAAATAAATATCAAAAATGTAATGGCAATCTAAATATTATTATCAAGAATATTATAATTATAATACATTTATTATAATAAACGAGACAATTAATATTAGTACATTATAAATATCATAATAATAGAGATTTCACAAGAGAAAATATTACAAAATAATATTAATAAAATATTATTATAATTATAGTCATAAATATTATAATACATATAAAACCACTAGTTTAAGAATAAATATTAAGAAATAATATTTATATATTGAAGATGTAATGCAGCGATTATTAGTGAAAAAAAAAGGATTAATTATAAAAACAGCAGTTTGAAAAAATAAAATAAATAAATAAATAAAAGTGGTTTAAAAATAATAATGAAGGTTTAAATAAATGTTTGTGTCTTTTCATAAGGACATCACTCTTGAAAAGATGTATCCTTTAACATAGATATAAAAAGACATTGAATGTAAGAATCAGAAATAAAAAAAGGAATCAATTAGAAATCTGCATAAAGCAGCAGATTGGAAATGAAATAAACTATGGGAGATTTATTTGATTAAGTGTTATTGTCAAGAATATATTTGGGGAAGTAAGTTTTATATATATATATATAGAGTAAGTGATTATTGGAAGATTAAAATTAATTAGAAATAATTATATATTTATACGCGATCATTGTAATAATGATGCTGGCAGCAATTATTGAGCCTTATAAGTAATTACGATCATAATATAAAACTGGATAGATTAATATATATGACCAATCAAATGTAAGATTGAAGGAAGGCGACTAAGGAATTAAGAATCATGGGAAGACACAACAGTTCAGGTGATGTATTCACTTAGCAATAATATTTGGCATATTTTGAATATAAGAATTAGATATTGTTAATTTGATTATTGATATAATGACATCCTTTAATCTTATCATAATGAGAATTATCATAGGAAATGATGAACTTAAAGAACCATTGGTAAATGAAAATATATTTGATTATAGGCATGAAATAAATTTTGGATGAATGCAAATATATCTGATTGTTTAAAGATTGTCTACTATGTGCTTGTAAACCTATTAGGATGGACAAAACATGGGTGAAGTTGGATTGCCTAAAAACCCCACTTTCAGCCCCTTAGGCCCTAGACAAGGGATTGGGCTTTGCAGCCCCTTAGGCTCTTAACAAGGGATTGGGCTTTGCAGCCCCTTAGGCCCTTGACTAGGGATTGGGTTATAGGAAGATGGGGGTCCCACCTAAGTCTCTGCCCCTTAGGCCCAAGATACGGGATTGGGCAAGAGAAGGTGGTAGGCCTTAGGCCACTTGGACTCTATGGTTCCTCTCCCCTAATAGGACGAGTGTCTTCTGAGGTATCAACAATTGAATTCTAGGGCAAACAAGCAAATACAAGAGCAAGGCTAGGTAAGGGACATTACATTCAAGAAAAAAGCTATTGCACCATCTTTAGGAGTTGTGTGGAAGTAGGAGTGTAGCGTAGGGTGTGGGAAACAAACAAACAAAGATTTTCTGAAGTCTTTGGTGACTGGAACCCTCAAGAATCCCAGCCACTACCTTGATATTGCCTATGTGGTGTGGGACTTGGAAAGCTTGTAATGGATAGTTAAATAAAATATATCACATTAAATATGCATTGCAACATCATTACAACTCTTCTGGAACAGCTATATTACATCTGCAAATTATATGAGCAAGTAATTTCAACAGATTTAACCAGGTTTATTAGAGACTTAATCAGCAATTGATATATTTACTGGCACTCTAGTTGACTCCAGATTGGACGCCATAGTCTGAATGGGTTAAATGAGTGATGAAACTCTGTTTGGGCATCCCTGTGCACATAAATCAGGTCTCAAACACTTCCAGCCAGCTGTCTAGTTCAAGAAAAATCATCCACATCTTCAGAGCTGTGCCTACAGGTCATTGCTATGAGGTTAGGCTGTTATGCACTTCCAAATTTTTTGAGTTCATATGTTGAAAGACCTCTGGCAGTTGATAATAAAGTATATCAGGAAGTTTCTGAGTTGGAGGATTTCTGAAATTGTCACTTGTTCCTTCATTATGCATTTGAAAGTGATGTCTATTTATGATTTGTTTTCTATATTTTTATCTTGTTAAAACTTGCAAATTTACATAAAAGATGGTTGGGTTGAAGAAATTCCAATCGTGATGACTAATTACCTAATGCTTTGAAAACATTGAATTAATCACACAAATCATTGATGTTCAAATTGCAGTAACAAACGAAAGTACACATAGAATTTACACATTGAAATCTAGTTTTCATTTCATTGAAATCTTACAAGGAAACCTCCACAACTGCCAACTTACTGCTTCACAAGTTTTTACACTGTACTAAGTTAGTAAACTTCTATCTCGCATCTATCTTTATACTTATAGTATTCAACTAAAAAAATTAATCTTCCAAGAATAGTATTCTTATCTCACATAGGAGATGACTTGGAAGGTAAGTCTAAATCATTAGTACTTATCCACACTTTGTTAGACTTAATTAACTAAATAAAATATTTTCATTTATTACATAACTGAATTACAAAATATAAATAACTCGAACTACTTGCATGTTTTGAACTTAACTAAAAACTCAAAACACTTTCTCTTATCGAGGAAGGAATTCTGCACCAATCTGAGTTTTCCTTTGCATGCTTCACACTTCCCTTTTGTTAAGGGCTTGAGCAGAATATTAGTTAATTGTTGATCCACTACTTCTTTGAGGCTGGAAGACTCAATGATGTTACTTATCAATGCTATGTAGTTTGGAATTTTCTTCGAAGGCCAGCTCTTCATGAATGTGCTTTGAGAAGCAACATGCTCTTGAGCATCCCTCAATGTTTTGTCAAACCATCGAGGTCTCCTAACAAAAGAAGATGGGGTTGAAGTTTCTCCCTCCTCACTTGAAGGTTGTAGTCATGAATTGGAAACAATTGGAGTCTTTAGAGATCCAACCTTTGGAGCTTCTTGCTCCTCATCCGCTATTACTGGAATTTTTGGGGATTTTTTGGATGCAAAATTCTCCTAAAATTTGACATCCCTACTAGTTACAACTTTCCTTAACTTTGGAATGTAGACCCTCTAGGCCTTTGAAGTCTTATTGTAACCCACAAATAAACCCTTCCTATTAGAAGGTTCTAATTTTGCCCTTTTCTCTTTAGTACATGGATATGTACTGAACAACCAAAGATGTGGAAATGACTCACCTTTGGCAATAGACCACTAAATGCCCCCTTTGGTGTCTTGTCCTTCAAGATTTTGTGAGGACAGTTGTTTTGGATCCAAGTGTAATGTCCCCTTCTCAGTAGTGATCAGTGCAGGTGGCCGTTAGCCTATTCCGGAGACCCGTAGGCTAGTCAGAAGCAAAAAATAGGGTTTTCAATTTTCTAGGAGGTTGTTTCTGCATTTTTTTGAGGGATGCGCTTGGAGTTTTGGATATTGGATTGCGGATTCTTTCTGAGTTTTCAGAGAGCTTCGCAATGGTATGGCATGCACTTTGATCCGAGCAACTTTCTAAATTTACTATTTTTAGTAAATTCTATTTTTGGTAGTGGTCCTGTTGGCATCAACACAGTGAGCTTTCCTCTTCAAGTAGTGCCGTGGGTAATGTTGATTTTGGCTTTGTGGTGAAATTTTTGGTAAAATTGGAGTTTGTGATGGCGTCCTTTGGAGGAGGTAAAATATTTAAATATTTTAATTGGCTAAGGCTTGGATTATTGAGAAATGATAAAGTCATATTTTAATGCTTATGTGGGATGCCTAGCTTTGGAGGAGTAATATTTTATAAAGTATTTCCTTAAGTACTTGGGATGCCTTCTTGGAGGTATATTGCAATTTTAATAAAGTTCAAAGGTCTTATGAAAAGGACGACTTGGAGGAATAAGATGAATTTGCATTCCATTTTGGGTGGAAATGTAGTTTGAATTTGGGCGCCTTTCTAGAAGCTTCTGGAGATTCACAACAAATCTATATAATGAGGCTCTTGCTCCTTCATTTCTCATCCATGAAGAAATTATACTGTTATGCTGCCGGAATGGTGAGTGAGTTGCTTCGAGGAATGCATACCTCCTAGCTTGGGCTTAGTTGCTTGCTTGAAAGATAGCAACTAGCTAAGATAAAGGCTGTTCTTAACTCTTGAGAGCAGATTGAGCATATTGTAATGAAGTCTTTTGTAGTTTTTGAGGATTTTTGAGTTTGTTGGTCTAGTTAGTTGGAGGTAGATTTTGCTTAGAAGTCATAGAATAAATTTAGTTTGGTTTTGGATACTTTGCTAATATGTTTCTCAGCTAGGGGCCACCCTTCTTGCTGATTTGCAGATTTTATTTTGGAGTTTTAGATTTTATCTTGAGAAAATTGCCCCTCTTGTGGCTGTACCATTTTGGACTGTCTTGGGAGTTTTTATAGGGTTTTCAGTTTAGAAACTTTGAAGTTTTTGGGTCAATAGGGTTGTGAAGTGTTTGCAAATCAGAAAACTCTTCTTCTTGTTGGTTGCCCCTTTCTATGATAGGCCATACCTCCTCTTCATTTGAAATATACTAGTTAGTTTTTTCTCAATGTTTTCACAACACAAACCGACACTATGCCAATGGTTAGCGTTAGCTTCCAAAAGATAATCAAACTGAAAGTAACCTTCACCAAAATCCTTTGAAAGGCAAGGTGATAGCATATAGGAAGGGGTCGTTAGCAACCAAATTGGAATGAAGAAGAATGCTGAAATGAAGTAGGCGGAGAATTGGCCATGAGAATCCACCCAACCACTTGTTTAGTGGGGGAAAGAAATTACAACAATGAATTATTCATCCGCTTTGCAGTAGGCATCTACTCAGCAGTGGGGATTTGCCACTTAAACAGTGGGTGAGATTTGAGAGATTTAATTATTCTTTTCTCCACACTGGCGGTAAACCATCTAGTGGTTACAATGTGTGAAAATTAAACACAAGTAAATGCAGCAAATCAAATGACTGAAATAGTACTACTGTTTACAGTCTTACAATGCCAAAAATCTACTAATTACACGTGTTTTTGCTTTAGCAACAAAACAAAATGAAAGGAGATGATTTCTCCAACTTTCCAATCTACCAACTACTGAATTACAAGCCAAAATCTGAAGTATTATCAATCTGATATAACAAACAACAAACTGAAAGTTCTGAACCAGCAACCTAAGAAGCGTCAAAATGCTCAAATCTTCATCATACTTCAAAGACACACTTCAAAACTGAACTTACAATACCCATGAGTCAAGGGGACCAGCTCCAAGCATGAATTAGACCCCCAAACAGCCACTAACTATGATGCACGAATCCCAAGGAAAGCTGCAATAAGAAGTACAGCCCTAGAGAAGGTACGACCTCTCTAGAAAATCAAAGGCATCATAATAAAATCTGATGTTTTGCAATTTGAGTTGCCCATAGCATACAAACATGTAGCATCAATACCCATAATGAAATAAAATTTACCCAAGGAGCTGTAATCAAAATTGACTTTCAACCATGATTGAACCAGCAAGCACAAAATTCAAAAAATCATCAAAATCATTGAAGCACAATCTGCTAGTCTGGATGAGAAGTAGCAATATTCCCAACTAGGTGTTATCTTTCAAACATGAAATTGGTTCTTCGCTAGGAGGTATGCATTCCTCGAAGCCAAATCTATGAAGTCATTTCGATAGCATAACGATAGCATAAACAATGGATACCAAATGTTGGAGCAAAGTCTCTCTTAAATAGAACGTTGAGGTGACTTTTCAAATTCTACCTTTTCCTTCCAAAAGGGACACCCAAGCTTCTTTTGAAAGATTTAATTTTAAAACACACTTTATTCTCCTTCATTCTAGGTGTCCAAGGCACAAGGATAAGTATTTAACTTTTGAAATATAAATCATCTCTCAATGAGGCGTCCACGCTCAAAAGCCCACCTTTAAAACAACATCAAGTCATTAAACTAGGCCAAGGGGCCCAAATATGAAATATAACATTAATGACTTAAAATCACTTATTTTAACCAAAGTGATCCTCAAAATGCTGAAAGCCAAATATGCTCCAAATTGTGCTGCTTGAAATGGAAACAAAACTGACTACTGATGCTACTGCCAAGATGGCACTGGTAGAAATAAAACTTACTAAAAATAGTAAATTCTGAAAAGTTGCCCAACACCTTTGCATGTTATACCACTACAAAGCTTTCTAAAAATCCAGAAAGAATCCGCAATCCAAATCTTGAAACTCCAACATGCAAGCTAAAAATTGTAAGTTTCGGGAAAGGTTGTTTGATGGAAATGCATGTTACATGATTGCGAAGCTCTTCAAAAACCCAAAAAACTCCACCATATATGCATTAGAAACTCTTATATGCAACCCTTCAAAAATGCATTAGAAACCTCCTATAAAATAGGAAACCCTAATTTTACCTCTGACGAGCCTACGGGCTTCCGGAAATAGGCTATCCATCACAAAAGAGCATATGGCTAAAATGGGGACATTACAGTCTGCCCTTCCCAAAATTGCTTGTCCTCAAGCAATGCCACAACACTCCAAATTGATCCCACCAAAACAAATAGGATCTTGGAGTCACATGTCCATCTCTAGAAAGTCCCATCATGCTGATGCTGCTCTACACTGATCATACAAATGTAGTCATTGCACCAGAACAACACTAACCATTGCTGCAACCTCATAGGGATAACATGCCTGAAATTCAAGTTGAACAACATGGAAGGATTTGAATAAAAATCTAGCAACGTCTCATGCCCAATAAACTCTGAGGAATTGACATCTGCAATGTTAATGTCAATCACCATTCTAAGAACAAAGAAGAATAATCTAAACAACTCAAAAGTATTCTCATCAACATAACTTTTCAAAGCATGAAATTGAATCACAACAACAAATGTGACTCCTTCATAGCTATTTGCAAAGGAAAAAACAACTCTTTGCAAAATCATAGCAGCTGCATCCTCAAAGCTCCTCAAGGATGTATAATGCATCTTCTGAATAATTCTCACATATTCAAGAATTTTTTTGAAAACTTCCACCAGCTCTTCCCAAAAGTCCCAAAAAGATGAACCAAATCAAGCAAATGTTCGCTGCCCCAAACACCAGTGCAAGACTTTGTACAAAGAAAGCCTCTGGAAAAGAACTTAAACACCTTCCAAGTCTAATCTGAATCATTATGAAATATCATTTCCCACCTTTGGAACCAAAAACCATCATTGATAAGAGATTGAGAAGAGAAAAAATTAGTATACCAGTTGCCCATGAAATTTGAAGTGAACCACTGAAAATCTGATTTTAGGAAAATCAGTGTACAAGGAGTTGAACAATAGCTGCAACACTAGAAATGAGCATCCATAATAGCACAATTGTTCATCTCCAAGGCTGGAAACATCCCCTCAAGAAAATCCAACCTATCATTGAACCATCCTTTGTTCGAGGTATTTCTCCAATCCGCCATTAGATGAACCAAAGGAACCATCAAATGATTGGTAAAAATAGGGAAAGCATCAAAGACTCTGAAAATTGAATTCTTATCTCTCCAAAGATCCCTCTTTTCTGGTTGTAACAATTTCCATTAAGCCATGTTGAGAATTCCAAGCATGATTCCCCAATCGCAAATAATCTCCAACACATTGGGAAAATTCCCAACATATCTCCAAGAGCTATAGTGAAAGTCTCATGCACACAAACCCATGTAATTAGCTGGAAACATCAATGCAAAGTTTGAACATTTCATGACTAGCATTTTAGAATAACCACTAATCAACAATGCACAATCTAGAAACCAAAGGGCCAAGTCTGAAAATTCTCCCACAATTTGATGCATATTTTCGAGACCCAACCAAATCAACCATCTTACGATAGGTGGTATTCTTCCATTGGTTAATGTTAAGTGAAGACTAGCAAGTTCTAATTTGGACACCATTAAATGGTCATTTACTAACCATCCCAAGAGAGTGTTGCCTGACATATAGCTTGGATCCACCAACATTATCTCACGCTTGACTATAAAATCATGCATGTCAAAAAACATAAAGCCTCTTACCAACGTCATCCACATAGAAATTGTCAATCACCTTATGTTTTAACAAATTATGTGAAGATAGTGGATTATTGTACACAATCATAGAAACAATATTTCCTTCATCCCTTTTGTTGCTGTCTTCATAGAATTCATGCACATCTTCTTCAATTTGAGGATGCCCATCATTAGTTGTTGATCGATAGAATGACATGTGATAAATACCACGCACATTACCAGTCATCACATCTAGCTCATGGCTGCAAGCTGTCCCTTTTTGAGGCAAATTCTCTTCCTAACTCAAGAGTTCACACTGTTGATTTACCTTCCAATCACCATCAACATATTGAATCTCTTTGCCATTATGCATTGTTTCAACATTATGGAGTTCATTTATTCCTTCAAGTATTTGCTTGATCTCCATTAGCCTTGTATTAGCTTCTTGTCCCATAAGTGTGGCTGCCATAGGTGATTGATTTTCTGCTTTGCAAAAAGAGTGTTGAGCTAAGGTAAGATCAAGGCAAAGCCCATCAATCTCTCTCTCCTTCTCTTGGTAGGCATCATAGGTCTCCTCAACAAACTTAATGGCATCATCCCTATCTGAGAGCAAATGCAAGTAATCTGTCTTTATTGATTCCAATGCTTCTTTGATGGTTTGCACCTTGGAAAGAGTGTCCCCACCGTTAACTCCATTCTATCTCTCTTCAAGCTGCAAATTCCTGTAGAGTTCTTCAATACAATTGTGTGTGCTATCAAATCTTGATAGCACTTTAACAATTTTCTTTTTTGAAACCGTTAATTTATCCTTCAAAACTTGCAGCTCTTTAGGCCCATGATCACAATCAACAAAGAAGCTTTGCTCATAAATATCAACTTTTTTGATTTATTTTCTTTGACTTGATTCTCAAACTCAGCTTCCTCCCTAATAGCAATAGCTTCAAGCAATGAATCATTATTGATTGCTGCTCTTAAAGTCTTGGTAGCAACAAACTCTACTTTAGTGGCTGCAACCACCTCAAAAGAATCTTTATGGAGCTTTGCGAAGCAAGCTTCTTCATCAAAGACAAAGTCTTCTCCAATGACCATCTCATAGCTTGCATTGAAATCCAATTTTTTTTCTTTATTAGGATCAAAGGGAAATTTATCCCATAGAGGTTTGTAATGTCCCCTTCTCAATTGTGATTGATTCAGTTGACCGTTGGCCTATTCCGGAGACCCGTAGGCTACTCAGAGGGTGAAATTAGGGTTTCCTATTTTTGAGGAGGTGGTTGTTTGGAGTTTGGAATTTGGATTGCGGATTCTTTCTGGGTTTTCAGAGAGCTTCGCAGTGGTATAGGCTGTTTGGTGTTCCGAGCAACTTCATGAATTTACTATTTTTAGTAAATTCTATTTTTGGCAGTGACCTTGTGGATTCCAATGCTGTTGGCTCTCGTCTTCAACCAGTTCAGTCGGTAATTTGATTTTTGGCCCTTGGATGCTTTTTTTGGAGGGATAAGTTATTTTCATGTTATAATGTTATATTTTAATATTATAACCCCCTTGGCCTAGCATTATAACTTCAGGTTGTTTTAAAAAGGGGACTTTATGGGTAAATGCTTCACGAGGAGATAATTGATATTTTTTAAGGCCAAATTAAGGGTTGGAGAAGTGGGACGCCTACTTGAGGGAAGAGATTAATTTTTATAAAGTGAAATATTGCCTTGAGAAATGGACGCCACCTTTGGAGGGAAATAAGTTGAATTCAAATTTGAAATTTGGGCACCCTTCTTGAAGCTTCTAGAAGATTCTCTTTAAGTCTATAAATGCTGACTTCTTCTCTTCATTTGGATATCTCATATTTTCAGTAAAGTTATGCTGCCGAAATGGTGACAGATTGCTTCGAGGAAAGCACACCTCCTAGCTTGGCTCATCTTCTTGCTTGAAAGATAGCAACTAGTTGAGAGGTAGATTGTAGTGAGTTTGTTTTCAGCTTTGCATTTGAGTTCCTAGCATATTAGTTCAGTTTCCATGCATTTTAGACATATTTTGGAGTTGCTGAATAGCATAGCTGATTGTAAGAATTGCTCATATCTCTTGAGATAAAAATATTATCATTCTGGGTAGTTTTCCATTGTGATTTCCAGCTTGGGGCGATGCTTCTTGGGAGTTTTCAGATTTTTTAGTGGTGTTTAGAATTTTATATTAAAAAATTGCCCCTCTCCTTGGCCGTACCATTCTGGACTGTCTTGGGAAGTGTGCATAAAAATAATATTGCATTTTGTTAGTCATTTCTCAGTCTAGATTTCATTGTCATCATCCTAGCATTCGTTTGCATCAAGTCTCATGTCATTCTGGCAAGTATTGAGTGAGTTGTGAGTATTTTGGTGAGTTATGGAGTTGCTGATTACTTCATTTCAGTCGCTGGTCTGTCATATCAGTCATGAAAAAATGCAGCTTGTGAGGAGTTTGGGTCTAGAAAGTCTTGTTAAGCATTGAGGAAGTCTTATATATTATTGCAGCATTGAAGAACTTAAAATACTGGGCTTTGGCAAGCATTCTATCAAATTGTAAGCTAAATAGTAGTACTATCAGCAATTCTCTTTTCTCACTTTCACTTACTTTATTGTACTCCCCGTTGAATAAGTGGAAGAGGCTGGCTTGCCGCCTATTTACTTTCAGTTAGTAGTTGTAGGGACCCTCTAACCATATGCTCGCCATCACTCGGCGCCATCCTTGGTTAGGGTTACTTCAATTCATCTTGCATATGATCCTCTGACCATATGCTCGTCTGACCATATGCTCGTCTGTCCTAGATGAATTCTTGGTTAGAGTTCTCTTCCAATTCTGCATCTGCATTAAATCCTCTGACCTTATGCTCACACCTTGCCCGCATCGGGATCTTGGTGTACATCCTTGGTTAGAGTTGCTTTTGCATTGTTTTGGTTTAGAGCTAACCTTAACGGGTGCGTGTTGATTGTAATTGTAATTGAAAAACAAAAAAAAATTAGTCCGGTTCTTTACAAGGTTCCTTGACAACCTTAGATGCCTTGACACCTAGATCCCAAATGTTGAAAGGATGATTATTTTGATCAAAAGGAAATTGCCCTTCGTACTCCTCTTGGAATGGAGACTCTTTGAGTGAGAAACCTCCCAACTCACCAAAACTTATATCTTCATGAGAATCTTTCTCCAAGAGCTTAGTTTGATGATCAAACGATTCTAATCCATGAATACTCATCATCTTCACTAAAATGAAGTAACGGATCATCATTGCTAGCTGATTTGAAGAATTTATCCTCCTTGTCTTCAATGAGCCCTTCATGTGAAGGTATATTATTGGTTTCTTCATTAGTGGTCACAAGCATACCGAGGTCTTCTTGAGAAGCCGCCATAGAATCATTGAGAAACATCTTTTTATTTCCGTCTTCTATATTAATGGCCACCTCATTTATTTGCTCTGTCTTCTTCAAGTGTGGGTTCAATTTTCCCTCACACTGATTGAACAAATCTCTGATCAGCATATTGATAGTAAAGGATTTCTTCCCTTCTTGTTCATGAATGTTTAGTAGGAAAGATAGGATGGAATTTGGAATGTCATCCATCTCATTGATAGTCAAAACTAAAATGCTTCTCATTGCTGCAACTACAACCTCCTGTTGTTCACTCCAAGTTGAAATGAAGAGGTAATGGATCAAATAATATGTTCGATCTTGCATACCCAATTCAACTAGCAACCAACCTGTTTTGAGTTCTGAAAATATCTTTAGTATAGCAGCTCTTTTGGAGTGCTGATTGTTGTTAGTTTCATCAAGATCTTGAAAGCTTTCCACAAACATATGAAGAACTCTCTCCATAGTTTTATCGTCATAGGGCACCAGGGGTGCCAAGATCCTCATCACTTCATTGAGGCATGAAGTAACCAACAAATTTACTTCTTCATTTGAATGCCTCAACCAATAAGGATGTTTCAAAGAGGTCACTGCATATATCAATGCTGTTTTAATTAACTTTGAAGGTGACTGTTTCACTTGGCTCAAACATTGTTCCAACGAACGAAGTATTCTCACTTCTTTTTCCCTTGTTTGACGTTCTTCATTGAGCCTTGTTCCTACGGTGTGAAGTGACCTTACAAAACTTATTTCTTCTTCAGAAGTCTTGATTAATTCAGATAGCTCATAACTTCTAAATTTCAAAATATGTATCATCTTCAGAACTTCTGAAAACTGAAATTGAATTCTGTTCTAACCTCTGATGTAGTATCGGTTTTCCTTGTCACACATCTGACAAGTGAAGCTTTGAACACATAGGATGGTAGGAAAACGACTTTGATACCACTAAAATATGCCCCTTAGTTTTTTCTCAATGTTTTCACAACACAAACCAGCACTATGCCAATGGTTAGCATTAGCTTCCAAAAGATAATCAAACTTAAAGTAACCTTCGCCAAGAATATTCACCAAGATCCTTTGAAAGGCGAGGTGATAGCATATGGGAAGGGGTTGTTAGCAACCAAACTGGAATGAAGAACAATGTTGAAATGAAGCAGGTGGAGAACTGGCCATGAGAATCCACACAACCACATGTTTAGTGGGGGGGAATAAATTACAACAATGAATTATTCATCCGCTTTGCAGTAGGCATCCACTCAACAGTGGGGATTCACCACTTAAATAGTGGGTGAGATTTGAGAGATTTAATTATTCTTTTCTTCACACTGGCAGTAAACCATCCAGGGGTTACAATGTGTGAAAATTAAACACAAGTAAATGCAACAACTAAAATGACTGGAACAGTACTACTGTTTACAGTCTTACAATGCCAAAAATCTGCTAATTACAAGTGTTTTTTCTCAAGCAACAAAACAAAATGAAAGGAGATGATTTCTCCAACTTTCCAATCTACCAACTATTGAATTACAAGCCAAAATCTGAAGTATTATCAATCTGATATAACAAACAGCAAACTGAAAGTTCTGAACCGGCAACCTAAAAAATATCAAAATGCTCAAATCTTCATCATATTTCAAAGAAACACTTCAAAACTGAACTTACAATACCTATGAGTCAAGGCGACCAGCTCCAAGCATGAATTAGATCCCCAAAATAGCCACTAAATGTGATGCACGAATCCCAAGGCAAGCTGCAAGAAGTATGGCCCTAGAGAAGATGCAACCTCTCTAGAAAATCAAAGGCATCATAATAAAATCTGATGTTTTGCAATTTGAGTCGACCATAGCATAGAAAGATGTAGCATCAATACCCATAATGAAATAAAATTTACCCAAGGAGCTGTAATCAAAATTGACTTTCAGCCATGATTGAACCAGCAAGCACAAAACTCAAAAAATCATCAAAATCATTGAAGCACAATCTGCTAGTTTGGATGAGAAGCAACAATATTCCAAACTAGGTGTTATCTTTCAAACATGAAATTGGTTCTTCGCTAGGAGGTATGTGTTCCTCGAAGCCAAATCTATGAAGTCATTTCGACAACATAATGATAGCAGAAACAAGGGATACCAAATGCTGGATCGAAGTCTCTCTTAAATAGAACTTTGAAGTGACTTTTCAAATTCTACCTTTTCCCTCCAAAAGGGATGCCCAAGCTTCTTTTGAAATATTTAATTTTAAAACACACTTTATTCTTCTTCATTCTAGGCATCCAAGGCACAAGGATAAGTATTTAACTTTTGAAATATTAATTATTTCTCAAGGAGGTGTCCACCCTCAAAAGCCCGCCTTTAAAACAAGATCAAGTCATTAAACTAGGCCAAGGGGCCCAAATATAAAAAATATGAAATATAAGATTAATGACTTAAAATCACTTATTTTACCCAAAATGAGCCTCAAAATGTTGAAAGCCAAATATGCTCCAAGCTGCATTGCCCGAAATGGAAACTGAATTGACTGTTGATGTTACTGCCCAAGATGGCACTGCCAGAAATAAAACTTACTAAAAATAGTAAATTCTGAAAAGTTGCCCAACGCCTTTGTATGTCATACCACTGCGAAGCTTTCTGAAAACCCAGAAAGAATCCGCAAACCAAATCTGGAAACTTCAACATGCAAGCTAAAACTAGTAAGTTTTGGGAAAGGTTGTTTGATGGAGATGCATGTTACACGATTGCGAAGCTCTCCAAAAACCCAAAAAACTCCACCAGACATGCATTATAAACTCTTGCATGTAACCCTTCAAAAATGCATCAGAAACCTCCTATAAAACAGGAAACCCTAATTTTACCTTTGACAAGCCTACGGGCTTCCGGAAATAGGCTATCCATCACAAAAGAGTGTATGGCTAAAATGGAGACATTACATCATTGCATTTGCAGTCATTATTTGGTGATCTATATGGCATACATAGCAATGGATGAGTGAAGAAGGGTTAGGCGTTGTGTTTTGAGGCAGATTGGAAGATTTACGTTGCTTTTCCAACTTGTCCTTGGGCCTTACCATTCCGAGCTTGGACGTGGGACCTTGAGCAGCAAGGTTGCCTAGGGTTTGATACTCTCTTTACCTCCATTTGGTGGCGTCTATCTCTCAAATCTATGGACAGTAGGCTATAAAGTGTTTCCAGCTATTTCTTGACTATGGCGTGCAAATTTGAGGGTCTCAATTCGCTGCTTTCAACTGCAGCCTGCTGTCAAAGTTACAAACTTTTTGTGGGTATGTTGAAATTAGATAATAGATGATATTTCATGTATTGGGTTGTTATATTCAAGAAAAACTTGATATTTTGTTTGTAATAAAAATCTATAATATTCAGCCTATTGTTTGATTGAAAAGCTGTGTTACCGGATTCGTACCCACAGGCCTCGAACCCGGTTCGGGTACGCACCCGGTTCGGGTTCGTCTGTGGGTACGTGCTGGGTACGCACAGGGTGCGTGCCCAGCACGAACCCACGAACGAACGTGGACGAACAGATGGGCCAGGTTAAAAAAAAAGGGCCCAAAATTGATTAAAAAACTCTTTTTTTTTTAATTTTTTTTTCCTCCTAACCCTAAAACAGCATTGATCATTTCATAGTTTACTAAGCATATTCAGACTTATTGCAAGAACTTCCTGTGTTCTATTTAGAACTGATGTATGAAGTTAATCCTCAGAAAATTAACAGCAGATAGAAGAAAGTCTGTACTCAATCTGAGACAAGGTTATAATCTTTTACAACTTCTCACAGTCTATTTGTAGCAGCAAATACATTGATTTATAACACCAGATAATAGAATGAACAGCAGTTACAAGTAATACAATGAGTTTATAAATATCTCAGACCTGGGAATGTGTTTGCCAGGGTAAATGTATGATGAATCTTGCTCGATCAATGATCAATGATCATGAATATTTATCTTTGGCATTTGGCATTGATCAATGATCAAGTATCATACTATGAAATGATTTAGTTTTACAATTATCTATATTTCTCTTATTTTTTTGTATATATAATACATATATATAGATTTATAATATATTAAAATATATATATATATATATATACACACACGTACCCATACGTACCCAAACCCCTAAAAAAATTTTGCCCGTACCCACGTACCGGGTTCTCGTACCCGAACCCGTCCCCGAACCCGAACCGGTAACTTAGTTGAAAAGTATTGAAATTTCAGAATTTCTCTTCATTATAAGTTCTTTAGTTACTACACTTTACATTCTGTTCAAAGTATTTTAAAATATTGCAAAACACAAAACAAACAATCAGCCAAAATCAAAAATAAAATAGGCGAAATAAGGCTGCCTATTACATAATCGCTACATTTGTACCTATTCATAAACTTGGGTGAATTAATCATTTATATGACTTTGTTTTGGGCGCTTAAGGTGGTCAGACAAATCTGATTTAGTTTATTTTATTTTATTTTCCATAATACCAATATAAAGGAGAGATAGCAATATACAAGAGAGTCGGCCAAGAAACTTCATAGGCTAATATTTACTTCAATTTTGTGATTATGTTTATCTAAACATATGATCAACTTCAACTCAGCATTACGATTCTTGCAACATTCTTTTTAATTGCCATTGCTTCAGTAAACAAAGTGCTAATCATGTCTATGTGATATAGGCTCCTTGAATCAATTTCTTCATTATTCCATGCTCCTTCTTCTACCACGTAGTATCATATATTAGTCTCCATAAATCAAATCTCTAATTAAGGATCGGCCACCACTAATTGTTGTTTAATCTTTAATTTCCATCTCAAATATTTGCTTAACTTGGGATGACTCTTGGAAAGTATGTATGTCTTTCCTTTTAAATATCAATGATTTTTCTTGAACTTTTCTTCTTCCCTTGACAGCTACATTTTCCTTTGACATCCATGACAATCAATCCCAACAATCTTGTCCATTCACTTTGACATCAATTACAATCTTCTAACAGAAACATCGACAAGTCTGGGTCATGACTCATGGCCTTAGCAGCCTGTATGATTGATCAATTCTTTTGTTTTGTAATCCTATCCCACTATAGGTTGTACATTACTATCAACTCCTCCTCTATCCTTGCTTCCTTGCAGAAATCTTTGAACTCTTTAAAGCTATACTCTCCTCCATTATCTGATCTCAAGACCTTGATCTTCTTCCTTATTTGGCTGTCAACTAGAGCCTTGAACTCTTGAAACCTACTAAAGACCTCATCATTGCTCTATAAGAAATAGATCCATGCCTTGTGAGAGAAGTCATCAGTGAAGGAAACATGATTAATGTTTCCAGCAATTGATGCTATTGATATCGGTCCATACACATCCAAATGCACTATGTCTAAAATCCCCTTGGACCTGTGCTCATTGCTTGGGAAAGGAACCTTGGAATGTTTTCCAAGTTTGCATTCTCTACAAAGTCCTTGCTGTTTGATGCTGAAATTTGGAAGTCTTGGGACGATCTCCCTCATAAAAGGTAATATGTAATGTCCCCTTCTCAAGCGTGATGAATTTTGTTGACCGTTGGCCTATTCTGGAGACCCGTAGGCTACTCAGAAGGTAAAATTAGGGTTTCCCTTTTGGTGGTTGGGGTTGATTGAAGTTGGGAGTGCAGTTTGCGGATTCTTTCTGGGTTTTCAGAGAGCTTCGCAACGGTGTGGCATGCGGTGCATTCCGGGCATCTTCTGGAATTTACTATTTTTAGTAAATTCTATTTTTGGCAGTGATCATGCGGTTTCCAGTACGATTGGCTTTCTTCTTCAGTCAGTTCAATTGGTTTGTTCATTTTTGGCTATGGGGCGCATTTGGAGAGATAAGTTCAAATTATTTAAATAAAGCCATATTTTAATGTTATATTTTACTATTGACTTCCCCCGTAGCCTAGTGATTGAACTTTAAGTTGTTTTAAAAGGTGGTTTTCATGGGTGGATGCCTCATTGAGGTGATTAATTATATTCTAAGGTTCAAAATATTATTTGAAGAAAGGGACGCCAATTTTATGAAGAGAGGATTTTAAAATAAAGTCAAAATTGAACCTTGAGAAAAGGGATGCCCAAACTGGAGGGAAAAGAAGTCAGTTTCAAATTTGAAAATTAGGGTTTCTCTTCTAGAAGCTTCTGGAGGGGCTTCTCAAAATTATAAAAGGCAGCCTTGGATCTTCATTTCATCATCTCATGTCTACAAAATTGTTATGCTGTCGGAATGGTGCTGGGACTGCTTCGAGGAATGAATGCCTCCTAGCCTTGGCTCGACTTCATGCTTGAGAGATAGCATCTAGTGGAGAATTTAGTTTGTTTGTGAGAGAATTTGTAGTGAGGTTTGCTTTGTTGCATTGTTCTACTTTGTAGTTCTGTTTTACGGATTTTATATCAGATTCTGGAGTTGCTGTTTCTGTGTTGCTGAAAGTTGTTTTTACTCATATATCAGAAAAGAAAATTTATCTCCTTATGGGTATTGTCTTGTTGCATTTCCTTGACATGGGCGACCATATTTACCAAGTTTCAGATTTTATATCAAAGAATTGAATTTTAAAGGAGAAAATCGCTCCTCACTAAGGGCCATACCATTTAGGCTTCATTGGAGTTTGTGCAAAAATTAAATGTCAGCTTTTGGGTCAGTTTAATGATGCAATCTTGGGCACCTTCATCTTAGGAGCATTTTGCACTAGGTTTTATGCATTTTGGATGAGTATTGGGGAGTTGTGAGTAATTTAGTGGTTTTTTGTATTGTTGTTATAGCATTCAAGAATAGGTCTGTCACAAATCAGAACTTTGAGATTGGTCTTTGAGGGAAGTTTTTTGGTCTTGGTGCTATTGTTATTGTGAAGCAAGGAAGAATCTTCTATTTTGTTGCAGCACTATCTGACTCTAATCTTATGCTCTTGGCAGACATTCTTCATGATATTGTAAGCTGAACAGTAGTACTGTCAGCATTTCTCCTAAAATTGTTCTTCATGCTTTGTAATACCCACTGAATAAGTGGAAGAGGCTGGCTTGCCGCCTATTTACATTGAATTGCATTGTAGTACTTAGCATCTCCTCCCTATGGTAGCTCCAATTCCACTCCGGGATTGAAAGCACATTCTGGGTGTTGACTTTACTTTCAACACTTGTAGTGGTAGAGATCCTCTGACCATGTGTTCGTCCATCTTGGGTACATTCTTGGTTAGAGTTACTTTTCAGCATGCATTGAAATCCTCTGGCCATATATTCACACCTTGCCCAACTCGGGATCCTGGTGTACATTCTTGGTTAGAGTTGTATTCCGCATCGTTTTGGTTTAAGTGCTAACCCTAACGGATGTGTGTTGCATTGCTCATTGTAATTGGAAAATTGAAAAAAATTGGTTCAGAATATTTCATAATACTACATGGTGCAAACGCCCCATCCTTTGGTGCCATAGCTTGTATAGATTATCACTGTTATGAACTAAAACTAAAACTAGTTCACCTTGTAACCTAAAAAGGTCTCCTTCTCTAACCCATATAACTTGTGCTGTAAATGGGCTAGATTCCTTTCTCTTGGTAAGAACTTGCTGATCCTTGAATTCTATTGCAAAGCCCTTATCCTCCACAACTAAAGCTAAAAGCAAATTTTTGTTGAGACGAAGTACAAGAAAAACATTGGCAAACTTCAAATAGTTACCTAATTGTAATCGAAAAGGAATTGTATTAACGCTTGCTATTGGATAATTGGCATTTTTACCAAGCTCAACTTGAACTCCAAAGTTGTGTTCTTCTAGTTTGGTAAAATAGTGTTGGGCTGATGTCATATGCCTAGAAGCACCATTGTCCACAAACCAAGCATCCTTTGAAATTGTATTGGTAGAAAGACAAGAAACCCTTGAGAAATTTTTCTCAAACTAGCTAGTGAACTTGCTCATCTAAGTTTTTGCAAAACCCGCTATTGCTTCCCTTGGTTTCTCTTCTTGTTTGAACACTTTGATGTATAATAACCAAACTTATGGCAATTGTAGCACTTGATTTTACTGAAGTCCTTCCTTGTCTGTGAGGATGAATCCTTTTTCTATCCTTTTCCCTTGCTATTCCCTTTTCCTTTATTTCTCTTGCTTTGTGCAAAGAGAGTTGAATTCTTATCACTACCTTTCTTGTTGGCTTTTGACTCCATTTGGGTGTCCTGCTGGATAGAATCAGCCCATAGTGTCTCTAAGGGAGGAAGCTTTTCCCTCTCACACATGCCCTGAACAAAGCATGCCATGAAGATGAGAACACATTCACTAGCTTTGCATCTTTCACCTTTTCGTTGATTGTTGCAAGTTGGTCACGAAATTGAGTGACCTTCATCAGTTAGTTGGTAACAATATCCATACTAGACATCTCTATCAATCTGAGTGTGTTTTTGAATATCATTTTCTTGTTAATGTTTTCAGTTTGAAAAAGATTAACTAGAGCATCAAACATCTTCTTGGTTATTTTCTTATTTGACAAGTGAGGAATTAAATGGTCCTTCATCGTATCTAGGATCATTTTCTTGCCTTCGATTTCTTTCTCTTTATGAATTGCCAAATCCTATGGATCTAAAGGTAGAGCCACTTGATGATCCTTACAATGTTACAAAGATCGTTTTCTTTGAGTAACAAAGTCACCTTGACTTTCTAAGGTAGGAAACTTAACTCACCATCCTAGCTGTCCTTGAAATGGAGACTAGGCGATGCCATTAAAATATTTTTTCCATAAAAATGAACTCTTAAATTTAGAAATAATAAACAGATTGCTAAAAATATTTAAAATTAACTTTTTTTTTTCAAAACCCTTGGTTACATTGGTAAACCCAAGCTGATGGTGCCCTAGCCACTGTTTGTTACCCTAGCCACTGTTTGTTATTCTAGCAAGCCCTAGATATTGAAACACACAACAAATTTAGCTGTTGTTTTCCTGGTATGAAGAACTTTCCTGCAAACACTAATCACCGCCTTAATAATACCCTAGTTGTCGCAAACTTTGGGCTGTCGCCCTCTAACCTTTGCAAAAATCAGCACAAAATTACTAGGAAAAAAACATTGTTGGTTCTTCAAAACTATGGCACAATTTTATTTCAACACTGTGACAATTTTTGAAGGAAGAAAAAAACATAATCTTTTACATAAACCTTCCTGCAATTTTTTTAAAACAACTTGTGATTATCTCTTTCATTTTTACTCATGATTTCACCATGAAACCCTATGATTTTAAGGAAAAAAAGAGGCATGATTTATTCTGTAGAACAAAATTGCGATTTGTTGCATAGGATTTTTCAAAGGAAGAAGTTTTAGCAGAAATAAAAGAAATTGCGACCAATATTCATATAAAATTCACAACCGAAATAAAGAAAAATCGCAATTTTGTTCTTTATTTCGGTTGTGAATTTTATATGAATATTGGCCACAATTTCTTTTATTTCTGCTACAAATTCTTCCTTCGAAAAATCCCTATGCAACACCTTGAAATAAACCACACAAACCTTACATCAAAGATGTCTTGATGATTTCTAACTAAATTGTAATGTCCCATTTGTTAGTTTTAGGATCAGATTTAACAGAAACAAGAAATACAACACATGAACAATAGAACACAGCGTATACCCTGCGAAAACCCCCCTCCTTGAGGGAGAAAAACCCAGCCACAATAGATCACTTATATATTGAATAAAATAGCAGCAAATTGCTTTACAATTATGCTACACACTAGGCCGAACTGATGCAATGATTATAGCACCTCTCTAGATGCAAATACACAAGCAATAATGAATATCGATCTGCTTGAAGCAAGTATAGATCTGCTGTATGAAGTTGAACTCCTCCCTGAATTATGCGAACTTGTCTTGAAATTAAATTGGATGCCGAATGAATGTGAGTCGCCCTTCAATATATAGATACTAAGATGCCTTTTTTGAAGAGTCAGCTACTTCCATAAAAGAGACACCCTTACACAAAATGATGCGACATCTCATCAAGTCGGCTATAAGAAACAAAATAAATTATCATGTCCTCCTCAACATTTAATATTGTTTATTTTATATTTGAATTCGAAAGGAGAAAGAAATCTCCCGCTGCTATAATAACATCAACACCCTTCTCACACCTAAGTAGTTGGAGTGTTCCATTAGCCTATCCCAGAGTTCTTGTAGGCTAAGTGGAGATGGTTAGGGGACTTAGAGCTAGTGTTGGGCCTCTGTGGTAGTTTTTGGTGCTTTCTGGCGGTACTTTCTATTTTTTGCAGTGGCCAATTTTGGTACTTACTATTCATAGTAAGTCTCTGTGTACCTCAGTTTTGTGCCAGTTTGGTGTTTGGGAGTACTTACTATTTTTAGCCATGACTATTTATAATAAGTGTATTTTTATTAACTGGTCTAGGCCAATATTGCTCCAATAGTGTGTATTTTCTGATTTGGCGTTGGTGAGCCTAAGGTTGATTTAATTGCAGTGTTCCACAGAGTTTCCTGAAAGGGAAGTGTCCCCTGTCGGGGACACGTCTCGAGGACGGGGGGACAAGGGGTCTAAGTTTGGGGACGGTGGCAGGGGGGCGACGCTGATATAGATATGGTACTTGAATAACTAGTTATAAAAAGATGTTTCAGAATAACATTTCAAATTAAATTTTGGCAAATTAGTAAAATTGCAAATACTAACATTTTGAATACTTATAAAATATTAGTAAAATTGCAAATACTATTAGTAATCAAATTAGTAAAATTGCAAATACTATTAGTAATCAAATAATTATGAAATTAAAATATTAAAATTTGACAAATGAAATTGTCGAATTTGAGATTTAGTAAAATTGCAAATACTATTAGTAATCAAATAATTTTAAAATTAAAATATTAAAATTTGACAATGAAATTGTCGAATTTGAGATTTCGATTATATGAATATCGAAAATATGACATGTCACATCATATTATAATATCATAATGATAAAAATAATTACAATAAGTAGCATGAGTACATTGATATCATAATCAAAATAAGTACAAAATCTCAAAATGCAAAAATGTAGTGAAGGGAGGCCTCTAATCATCCCCAAACTCCTCATCACTCGAACTACTGGAATCCTCGCGATCAAGCTCAACCAAACTAACACCAACCAGCCCTGCATTTGAAGCCGAAACTGGAGCATCCTCATCAATTTGTTCTAGGTCCTCTGGCTCTACATCCCACTGTGCTGCTGGACTCTCTTTGTACAAAAGTGATTTGCGGTTAATGAGACGCAAAGCACTATGTACAGCCACAAGCTTCTCTGCTCTCCTAGAGGTGAGTCTGTACCTCTTAAGAGAGTGGATGAAGCTATATGTAGCCCAGTTCTTCTCAGCAGCTAAAGAACTAGAAACTTGAGATAACAATCAGATGGCTAGAGTGGTAGTCAAAGATCTCAATCCATGGCAATTCCACCACAAAATTGGGTCCTCCTGTGCCATAGTTCGCATATCCATCTTGGCTGCATCTGAATAATAACCCCTGAGAGTGGCAAATTTGGTCCACTCAGTGCGAATCACACTGGCATCTACATCATCATATATCCTCTCAATGCACCTGAAGAACCCTGCCTTCACCTTTGCATCCTGTATCGGTGTCACTCTGCCAGGCCTCGTCAAGTACCACTTAAGATTAAGTGCATAGACTGCCATGTGCAAGGGAGTGTTGAGCTTCTCCCATCTCTTGTGAATGATTGGCTGAATGTGCTCGTGGTAGAATGCTAATGTGGGGTCCCTCTCTCGCACAACAACCCTCATCTGATCAAGCATAGAATCGATGCACTCATACACCTCTCCGAGGTAAGGTGCATCTGCATCCCCATACCTGATAACCTAGAAAACTAGTTTAATGATGGCAACAATATATTTTGCATCAGCCCAAAACACATCACTCTTCACTGTATCCTTCACCCTCCTCCCTTGCTCTGTCTTAGACTTGGCCCACCTACTCCATTCTGCTATCATGACCATGAGTTGCGGTGCCTCTTGCAACTCAATTATTTTGTCTAAGAGAATGAAATAGGAAGCATATTTCGTATCAGTAGGTTTCAAGAACTCCTTCTTAGCGAAGGTCCTGAAGAGTGCATGTGATGTGTGTTGGTTGCAAATAAACATTTGCACATCTCTCACATCATTAACCACTACTCTAATCCAATCAATCTTTCCCATGTCCTTGAGTGCATTGTTCATGGCATGCACACAACATGGGGTCCACCAAATATGCCTATAAGTAGCCTCAACAAGTCGCCCTGCAGCTTTGCCCACATGTGCAACATCTGTCACAACTTGGACCGCATTTTGTGGCCCAACCTCCTCAATAGCATCCCTGAGAACCTCAAATTGAAAATCAGCATCTTTGCGATGCCTTGAACAATCAACTGCCTTAAGAAAATATGGGCCCTCAGTACATGTAACCATGATGCTAATGAGTGGACGATGGCTAATGTCCGTCCACCCATCCATGACTATGTTGCATCCTATCTTAACCCAACACTCCTTCATCTTCTCCATCAACAAATTGATCTTGGAATAGTTCTTATCCAAGATCGCGGTCCTCAATTTCATCTCACCTGGTGGCACATATGATGGTCCTCCCTTTGCCACCATCGATATCATATCCTTATAATAAGGAGATCGGGCAACTTGAAACAAAATGCCATTGGCAAAGAAGAACTTGCCAATGGCATCATCTATCTCATCCTTGAGCTACACATTAAACAAATCTGCAATGGGGTTACTTTGAGTTTGACTTTGCAATTTCCGTTTTCCCCTCCCCTCTCTTGCATAGTGTTGATGTGTTTTTTGTGACCGCACCAATACAGAATAAAGTCGCCAACGGCTACCCTATTCTCTCTTGATCAAAGTATCCAGCACGCTAAGATTGCGAGAGAGTTCGTGCGTTCAACTCCAAGGTTCTTTTAATGCGAATAGGCTCTGTTGGCTCAATGTGATTTGCTGGTATTTCAAGGGGACTTACGGAATTGTTCAACAGCAGAGGAAGAGGTTTTCATAATTCGACAGATTTATCAATGAAGCACGGGTTTCCTATTCTAACCAGAAAGTACTGAATTTAAAGTGGTGTAAGGTTAAGAGAGTCTAAATCTATTCTAAGGCGTGGGACATGGTGATCAATTCTCACAAGCTTCAACCAGGCTCTACTTTGCCTCACTTCGGACAGCTTCCACAAAACTGGTGCAATCTTCAAAGGAGTAGCTCAAGGTGTTCAGATCATAATTCAACGTGAAGACACCGTCACAACGACGCATACCAACGTGCGAATCACAAACGAAGTTAAGTCCGTGATGTTCCAGTTGACCACGCAAGGCGAACTCACCATCAGCGAGCCCACTAGTGGTATGGATAGACGAAGTTTGCTCAAATTGAAGACCACATCTCACAACTAACATCTACTTGCATGGAATGAAAATTATACTACTTTGAACTATTTTGTGCTACCATTTGAATCGAAGGACGAAGAAACCTTGCTAGCTACTCACAACAACGACGAAATTCACCATCAATGAAAAACTCTTTTTATTGAGAGAGTGTTGACAACAATTTCTTACAAAGTTTTCAAAGGGAAAACTTTCCTTCTTCTTCAACTACACTATCAATCTACTTCTAAGTTGCCCCTCTACTCTATGTCTACTGTCTAACTCTAAGTTGATTTCTAATTTCTAATGAGACACAAATGAAGGGGACTCCCCCTTTATATAGCTGGCCAAGTCCAACGGACGGCTCAAATTACAATCGGCTGGATGGCCTAGATTGTGCCACCTTAGCCCTAAACAAGATTCGCCCTAAAAACCGCCACCAAGAGGAGTGGGGTAATAAATGAGCCATTAATGTCCATCATCCTTCTAGAAGATTCCCGTTTGTAGACGCGTTCACACTGTTCTCGATCTTCTTCTTGACGTTGTTCTTCAACTTCTTTGTCACTTGAGTTATACTAAGTCTCAACCCTTAGCCATTTTTCGCAACTTTTCTTCCTTCGAGGTTGAAATGTCATCTTGGATTACTTTCTTCATCACTTTAAGTCATCACCACTTGGTCTCGACGTTCCTCCTGCAAAACAAGCAAGGAGAAGAGTATTAGAGCACTTCATCATATAAACTTAACTTGCTTACTAGGATTTTCACATTTTGACCTCCGAGCGTTCATCGTCTTCACTAGCCAACTTTGCGTTCAAATTCTTCATGCCTTAGCCAAATTTCCAACCCATCTTGTATTTCACTCGGGCATACTTCACTCTGATATTTCATCCAACTCAGGCTCGAGAAAAATGCTTTCATTAGGAATTCGGTCGAAAATCATCTAGGCGATCATTTTCAAATTCATCTGCCAAGGCACTTTTATGTCAACAACACATTTTATTCCACGCCTTAGAAATTTTTTTAAATTTCCCTTAGGAAAATTCATTGTTTCAAGTGCCGATCAAATTCCTCACCCCGGAAGGCCTCAACGAACTGTGGAAAACTTTGAAATCCATTCCTCATCACAAACGTCCAGTACCCAGAAGAAAATTTTCTTCAGAACGTGTCGAATTCATGGGTACACAACGAATGGGTTCATTTAAATTTTTGAATTTTCCACCTTGGAAAAATAACTTTTAGCAAATTTATTCTTGCTCTTCAACACCTGTGAACATTTCTTGTTGCTCTGACTCGAAGAATTTTAAATTCATCCTGCAATGCCAACATCTTCGACTGGAAAATTCATTCGACAAATTTTACTCACCTCAGGAAATTTCATCATCTTCCAAGTCTAGGCGTATTTTCTTAAGGAAGAACATAATTTGCCTTAGTGAAATTTTAAATCACCTTGCATTTTGAAAATTTCGCCTTGGGAAACATTTTTATTCAACTCAATCAACTTTGCCTGTGGTGAGAAAATTTTGTTTCAATACGTACCATGGAGAATATTCAACTTCCAACGCCTAGCATTATTTACTTACCACCTTAGGCGTATTTCATACTTGAGGAAAGATATTCATCTAAAATTCTAACGCCTAGCATATTATTTTTCACTCAACACCCTGTATTTACCTCACTACCCTAGGCGCATAAGACACTTGAAGAAGAAAATTCAACACGCCTAGTAGTACTTCACTTTTCACTTACCACCTTTCATACTTGGGCGCATTTTTGCATATGTGAGGGATGAAACACATTCAAATACCTTTGACCTTTTGAATTTGCATGGGCGCATTTGAGCATGTATGAAGGATATAACTTTTACCACGCCTTCCTGTGACCTTTCAACTTCCTTTCTTTTGTCCTTACATGGCCCCATTTGGGCGCATTTTGCCTTGGGAGAAGGATGAACTTTGTTGACTCCTTTGACCTTTTTCAAACTTATTCTACCATGCAACTTGGGGGCATTTGGCATGTAGTGGAGGATGGGCGCAAATTTGAGGTGGTGGAGGATGAAATACGTTGACCTCTTTGACTTCCTTTATGAACTTGGGCGCATTCTCTACATGGTGAGGGATGAGTTTGACACTTAGAAACTTTTCTTGATGCCTCTTGTAGCTGGGTGCATTTTGGCATAGGAGGTGGATAAACTTTGTTGACTTTCCTTGACCTTCTTGTTGCATGGGTGCATTTTAGCCTAGGTGGTGGATGAATTTTATACTTAGATTTTTTTATGCCACTACCTTGAGTTGGGCGCATTTAGCTATGGCTGCAGGATGAAACAAACACTTAGAAAAATTCTTGATGTTTCCTCATCAACTTGGGCGCATTTTGGCATAGGAGGAGGATTAACACCTCAACACTTAGAAACTTTTTGCTTCCACCACCTTGAGGGCGCATTTGGCATGCTGAGGAGGAATTTTTCATGCCTTAGTTTATTTTTCATCAATCTCCTATCATGAGGGCGCATTTTGGGGTAGCTGCAGGATGAAATTCAAGACTTAAACATTTTTGACTTCCAGCTGAAGATGGGCGCATTTCACATGTGTTGCAGGATGAAATTCATGACTTGGCCATTTTTCCTGACCTCTGCCAGCTTCTCTGTGCCTTACTATAAATAGTAAGTCTCTTGATTTTCACACCTTCGAGGCTCAGAATGATTTGAAATTTTGAACACTGGATCTTCACGACCTTGTTGGCCTGTTGACATTGCCTATTCGGGTTGGCCTGCTATTTTTAGCCCATTTCTGAAGGTGGTTTACTATTTATAGAAACTGCCTGCTTCTGATATCTCCACAACTTCGTTTGATTTGAAATTTGAATGACGTGCTCCTCACCACGTGACCTGCCTGCTGACATCAGCGTCTGATGCTGACTTTCTATTTTTAGCCTGTTTCCAAAATGACTTACTATAAATAGTAAGTGCTCCGTTTGTCTTCAAATTTTACCAGCAGATAGCTTGAAGGACACTGATTGCGGTGGTATACATTGGTTTTCGAAAATTCTGACTTTTTACCCCTCTTTTCGGTTCCCGAAGCTGGAAACCATAATTTGCTCTGCATGCATATCAAATGATCTCCGTTTGTTCTCGTTTCTGTTGCATTGCGATCAACTCATGATTCTGAAGTGCTGGGAGGCGGCTGTCGGGATGCACCTGCTAAAAATAGTAAGTTCCCAAATGAGTGATCATCTCCGTTTGCATGTCACACCATCGTGAAGCTCTCGAAAAACCCATAAGGAATCATCCGACATGCAAAGAAAACCCTGACATGCAAACCCTAAAAATAGCCTTTGAAGGCTGAACTCTGAAAGCTGTTGTTTCATTTTGCATGTCACACCATCGCGAAGGTCTCCGAAAACCCAGAAAGAATCTCTAGACATGCACCGGAAAACTCTGCATCTAAGCCCTGAAATCTGCTCCAGACGCTGAACTGCTAAAAATAGTAAGTTGTCTGTTTCAGCTCAAATTTTGCCAGCGAGCAGCTTGATGTGTTCTGAATGCAGTGTGACTGTTAAAACTTCAAAAATGCTGAAGGAACGCCTTAAATTGCACACTTACTAAAAATAGTAAGTAGTCAGAATCTGATGAAAATTTGTTGAGAGCCTGCTGGAACCATACTGACAACAATGTTAGTCTCTGTTTTCAATTTATTCACCTTGCTTGACCTTGGACTGACCGGAAAGATGGAAACCCTAATTTCTAGACTTGGCCAAAATTCAAGTTTAAACTCAATGACGGGCACAATCCCAGAAAGACAGACAGTAGAAAAGAGAGACAACGACAAAACAAACTAAAATCAAGCCAAAAGTTCGGAACGAAGCAAAAATTAGGGGGGGTCCCCATTTGCAATGGGGCGATGTGTGAAAAAGGTCACAACACATAGGCACTAGAAGAAGAACATGGTGCCCCTTCTACTCTTGTCTGCAAAGTATGGCTGGATATCTGTTGCTGGCTATGCTGAAGCTGTGTTCTATGAACCAAAGTAGTAGGCATAGGTGCAGCTAGAGTATCATCAGGAACACCCTATAATTTATTTATTTCAACTTTGAATTTTATGTTTTTTGGTTTTGCCAAAAATTCACATATCCCCACACCATTTCCTCTAATGAGAAGAAGGTGTGCATTGACTCTAGTGATGCTCCCATACCACCCCTCACCACAAAAGTTGCACTTCCACCTCCTTGTGCCTCCAGATGTTGCCCCTTGCTTGCTTAGATCTTTTGTTGCAAATTGTTTGAGAGGGGATTTGGGATTAAAAGGACCCTTAGCATACTTTGCCAATACTGCAGAAGGGCATTGTAAATTACTTGCTTCACTTGCCATGGAACGAGTTTGGGCTTCATGCTCAGCCCCATGGTCATCCCCCTCAGGCTCAGGTGCATATTTAGGATCACTATCACTATGTGAATGAACCTCATCCTCACTCATGTTGATGTCATGAGAGCTCATTGTGACATTGCAATAAACAAATAAATTCTATAAGTGCCTAGTTTCAGCCTAGTTTAACAAATTTGAAAATAAAAATTTAAAATTTCATGATGAATCTTGATGGAAAGATGAAAAAAAAAACAATGAGCCTTGAAATGAAAATTCAAAATATGAATATGCATTTGCAGCCATGTATATGAAATTATGATTAATTTTTTAATCATAATTTCATAGACATGGCTGCAAATGCATATTAATGTTTTGATTTTCGTTTCAATGCCCATTTCAAACATCAAACTACATTTTCAAATTGAATCTAAAAACTTGGAAAACAAAACAATTTTTTTTTTGAAAAAACCAAGAAAAACAGTCATAAAACCCTACCTTGTGCTTGAAAAATCCTTCAAAATTGGTGTATAGTGCTCCTCCTCTTCTTCTTCTTTCTCCTTCTCACCCCTCTTGCACTTGCAACACCTCAAACTCACTCTTTCACTCACTCTTTTCATTGGTTTTCCTCTTTTTGACCTAGCTGCTGCAAAACATCAAATGCATATGTGAGTAAAAATATGAGCAATTAGAGACTTTATTTCATTTAAAGGCTTTGAGATGGGTCCCACAAGCCTTTAGGGTTCGACACCAGGCACAAAGACCAATAAAAATAAAATAAATTAAAAAAAAAAACACTTTAAAACACGTCCTAGTGCGGGGGACACCTGGGCGCCTTCGAGACGCTTGAGGGATGCTTGGACGTCCATAGGACGTCTCGGAGATGCCCAGGCGTCCCCCGCGTCTCCAAGACGTTTCTCACATCCCGACGGTGGTGGAGGGACGGTAGAGGGACGTCTCCTTGGCATCTCCAAGTCCCCGAAATGTCCGAGATGGGGGGACGGCAAAAAAAGGGGGGGGGACGCGTCCCCGTGGAACACTGTTTAATTGATATTTGTATTTCTTCAGTCACTTAAGTTATTTTTATAAAGTAACTTTATAACTAAGTGAGGGGGTTTGTGGTCATTGAAAAGGTACCTTGGCGTCTAGTTGATATAACGTTGTTTTAGTAAGGCCAAGTATTTAGCCTCTTAAGTTGGATGCTTGGACGTCCATAGGACGTCTTGGAGATGCCCAGGTGTCCCCCGCGTCTCCAAGACGTTTCTCACGTCCCGACGGCGGTGGAGGGACGACAGAGGGACGTCTCCTTCGCATCTCCAAGTCCCCGAAATGTCCGAGATGGGGGGACGGCAAAAAAAAGGGGGGGGGACGTGTCCCCATGGAACACTGTTTAATTGATATTTGTATTTCTTCAGTCACTTAAGTTATTTTTATAAAGTAACTTTATAACTAAGTGAGGGGGTTTGTGGTCATTGAAAAGGTACCTTGGCGTCTAGTTGATATAACGTTGTTTTAGTAAGGCCAAGTATATAGCCTCTTAAGTTGGACGCCACCCTAGGGAGATATAAGGGATTTTAATATAAAATAAAAGAGCTCATGAGGGGGGCGTGGGAGTTTTGGAGGGAAATCTAATTCAAAAGTTGCCCTAATTTCCCTCACTTCTATAAAGCATCATTTTGGCTCTCATTTGTCATCTTCTATTTGGCAACATAACAGGATGTTGCTGAAATGCTTCTAGAGTTCTTTGGCTGCGTGTTGAGGACAAAAACTCTCACCATTTGGAGCTGGTTTCGATGGTGAAAGATCTACCCTAGTCAGGAGAAGATGATTCTACTTCAGGGATCAAATTTGGGTGTAATAGTTTTCTGATTTCAGACAATTTGTGGTGATAAGATGAAGATATCTGTGGTTTTTTGATGTGGGTTTGGAGTTTTAGTGTGATTGATTTCTTGGCTTTGTTTTGGTGGTGTTTGGAAGAGATTTGAAGCTATTTTGAGAGGTCTGATTGCTTTTCCAGAAATCTAGAAATTACCTTTTTAACAGGGTCTGAAAGTGAAATCTGTTCATAGCTCTGTGCACACTTGGACTTTCATTTTGGGTATTTGCTCATCGGATCCCTCTCATCTTGGCACCCCATTTCAAGTGCTTATCTAAATTATTTGAAGGTCTGATTTTAAGGGCAGATTGCCCTATCTAGGGAATCACGCCATTTTGGTGTTAAGGGATTGTTGGCGTTTAAATTTGCACCTTTGGAATGTGTATTTGAAACAAACAGCTATGCACAGTAAAACTGCTCTTCAAATAAGGAGGGGAAGCTCCCTCTTGCTGATGGTGTTGAAAGAAAGTAAAGTAAAAACTAGGTTGCCTATCTTTTTGATAAGCTAGAGCACAAGGTTTATTAAACACAAACGCCACAACTGAGATTTTCTGATTTAAAAACTTCAACTACGACTAACTTAAGCTAAAGACGTTTCTAACTTCTCAAGTAATATGCAGAGCAAGAGAAACTAGAAATGAACAAGGTTGATTCTCTCACAAAGTGCTTCAATAAACTCTTTTCCAACAAACATCTACACACTTCAATGTAAACTGAAATTAAGATCATAAAAGCATAACACAAATAATGAAAATCTGAGACATTATATCAAGGCAAAGGAGGCTCATGATTTTATTTCTCAAACTTCTGGAACAAAAGATTATCCTAACACATGCACGGAACAAGAACTTGCAGCTAAAGAGGCTTGCAAACTCGTTCTTACACGAAGAGAACAACAATTACAATAACTCCTTGTTGGTTAAAAGAGACTCAACAATTTGTTATCATAAAACAATTGAACAACACTTGAATAACAAATAGAAGGCACAATAGGCTCAGCGTTTTGTTATCACTAGCATGGTTAAAGAAAACTAATGAATAAAGGCTCTTATTTATAGGTAAGCAGAGGAGTAGGGAACCCTAAAATCTCCTTGTTTTCACAATCTTGGGCTTGCTTAGCAAGCAAGCTTTATTTCTAAATCTAGAAAGAAGATAACCTCTAACACCTAAGAAAGTAGAAAAAGCGGGAAACGCCAACTATTACAATTTATCTTCTTTCTCTTCTTCAAAGAATGGATAAGAATCGTTCCAAGAATGGAAAGAAAGCAGAAAGAAAAATTCTAGATGAAAGCCATTTCAAATCTCAATCACATCTGCTAAAAAGCAGAAAACTGTGTCCCGGTTCGGTGCATCTATCCCATCAATAGCAAAGTTGCGTTTTTCCAAGATATCCTCTCCATCTGCAATAGATCTCGATAAATCTTCAACCTCATTGGCTGCCTTTTCAAATTTTGTTGACATCATGGAAGTGTGACTTGGCAAAGTCTTATGTTTTTCTTTCATTCACTTCAGTACAATCTTCTTGTTGTATTTTTCCTTATGCATCTTCCATATCCTCTCACATTCGCCCTTTGAGATAGTGACACTTTCAGGCCAAGGGGGAATGGGGAAACATTTCTCGATCATATCAGGTTCCAAACTGCATATCAATCTGCCATCAATTGATTGAATCTCCCTTGTAGCCGGATTGTAATGCTTGATGCAAGCGATTACAAACTCGAGGCTCTGAACTGAGATAGGAATAGACGCTGCTGCGAGGAGTCCAGAGTGTCCCAAGTTTCTGATGGTAGTTTTGCCTGTGCTCTCCAAAGCGTGTAGATCAAACACCGGCTTGATATGATGTAAGTTCGTCTCAACTGTTTTGATGAAATCATGATAGAGGGTGGATTTGGTCTTGAAATCATTGGGAGTGTACTCCATTTTTGAAACTTTGAAGAATGACTGTAAACTTGCCTAGGTTCAGACGAGTTTTGAGCAACTTACTATTTTTAGAATGCTGATTTTCTTGCTCCAATGGACAAATTTTTGAAATTTTTTCTGAGATATGGATTTTGCTTAGAATTTCATTGCAAGACAACCCAGATCGTCTGTTTTTTGAAAATCTTGAATTTTGACTGAAAAAGCAGCAAACCCTAATTTCTTCAAATTTTCACCAAAAAAGCTGGCACTTGGGATTTGTTCAGAATACAATTAGAAATGGACGCAATTGATTAGATTTGAAAAACACTGATGGCTGATCGAAAAAGCAGCCAACCCTAGAATTTGAAAGTTTTGTAAAAAAAACTGTGATATGGGTTTTTCTTCAGAAGACTGATTTGAGAGGACCCAGATGACTGAAAATTGAATGCACTGAGGATTTCACTGACATGCAAAGCAAAAGTAGCTGCTGCAACTTGATGAAGTTCTTGAAAATTTCTTTAGAAGAATGAGATGATAAGACCTAGATGGCTGAAAATTTGAAAACTTTGGCCTTCTTCTTGAAAAATTTGATCTTCTGGATGAAAAAGTTTGAAAAAGCAAAGCCTTATGCTGCTGGTCTGAAAAATTTGATGAAGAATCAACAAACTTGTGTTCTTGAATCTTGAAAAATTACTTCAAACTTGCTGCTCCAACTTTCTTCTTTGAATGCTACCTGCAAAAATAATGAAAATTACATTGAAGAGATGCATTAAATAGACTTAGGGTTTGAAGTAGGTTTGCTTTTTTTTGCTTTTATCTTGAAAACCGTAAAATCAGCTGTTCAATGAACTTGGACGTCCTCATCCTCTTGCAATTTCAAAATTTTTGAAAATCTTGCAAATTTTACTAAGGCATGGAAAGTTGGGCGCCCTTCTTGGCTAGGGGCGCCCACTTCACCTTGTGTTAGTCATTTTTTGAGTTTTTTCAACTTTTCACCATTTTGACCCCCTACTTTGATCTTGATTTCCAGCTTCCAAATTGATCCGATGAATGAGCTAGATGATTCATCGTGTAGCCTGACTGATTCTAAGAGGATTGTTCTGGAGGTGTCTCTGGCTAAAAACTTCATTTCGACCTTCGAATTCATGGGAGCCTATCTCCTCCAGGGGCGTCCATTTTGTCCAAAGTTAGCCATTTTTACATGATTTTCAATTTCTTCATTTCCCTTTGGTCTTCTGATGAAATCTTGATTCCGGGAGCTACGTGAATCCGATTGACTGGTTGACAGGCTCACTGAATAGCTTGGTTGAATCTGACAAAGTGATCTTGGAAGCTGCATCATCAAATTTGTTGGCGATTAAATTCGCACCTCTCGAATGTGTATTTGAAACGGACAACTATGCACAGTAAAACTGCTCTTCAAATTAGGAGGGGAAGCTCCCTCTTGCTGATGGTATTGAAAGAAAGTAAACTAATAACTAAGTTGCCTATTTTTTTGACTAGCTTAGAGCACAAGGTTTATTAAACACAAACGCCGCAGCTAAGATTTTCCATTTTAAGAACTTCAACTACGACTAACTTAAACTAAAGACGATTCTAACTTCTCAAGTAATACACAGAGCAAGAGAAACTAGAAATGAACAAGTTTGACTCTCTAACAAGCATCTACACACTTCAATGTAAGCTGAAATCAATATCATAAAAGCAAAACACAAATAACGGAAATCTGAGATATTATATCAAGGCAAAGGAGGCGCATGATTTTATTACTCAAAGTTCTGGAACAAAACTTAACTTCTAACATGCTTGGAACAAGAGATTGCAGTTGAAGAGGCTTGCAATCTTGTTCTTACACAAATAGGAACAACAATTACAACAACTTCTTGTTGGCTAAGAGAGACTCAACAATTCGCTATCATAAAACAATTGAACAACACTTGAATAACAGATAGAAGGCACAATAGGCTCAACGTTTTGTTATCACTAGCATGGTTAAAACAAAGTGAACTGAAACTGAATAACAACTTGCTGCAATACAGGCTCGCAATTCTCTATCACAATAACCGTTAAAGAAACTAATGAGCAAAGGCTCTTATTTATATGCAAGCAAAGGAGTAGGGAACCGTAAAATCTCCTTGCTTTCACAATTTAGGGCTTGCTCAACAAGCAAGCTTTATTTCTAAATCTAGAAAGAAGATAACATCTAACACCTTAAGAAAGCAGGAAAAAGCGGGAAATGCCAACTATTACATTTATCCTCTTTCTCTTCTTCAAAGAATGGATAAGAATTCATTCCAAGAATAGAAAGAAAGCGGGAAGAAAGTTTCTGGAAGAAAGCTGCTTTTAAATCTCTATGACATCCGCTAAAAAGCAAGAAACCGTGTCCCGGTTCGGTGCATCTATCCCATCAATAGCAAAGTTACGCTTTTCTAAGATATCCTCTCCATTTGCAATTGATCTTAGGAAATCTTCGACCTATTGGCCGTTTTTCAAACTTTGGTGACATCATGGAAGTGTAATTTGGCAGAGTCTTATGTTTTTCTTTCGTTCACTTCAGTGCAATCTTCTTGTTGTATTTTTCTTTGTGCATTTCCCATATCCTTTGACATTCACCATTTGAGATAGTGACACTTTCAGGCCAAGGGGGAATGGAAAAACACTTCTCGATCATATTAGTCTTCAAACTACAAATCAATCTGCCATCAACTAATTGAATCTCCCTTGTAGTTGGGTTGTAATGCTTGATGCAAGCGATTACGAACTCAAGACTCTGAACTAATATAGGAATAGACGCTGCTGCGAGGAGTCCAGAGTGTCCTAGGTTTCTGATTGAAGTGTTGCCTGCGCTCTCCAAAGCGTCTAGATCAAACACCGGCTTAATGTGATGCAAATCCGTCTCAGCTGTTTTGATGTAATCATGATAGAGAGCTGATTCAGTTCTAAAAACATTGGGAATGTACTCCATTTCGGAAACCTTGAAGAATGACTGTAAACTCGCCTAGGTTCAGACAAGTTTTGAGCAACTTACTATTTTTAAAATGCTGATTTTTCTTTGTTCAACAGACAAATTATTTGAAAATTTTTCTGAGATATGGGTTTTGCTCAGAATTTCGTTACAAGATGACCCAAATCATCTGTTTTTGAAAATTTTGAATTTATACTAAAAAAGCAACAAACCCTAATTTTCTTCAATTTTTCACGAAAAAGGCTGGCACCTGGGTTTTGTTCAGAAAATGATTAGAAATGGACCCAATTGATTAGATTCACAAAACCCTGATGACTGATTGAAAAAGCAACCAACCCTAGGATTTGAAATTTTCTTGAAAAAAAAGCTGTGATATGGGTTTTCTTCATAAGACTGATTTGAGAGGACCCAGATGATTGAAAACTGAATGCACCGAGGATTTCACTAACATGCAAATAAAAAGCAGCTTGCTACAACTTGATGAAGTTCTTGAAAATTTCTTCAGAAGAATGAGGTGGAAAGACCCAGATGGCTGAAAATTTGAAACTCTTGGCCTTCTTGAAAAATTTGATCTTTTGGATGAAAAAGCTTGAAAAAACAAGGCCTTATGCTTGCTGGTCTGAAAAATTTGATGAATAACCAGCAAACTTGAGTTATTGAATCATAAAAATTCTTCAAACTTGCTGCTCCAACTTTCTCCTTTGAATGGTACCTGCAAAAATGATGAATTTTACATTGAAATGAGGAATTAAATAGACATTAGGGTTTGAATTAGGTTTGCTTTCTTTTGCTTTTATTTTCAAAACCCTAAAACCCTTATGTTCACTGAACTTGGACGCCCATGCTTCATCTCATAATTTGAAACTTTGAAAATCATGAAAATTCTACTAAGGCATGAGAAGTTGGGCGCCCTTCTTCGCTAGGGGCGCCCACCTAAAGCAGTGTTAGACATTTTTTTAATATTTTCAACTTTTCACAACTTTGACCCCCTACTTTGACGTCGATTTCCGGCTTGCAGACTAATATGATAAGCAAGCTGAATGATTCATTGCGGAGCTTGACCCATTTTGAGAAGATTGTTCTGGAGACATCTCTGGCTAAAAACTTCATTTCGACCTTCAAATTCATGGGAGCCTATTTTCTCCAAGGGCGCCCATTTTGTCCAGAGTTAGCCATTTTTCTGATTTTCAATTTCTTCATTAACTCCTCTTCTACAGATGATCTTGTCGAATCTGGTGATCCAGTCATCGGATTGACTGATGATTATGCTCGTTGCGAAGCTAAGAAGATCTTAAGAGGGGTCTTTTGGGAGAGACTTCATCAAACAGTTGAGTTTGGGCCTTCAAAAGCTTGGGCGCCCCTGGCAAGTTGGTGCGCCCAAACTCACCAGAGTTAGTTTATTTTTCACTTCCTCACGTTTGCTTCTGAATTTCAATTCTTAGCTCTCATCAAACCCTCTATTCAGCTTCTCGTATCTGGCGACTGCAAACTTCGATTGACGCGCTGAATATCTCGTTGGAGAGCCGGATCAACTATGAAGAAATCACGTTAGAGCTATATTTGCAAACTCATTTGTTTAGGCCCTTGAAAACTTGGGCGCCTCTTCTCTCCTGGGGCGCCCAAAACCTCCAGACTTAAACCATTTTTCATCTGATTTTCATCTTCAAGTTCAAACCTCCATTCTGCATGTTCCACTTTGATCTAAATCTGCTGGAGATTGGAGAGTCGGATGATCTGATGGAGAGAGGTGTGGCGAAGCTGGCTGAATACTGAAGAGATTGAGCATATTCTCAAACCATAATTGCTGAGTTAGGTGCTCCAAAAAGCTGGGCACCCTTCTTCACTTGGGGCGCCCAAACTTCTCATACTTAGTCAAATTTTGATAATCTTCATATTTTTCATTTTGACTTCTTTGTGAATCCTCCCTGTTCGGCCTCGAATCTCGGGCGACTGGATGATCTGTTGACTGCACCGTTGGACTCTTTGCGGAGCTGGAAAAGAACTGAGCAACTTTGGTTGGAGGCGTAAACCCTAATTTCAACTTTTAGTGCCCTAAAAAGATGGGCGCCTTTTCTCTCCTGGGGCGCCCATGGCTGGCAGTGTTAGAAAATTTTCACAAATTTTTGCTTTCTTCTCCATTCTTCATGCTTGCTCACCAACTCGCCTTCTGTTGAATGTCTGAGTGTTGAATCTGACGTCTGGCAGCTGACTGACCTCCATTGATGACCTCGAAGCTCCTGATATGCTTGTGAAAAAGCAGAATAGACCCACTAGGGAAAAACTGATTATTTTGAGATTTTGACTGCACCAGCCTGATATGGACGTATTTTGAGCCAATCAAAATCAGTTTGAACTCTAACAGACCATTTTTCTATTTTTAGAAAATTTTGCTAGTATCCGTTTCCAAAGAAACCTAGAAAAACCCAAAAAAAGTTACAATTTTAGAAAATTTCTAAAAATAGCAGTTTTCTTAAAAAGTAGGGATGAAAAACTGAGATCTGGGTTTTTGTAAGAGACCAGGTGTCTCTCAACCCAGACTTCTGACGATAAATGCAATTTTGTGTGTTTTGTTGTTTTGTATTGTTTTTGATGGTTTTTGTGCAATAAGATGAATGGTGCGATCTTGAAGAAAAATGCTTGGAAAAAATAAATAACATGCCAGAAGACAAAATATAGAGGGATATAGCTTATGTTCTAAAGGTGAGTCATTTATTGATCTTTTTGAAAGCTTACAAATGCGAAATCCAAACATGCAAGTAAAAAGGCAATAATAAATATTTGAAAACTTGAATTATTGTAGCCATAGTTTGCAAACTCGGACTTGCCACGGACTCGGCATCCCAGAAATATGACTCGGACTCGGGACTCGGCACAGACTTGGCTAGGACTTGGCAAAAAAAAAACCGTAGTTTTACAAAAAAACAAGAACAAATTAATGCATTTAGAGAACATAAGAGCCTAATTTGATTATCAAACACTCATAATTCAAAGATTACACGTCATATGATCATCAAACACTCAATAATTGAAATTCCATCATTCATAGTCATCAAATACTCATAGTTTCAATGTATAATAGCATCATAAGTTTATAATTGTTTACATATAATCATGTCAAAAAGAGGAAAACATTAACAACCACATGTAATCTACATCTTCCTCTTTCCCCTCCCAATGGTACTCAGTTTTGGAGGCCTAGAACTAGAAAGTGCCCGTGCTATAGTATCCGAACGAGGACTAGGAGATCGAACAGGGGAAACATGATATTCAAATGTGTCTTCGTCGTCCTCCATGGCATCCAATCTTGCTGCTTCTTTTTCTGCTGCTGCTCTCTCTAATTTAGCAAGATCCTCATCAGTAAGGAAGACATCAGCCTCATCATTTTGTTCATCAATAGTGCATTCACCATATGGATCAATGTCATCCAAGTCAATGGACTCGTGTGAAACACCCTCCACCTTTCTAGTTCGAAGGCGAAGGTTGTACTGAACAAAAACTAAATCATTTAGGCGTTGTTGAGTCAACTTGTTCCTCTTCTTTGTGTGAATGTTCTCAAATAAACTCCAATTGCGTTCACACCCAGAAGCACTGCATGGCTGTGACAAGACACATATGGCTAGCTTTTGAAGATTTGGTGTGCTAGCACCATAGTTCTCCAACCATAGATCTGCAAAAACATGTTTAAAAAATATAAGTATTAAGAAATAAGAATAAAATAAACAATCTATATGTAAGAATCAAGTTTCTAATTTCATTTTTTACTTGGTTGTTGTTTTCCTCTCCTTTCAATTGCTTGTTCGGAGGAAAAGAGTCTTCCCTCTGCAGAATCAAGTTTCTAATTTCATTTTTTACCTGGTTGTTGTTTTCCTCTCCTTTCAATTGCTTGTTGGGAGGAAAAGAGTCTCCCCTCTGCACCCTTGTAGACCTTCAATAGATAAAAGAAAAAATAAATCAAATATAGAAAATTCATAGATAGTCAAGGCTCAACATTGCAAATTCATAAATAAGATGCAACAAATCTCACCTCCAGCTCATCAAACACTTTATCTCTCAGCTCACGATCAGGCACCATCCTATCAATGCATATGACAAGACCTTCCATGACCTCCTCATTTGCCTTAAATGTGTCCGAGAAGTAGAACTTCGGATTCAAGAAGTAGGCAAAGGCATGAATCGGCTGGTGGAGTTGGTGTGTCCATCTCCGATCAATGATGCGCCATATGATTTCATATTTCCTTTTGTTGCCGCCATAGTAACGTGATATGGCCTCTTTGGCCCTATCCATGGCCTCATAGATGAAACCCATTGGCATGCCATCTCCATCCACCATACGAAGAACCCTCACCAAAGGTTCTATCACCTAAAAAAATGAAAACAAATGTTAAATTATAACAAAATTAACCCCTCAAAAAATAAAAACAGCCAATAGATTATCATGTATAATTTTTTTTTGTGTGATTGCTACTTACCCCCATCAACTCCTCTCCATTTTTGATGAATGTCTCATCAAAAACTATGGCAACAATCCTCTCCCCTTCAGGTCTATTGGAAAATGAGGACTCCTTCCAAGGATCGGACACAAACATTTGCTTGAGATGACCAATGGCACCAAGAATGCTTTGCAATGTGAGGAAGTGGCTAGCAAATCGTGTCACTCCAGGTCGCACAAGGTCCTTGCCATTTGTGAATTTCCTCATCAAAGAAAGCACCCAAGTATGGTTGTAGATAAATTTTGTAACACTTTTTGCATCTTCAACCACGCTTTTGACCCATGAAATTTTCCCAATGTCCTCTAGCAATAGGTCTAAGCAATGTGTAGCACACAAAGACCATGCAATTGTGGGATACCTCTCCATAAGTAGTCTACTTGCAGCTACATATGCAGCTGCGTTGTTCGTGATGATTTGGACAATACTATCAACTCCAACCTCCTAGACCACCCCATCTAATAGATTGCATAAAGGCTTAGCATTTTTAACTTCATGGGAGGCATCTATTGATTTTAGAAACACCAATCCACCATTAGAGGCCACTAAAAAGTTAAGGAGAGTTCTATTTCGTCCATCTGCCCACCCATCAAATAAAATGCTGCAACCTTTTCTTCGCCAAAATTTCTTTTGCTCATCAACCACAAGCCGTGTATTCTTTACAGATTCCTCTAGCAATGGCCCACTCAAATGTCTAGATGATGGGGTCTTAAACCCCTTTCCTGCAACTGTAAGGGCGTTCACCAAACCTTCCCAATATGGGCTGTTTGCAACATTGAAAGGTAGATTATTGTAGTACCAAAAGTTTGTTGCAGCCATCCTAGCTTCTTGTTGCTTTTCCTTATTCCAACCGTTACCTTCAAGTGAAGGTTGTGCTCTTGGAACATTACGTAGAATAAAATAATTTGGTCCTGATGAAGGACCTTGACTAGCACTAGCAGTAGAAAATGAACCATCAGGACTCTCACCAAAAGATGAATGTGGAGCACGAAAGCTTGGACTTGTAGCACCATGGGGCATAGATGGTGTAGAATGGGATTGGGATCCACTCATCGCTGCTGCTAGGGCATCCTTTGTTTTTTGTTTTTCCTCTTTTCTAAGCTCATATTCAGCAAGAAGGGCCTTCATCTCTCTAATAATCTCAGGAGTAGTCTTCTTGCATCCCTCCACATTTTGCCCAGGTATTCTAGCAAGGTGGTATTTTAATCTGTTTATTCCTCCTGTCATCCATTTTTGGCATTCACTACATGTCACTTCACCTTTTTTATCTCCTGGAATTCCATACTTCCATGTAGGATCTTTTTTCAATCCCTTTGGATGTGAAGACGAGATTACTGTTTTAAGTTCAACACGGGAAAAAAAAATCAGCTAGGGTTTGCTAAAAAATCAACAAATAAACGCGATTCAAAGTTTCAAACATTTGCAAAAGAAAAAGAATACAAAACCAAACTAGAAACAATAAGAATTAGGCTATTAAGGAAAATAGAAAAAAATTTGGCAGCATTTCCCCTTATTTTTCTTGATTTTTTTGATTTTGAATGCAAGAAAACAAAAAAAAAAGAATTGTTAGATCACTTACTTGGCTCTATTTTGATCTTTTAAGTTCGTTCTCCTTGCTTCAATCAACCCCAAATCAATTTGCAGACCTGTTTTTCACAATTGAGAGTGTTAAAATGAAAAAAAAAATGAAAAAGAAACATGGGTTTTTAACCCATTTTAAGACCCAGCCGCGCAGGAGAGTCTTGGGTTGGGACTCCCGAGTCCGACCTCAGGACTTGGCCAAGTCCTGAGCTCGGACTTGGGAGTCTCGACCCAAGACTCTCCTGGACTCGACTCCTGAGTCCGTGGCAAGTCGACTCGGCTAGGCCACGGACTCCCGAGTCCGAAGAGTCTGCAAACTATGATTGCAGCCGCTTGAAATGATGATAAAAAGGTACGACCAACATAAAATAAATGATCTCCCTTTGTGAAAATGGCGTAGGACCTCCAGAAGATCAAGGCGCCACATCTGAAAGCAGGATCCAGCAAAAAGGCAAGGCGTTTTTGCTTGAAGAGGAAGTACGGCCTTGCAGCTAAATGGTACGGCCCAACAACAGCAATAAAGGAATCCGTACGGCCTTGAAAAGGATACCAGATGAAGAACCAAACTAGCCGCTCAAGATATCACCTTAACCCTGACGAATATTGAATCAAACCCTGAATAATATCTTCACAATAAACTCTGTAATAACTTCTGAATGAAGCTATTCAACTGGTAGGCAATAAATCAGCTGATATTTCACAACCACTGAACTGCAATACACTGAAGATGGCTCGTTCTCCAATGCAGAAGAAAAGTAAAATCCCTTGGTTTTGTTCTCTGTAGAAGAAGTTGGCTAAAATTGATTCTCATATCATAATAATGAATTCCTCTCAAAAGAAAACTTATATCTCCACAAATAGGTCGATTTCCTTCAAAAAGCATCATTTTAAATAAACTTGAATTTCACTTTTAATTTTCCAATAGATTGGGCGCCCAATTAATTATAATAATTAATTGAGAAATGGCCCATTCTTCATGATGGTCAACCCCTTGATTAAGTCACTTAAGTTATAACATAAATTTACATTATAACTTTATAATATAAGCTTCAATTAAATTAATATTTATTTTGGCAAATAAATATTAATATCTCCCTCAATATAAGTCCAAATGACAAGTCGTCTGAAGCCGGATGATAAGTGACTGAATCTGCATATGACCAGACCATACTGCTAAAAATAGCAGGGGTGCTCCACTGAGTGACTCTACTTACTAAAAATAGTAAGTCAAGCAAATGATGTCCAAAAGACCCCCAACAAAAGCCAAACTGAATAATTTTGACTACTGAAGCCAAGCCATGCCTCAACAAGACCCTCTATCCTCCATATTAGCCTACGAGGACCATATGATAGGCTAATCTCAAGTACCGAGAGATGTCAACTGGAAGGGGACATTACAGTTTCATAGATTAAGATTCTCTGAGCAAACCTAGATTGTCAAATTTTGAAAATTTTGTGTTTTAACCCCTCATGCAAGACATGCACACCCAAATTTTGACCTTTTTGACTGATTTAACAAGACTTTTACTCATTTCTTCAAAATGTCTAAGTGTAACAAAAAAAAATATTTTTGGGGTACAACATTGGCTCTATTTGGGGACCATGGCGGATACTTACGGCATAGGAGAACCATAGAATCACTTGAGTTTGAGCTTAGACCAGTGCCTTGTCCATTGGGTATCGGAGTCAGCATCATTTCCTAATCACCTATTTGCAAGACTTTCCTTAGTCACCTAAAACCGACTTCCTAGAAATCACCTAATAGTTGGACTTCCCTATTAATCACCTAAAACAAGACTCCTAATCACCTAAAACACGACAGGACTGTTACGGAAAGGGGAAATTCAACATAACGAAAACATCACGGAAAGGGGAAACACATCACGAAAAACAAGGAAAAATATTTACAAAGATTGTTCTTGAGAAAACTTACTCCACCCCCAAAGGGACGAAGTGCTTCAGGTACTGCCCGCTGTGTGGTAGAGGGAGGAGACTTCTATCCAAGCGCGAGAGAATATAGGTGTTCTCTCCTACGGGCTCGTGAATCTTGAAAGGTCCCAGCCACAAGGAATCAAATTTACCGTGCATTCCCTTGGGCTCATGTCTCTTATCCCATAGGAGGACTTGATCTCCAAAATCGAAATCTCGTTGGCGAGCTTTCTTGGCAAAAATTTTCTTCACCCACTCCTGGTGCTGAGTGATTCTATCTACCACCTCCACCCTTTCTTCTTGGAGCTTGGTCAGGTACAAAATGCGCTTTTGAATAGGATCTGTAAACTCTCCATCTTCTACTGCAGTCGCCAGCTGCAAGGCGGACAACTCCAACGTGATAGGTATCATTGCTTCTATACCATACAAGAGGATAAAGGGTGAGGTGCCAATGGTTCTCTTCGGAGTAATTCTATCAGCCCAGAGAGCATCATAAAGTTTCTTGTGCCAAGTTCGTTGACTGGAATCAACTAAGTTGCGGATAATTGTGACAATGTTCTTGTTTGATGATTCAGCTTGTCCATTACCTTGCGGGTAATAATCTGATGAATGAGATAGTGTAATACTGTGATCAAAACAGAACTCCATTAGCATTCCTTTCGTTATGCATCTTTCTATATGTTTGCAATGTATCTATGAAAACACATGTAAGCAAGCAAACCAAACATATCAGCGAACACTTTACAATCAGCAAACAGAGTTTTCAAAATAAAAATCAGGGGTGTATATTACATAAATCCTTGTGAATTCTTCCCACAACAAATAGATTTGATACCATGAAGATATTCCACTCATGATGACTAATTACCCAATGCTTTAAAAACATTGAATTAGTCACACAAATCATTGAAATTCAAATGTGGAAATAAACACATGTACACAAATAATTTACATCTTGAAATCTGATTTGTTTTTCTTGAAAAGCTTACAAGGAAACCTCCAAACTTGTCAACTGATAACTGCACATAATTTTTACACTGTATTGACCTATTAAGCTTCTATCTTGCATCTATCTTTATATTGATGAGCTAAAAAATCTAATCTTCCATGAATAGCATTTTATCTCACATAGGAGATGACTTGGAAGATAAGTCTAAATCATTAGTGCTTATCCACACTTTATTAGACTTAATTAACCAAATAAAAGAGTATCACTTTTATCACTTAAGTGAATTACAAATTAGAACTAACTCAAACTACTTACACGTTCACACTGAACTTGTGTGGAGGTTTTGAATTGAGCATAAAAATCAACATGAGTCTCAGTGATGGAATCACTAGGTTATGCCAGTCTGGTAGACTCGTTGAGGGCCTGAGGCTAATTATCTGGGTCACAAGTTGCTGGCCTCATTTGGGTGCAACTAGCTTGGGACCTGGTCTAGGCAAGTTCTGTAACTATGATTAGTAGTATTAAGATATTAGGAATAACCAATTAGAGCTCTAAAAATGAAAGGTACAAAAAGATTGCTCATTCCTAAATAACCATCAAGGTGTTTAGAAAATGTTTAAGTAGCTTGGGACTCACCAGGTCTAGGTAAGTTCTGTAACTATGGTTAGTAGTATTAAGATATTAGGAATAACCAATTAGAGCTTTAAAAATGGAAGGTACAAAAATATTATTCATTCCTCAATAACCATCAAGGTGTTTAGAAAATGTTTAGTACGAGAAATAGTCATTTTCTTGTTTGAGAGCCTGACTATTCTATATTCTTTTTGCATTTGAAATTTTAAGAGATGAAAATTTTCTTATTTGAAACCTTGGTAAGAAAATAGTGAACAATTTGGATTTTTTGTTATTAGAAAATTAGGGGAACAAAAACACCTATAGGATGGTTAGGCATTTGGCTTCTTTAATGAGTTGTCATTCTTGATCCCTTGGCACATAACTTTTATGATTCATGGTTTAACCATTTTAGGTGTACCCAATCGAGGATACCTTTACCCAAGTACTCGTCTATTATAATTGAATATATTCTCTTATAATTGAATGTATTCTTTGAGTCCCATTGATCTATTCTGGTGGATTGTGTACATTAATACAATTTCTGTCTTTCTTTCTATTCTTTGATGCTTCAAGTTTCCTATAATTAAATAAAGTTGTATAATCTGGTATGTCTAAGAATTATGTTCTTTGAGGATTTTCATTCTTTACACGATTCTCAGCGAAACAAATTGCTAGCATTTAGTAGAAATATGGATATGTGTTAAGTTATATTTTTCTATCTAATTCATGATTTGCACGTAGTAGTTTACTTTTCTCATAATTTATGTTTCATTAACTTATTATGAGAGCTTCAATTTTCTAAGTTAGCTCATTAGTGATGATTTACTTGAATTTTTTCTTCCTAAATTAGCCTCCATCTCATCATTTGCAAGTTGTTTAATTTCTGGTTATATGACAGTTTTTTTGCAACCTAAAAATCTTCAAGTTCTCGTGGAAATGATTTTGGTCTGTTTTTCTAATTTTATGTTTTTCAGGGTGCATATGTATGGAGTTGCCAGTCATTAATAGAAGAGGTAAAAACATGGACTATTTTTTTGTAATTTTTCAAACATAGGAAAGAGTGTCCATTGTAACATGTGACTGATTCTGTGCTAAAAAGGGCTTTTGTATTGGGCTCTGACCAAAAATTTGAAATTACACTCGGGCTGTACCTTCATCATGGTTTGTAGGAATTTAGGTAAAAGCAATAGTATTCTTGGAAAATAATCATCCATAGTGTGCCCAATTTTTTGGTAATTAACTTAAAACTGAAATAGAAAAATATGTTGGCAATCACGGGTTTCGTGGCAAAATGAAATTGTCTTCTACAAATGCACTTAAAAGAATCTATAGAAATGAGAACAATAATCTTATATATGTGCATAGAAAATAGAAGTTCCAGTTGTATTTCTTTGTTTTGATATTTTAGTTGTGGGTTTAATTGGTGCCGATGCCTTTAAAGGAAAATATTTAAAAAAGGCACTAAGCCATAGTTCTGAAAAATACAGAAAAAAGGCAAACACTTTGAAAAAATAACAGCGAGCTAGCAACCATCAACAAAAGCCTAGAACCCATCTAATCTTGGCCACCTGCATCCAATATAGACAACTGCCACCACTTTGCAAGCTACTGAGAAGTGGGAGATGCAGAAGCTCCTTCCTCTCTGATAATCAAACTCCAAGTTTCAGAAGTTCTTTCAAAACTACCTTCTTGACCTCGTACTTTGAGAAAACCAGAGGCCTGAAAAGACTCAAGAGTTCCAAGCTATTATCTCTCAGAATAATTGTCATATTATGAACATGTCTGGTGTAATGCTCTTGCACTCGGATTTTGCAAATTATATAATTAAAAATAATCAATTACATTGTTTCAATTATCGATAAGTAATAATTCTTTAGACTTTGCTTGTGGAGGATGCTTAATTAATATTTCTTTTAATAAAATTTTTAAGTTAGAGTTAACTACAAAATAAAGTTCAATTAGTGTACCTGTATAGTAATGATATTTCATCTTGTACTTTGTAATGTCCTCTTCTCAAGCCTAGTCGGCTGATATGTCAGTTAGCCTATTCATGAGTTCCCGTAGGCTGATTGGTGTTAGGGGATTCCAAGGTTCTTGGAGAGCTTAGTATTGGGTTTTCTTGGCATCCAGTGATGTTTTGGCGTTCAAATGGCATTGTGGTTGGTGGTGGTGCTTTTTGTAACAGTTTTGGTCATTTGGGTTGTTCTCCACATTTCTTGGAGAACATGGCTATTTTTAGTAAATGCTTGTTTTGGCACTCAGCATCTTTGATGAGCACACACATTGAGGGGCGAGGAGGGGGAGTGTGATTCAGTATAAAATAAACTTTTACTTTTTCAAACTATCAATCATAATATTATCAATTGCAAAATATCATTCACATAAGCTCTAACAATTATGCAACACAAGAACACAAGATTACATGGAAACCCTTGCAGGAGAAAACCACGAAAAAATATTGCTTGATATTAAAGTCTCTTATAGTCTTTGTAGGCACCAACCTACATGAGAAACCAATCCCCTCTTATACAATTTGTGAGCACCAACCCACTGGAGACACCAATCCCTGCTTGTAGAATTTATAGGCACCAACCCATTGGAGACATCAATCCCTACAACTGAGCACCAACCCAGGAAGAGACACCACTGTTAAGGCACCAACCTTCTATGCAACATTATCACTATGTTCTTGTGAATGTCCTCTTCAATGGATGATGAACAATCACATTCAAATCAGCAAGTTCTATTTAAATCTGCTTATACTCTTCTCTGTAGATCTGCCATGAAGCCCTCTTCGATTTCTGCAGAAACTTCTTCTTTATATCTGCATGAACTCTTCACACAAACCTGCCATAAACTCTTATCTTAATTCTGCATGTATACCTCTTACAATGATCTTATATTTCCATTTGCAGATCTGTAGGTGTAGATATGATATTTTTCTTTAATCCTCACACTCCTCTCTTGACTAATAGATCTTGCTTTCTGTTCCACACACATAATCTTCTAGTGATGAATGATGTATCCTTTAACTCACACAGTTGCTTCTCCTCCTCTTCTTATTTATTCTTCACATATCTTTCACACTTCACCTACTTCATATCTTTCTACAAAAACTTATGTCTTTTTATATGCTTATACCTCTATGTGAAGAGATGTATCTCTTTTAAAAGAGATAACACTTTGAAGAGACATCACTTTTATTATCAAAACTTCTTTTATCATCCACAAAATATCAATTGCTGCCTTCTTGCAAATGAATCGTGACTCATACATTAATTGCTCCTTCTTTATTTACTAATCGCTGCTCACTAATACCTTGATCATTGCCTTAAAATATATTAATTGTTGCCTTTATTAGTCACTCCTTTTTGACCAGTGCCTCAATAAATTTAGTTGCTGCCTCTGTAAAAGAATCGCTACAATCATATTTGCACCTTTAATCTTTTCTTTATTGCTGAATTTAATAATATTAATCACTGCACACTTTATTGAACTCCCAATCGCTCACCTTTCATCTAATATCTTGGGCAATTAACTTAGTTAAATATATATGTGTCTTTTCTAAAAGAAGTTGGCCAGCATTGTAATTTTCCTAGTGTAAAGGGAGTCAGCCAGTATTGTTAATTCTAATTTAATTCAAGTAGTGTGTTGTCATGAACATTCATCAACGTGTGACTAGAGCATATTTATGTATGAACTTCGATCCATCTAATTCCTTTGTGATGTCCCCGTTCTTCTAAAGCTAAAATGACTTTGGGAAAAATAATTAATTAAATATTTAAATAAGTCTTTATTTTGCTCTTAGATAAGACTTATTTAAATATATAATTAATTATTTTTCCCAAAGTCATTTTAGCTTTATAAGAATGGGGACATCACAAAGGAATCAGATTGATCTCCACCGAAGGAAACACATGTTCAAGTAGTGAAGAGAATATTTAAGTACTTGAAAGGTACTTTGGAATATGGCCTATGGTATCCTAATGGAAAGTGTTGATGTTTAATCGGATTTGCAATAACCAGAAATGAAACACAAGAACAAAGAACACAACAATATATCCTGGGAAAACACCCCTTCTTGAGGGAGAAAAACCGAACCAATAATATATCACATATACTATAATGAATCAAAAAAACTGTTTTACAATCTAGGCCAGCACAAGGCCGAATTTATTAGCATCACTCTTGATGCAACTCAAGATAATATCGATCTCCTTGTATGTAGGTGTCTCTCAACCCCAACTGCTGATGAAGAATGCAATTTTTTTTTGTGTTTTGTTGTTTTGTATTGTTTTTGTGTTTTTTTGCAATATAAGGGTTTTGCAAATTTTAACTAAAACAATGCCAGATCAACGAAAAAACAAGAACTGAAGCAAACTACTATCAAAGAGTGGCGAATGTCTTTATTTTTTTTTGCTTGATAAATAATTACAATGCTGAATAGATGACATGTATAGAAAAAGGAAAGCAAAATATTATTAAGGAACCTGATTTTTGATTGCAGCCGCCTGAAAGAAAGCATTAATTGGTACGGCCAGCTTGATTACAGTCTTCTCCCTCCGTAAAATGAATGGAATCACCTCCAGAGACGAAGGTGCTCACTCTAGAGTAAAAAGGTAGTTGCTTGATAAATAATTACAATGCTGAATAGATGACATGCATACAAAAAGGAAAGCAAAATATTATTAAGGAACCTGATTTTTGATTGCAGCCGCCTGAAAGAAAGCATTAAATGGTACGGCCAGCTTGATTACAGTCTTCTCCCTCCGTAAAATGAATGGAATCACCTCCAGAGACCAAGGCGCCCACTCTAGAGTAAAAAGGCAGCAAAAAGGAAAGGCGATCTGCCTCAAATGAAGTGATGCACTTGCAGCTGTAGCTGGTATGGCCCTGCAGCAGCAATAAATGCAGCTGTACGGCCCTTGAAAGATGTGCCAAATGAAAGATTTGATCAGCCAAACAAAAGATATCTCTTCTGGTGAAAATCGATTCAAACCCCAAAGCAAAATCTTCATTGTAAGCACGAATATGACTTCTGAATGAAGCCACCTTGTTAGCAATCTTCAGTTGATCTTTCACAACCCTAGTATGCTTGGTTCTGGAGAGTTGACTTTCTCCAAAATCTGATTGCAGAAACCCTTGTTTCTCCAAACTCCAAAACGTTCTTAGAGAAAAGACAAATTCAAATAATCATCAATAATAATGAGTTCGATTTGTCTTTGATGAATTATATATTCTCCTCAATAGGTTCGACCCAAAAAAGCAACTCATTAAGCATTTAATAATCATTAAATTCGTCCTTGGTAACTTAGGAAATATTATCATTAATGGGCGTCCCCTTTTTAATGAGTAAATAAAACTCATTCATTAATAATAATCGCCACTTTAATATAAAGTATTAAATTGTGATGTCCCCATCCTAGTCAGCGCAGCTGGATATGTGGTTAGCCTATCATCCTGGTCCTCGTAGGCTAACAGATATGTGTAGAGGATCAATTGAGGCAGTTACCCGGTGTTCAGGAGCTTCATTCTTTCAGTTGATTCAGGTTGGGCCTTCGCAGAGTTGTTCGGAGAGGTTTTTCAGATACTTACTATTTTTAGTAAGTCAGGCAGGCGGAAACTGCTATTTTTGGCAAGGCACCTGGTTCAGCTGGTCAGCTCAGATTCGACCCAGTGCATCAGTTTGTTGGTCAGATGGAAAAATAACGGAGTATTTAATGATTTATTAAATAATTAATATTTTGACTTTATATTATAAAGTCACTTTATTAATGTATTTAAATATTATGATAATGGCGTATTATAAAGTATTTTAATACTTTATAATAAAGTGGCATAATTAATATAATGAATAAGTATTTATTCATTAATGATGGGGGTGCCAATTATTAAAGATTTTTCCTAAGTCCAAACAGGCGAATTTAATCATTTATTTAAATGATTATAAAAAAGAGGGTTTGGTCGAATTTCTCAAGAGGGGTATATATTGACTGCCAAGACAAATCGAACTCATGTGTGATGATTATTCAATTTGTCTTCTTTTTGCTCTGAGCATTGAAGTTTGCAAAACCTAGGGTTTCAACAGACGTTTGATTTTGAAGAATGATACCTCTTCAAGATCTAGCATACTGAGACTGTGAAATACCAGTTGAAGCTTGTCGCACTCGGTGACTTCATACAGAGGTTGCAGTTGAGCTTTATTGATCGATTCAGGAAGATTCTATCAGAGGTTATTCATCAGTTATTGGTGGCGCATCATTTGAGATTATTACACAGAGATCTGGCACTTCCTTATTAAATCCGTACCATATTGAATGCTGCTGGTTGGCCGTACTTTCTTGTGCCATTTAGGGCCGTACTTCTTCATCTGGAGGATACGCCTTCATCTTTGGCCATCTACCTGTTGTAGTATGGGCGTCTAAGTATTCTGAAGCTTTGGGCGTGGGATTTGGAGTCTGGAGATTGCTGTTTGATTTGGGCCATACATTTCTTATCTATTCTCTGGTGACTGCAAGAAAATCAGGTTCCATTGAAATAAAGTCGTATTTCCTTCATATGTTCAATTTTATATATTGTATGTGCTCTGGAAACTTAATAAATATATGCGCCTACATCTTCTGAGCATTATCAAAGCATATTTACTGTCTTTTGATTTATTATGAATTTTTAAAGCATTTTTTAGAGCAAAATCGCAGCTTCTTGTTTATTGTCAAAAAACCTCAAAAACACAAAAAAATACAAAACGATCAAAAATCAGAATTTGCAGTCAGGGTTTTGGGTTGAGAGACACTTGGTCTCTTACATAAATACTTTATATTATTCCATTAATAATCAATATTTCATTAATTGACTTTATAATATAAAGTCTCAATATTAATAATTCTCCAAATATCATTAAATGCTCAAATATTCACTATTTGCTCAACCAATTGTCAAACTGGGTCGAAACTGATAGAACCAACTGAGCCAGGTGCCCTGCCAGGAATAGTAACCCTAATAGCCTGACTTACTATAAATAGTAAGTGCCTGAATATCACTCTGTAAGCCTCTTCAAAGGCCCAAACCTGAATCAACGGATGGAGTAATGTCCCAAAAACTCAGGATAACTGCCAAAAGCAACCCTCTAATCACATCTGTCAGCCTATGAGGGTCAAAATGATAGGCTAACTCTTCAAACACCTGAACTGCCTAGGAAGGGGGCATTACATTGTAAATGATAATCTCGACCTTCTTGAAGACTTCAATCACAATATCAATCTGTTGAAGGTAATGCTCGAGCTCTTACTAAAAATGTGAACTTTTTTAACAAGTAATGAAATCAATCAATCTTCCTTATATAAAATTTGGTGGAGAAGATGCATCCCTTCATGACGCAAGGTTGACCACCAAAGGATATGTCTCATATGAAATAGTGTGAATATCAAGGAGAGGTCGGCCCATAATAAATAATATGCATTCTTCAAGTGAAGTGCCTCTTCAGTAATGAAAAGCAATAAATAAATAGCCATTGGCTATATGAAATTTATCGATTATTAAATGCACAACGCGGGAAGTTTGAAGCCTGATGCTATAACAATAACACTCCTTCTTAGCTAGGGAGGAATACTTCTCGATATCCAAGGTCATGGAGTCTCTCAACATGACACCCACAATGGCTACACCCATATGTGAAAAAGAGCACATCACAGAGTCACTCCACGTTATATCAACCATCATGGCTACTCTCATGTATGGAAAAACATATGTGCACAAGTGCCCATCATGGAATCACTCAATGTGATGTCGTCATCTCATCATGACATCCACCATGGATACTCCCAGATGGTGGATAAACACAAGTACAAAGAAATCATCACGGAGTCTCTCAACGTGATGTTGTCATGGAGTCACTCAACATGACATCCACCATGGCTACTTGCAAAGGGTGGAACAAGGGCTTTCACCTCAAATTTCTCTCACAGAGAAAGATGCATTAACAAGGGCTTACACCTCAAATTCTTTCGTCTCAGAGGAAAATGCATTAACAAGGGCTTACACCTCAAATTCCTCCGTCTCAGAGGAAAATGCATTAACAAGGGCTTACACCTTAAAAGAGGAATATGCATTAACAAGGGCTTACACCTCAAATTCCTCCATCTCAGAGTAAAATGCATTAACAACAGATCTTTCATGATGAAGAGACTCCCTTTGAAGCTCCAAGTTCTTGCATCAACCTTTTGACCTCCTCTTCCAAGATTTCCTACAATGCTTGCCTTAGAGAAATGGTTTCTAGCACACACCTCTGGCACTAACGACTTGCAAGAGTTCAGGACTGCCCTTCTTGACCTCATTTTGGATCACTCTATCTTGAATAGGTTTGCAGAGCTACCGATGTCAAATCTAGATTGACTATCTTGCGCAATTCTAATCTCAACTATTGAAGAGGTCTTTCAAGGATTTAGCACCTATCCTTGCAACACTACAACCTTCACTTCTTCTCAGTGAGTCACAAAACTTCCTCTTGATCCCTGCCTCAGAGATTGCAAAGAAGCCTTTTGGAAGTGAACTCCCCTTCATTGGCTGATCTCAAAACCTTAATCCTATTTTAGGACATGCTCACAACTTAAGCCTTGAATCCTCGAAATTTGACTCCCTTTGAATGCCATTTCCTCCTCTTCGAAGTAATTGATCACAATGACAATCTGTAGTGATTCTTTTAGTGTGTTCATTTTTCTCAATTTTCTTGCTGATGCAAACTCTCCATCCAAGGCAGACCCGGCCTTGTGCCCTCGAGAGATGTCTATAGATATGTGTCACCAACTCAACTTTAAGGCAACAAGCTGTGTCTCTAGTTTTCAGCCTGTGTTGCTTCCTCACAGGATGCCTCAAGCTCTTCCTCCCTTGAATTCCTTAAGTAATCTCTGATAAATAATTCATCATTCAATTGCTTCTTGATCCAACCTGCATTTTAAAGAGATTAGTAACAGTTCATGAAAATCAAACTACAAATGAAGAATTTAGCAAATATCATTAGAAAGATCAATTAAAGAAATAATAGGACTTATCTTTGTTGATTTAGATATATTTTTCTTTCATCTTTATTGCTCTCGGAAGTGCAAATCTTAGCACAACAAAAGACAATCGGCTCAACACAGATTTCTTAGATACATTATGCAGCTAGCGTATAGAACCAGACCTCTCAAAGAATCAAGGTTTTGTCACAGTCCATGCATATAGACAATGATATCGATGTGACCAACCAATCACAATCGAAATTACAATTCTTCTTTTATTTTAGAGTCACACTTAGAAATCTTCACAACTAGCATGTAATAACTTGCAATGAATAATTGGTATCTCCAAAGGATCTTATGCCAGTGATCACTATTCAAGAGAAACCACGATCTTAACTAATCACACACGATCCAAATAAATGATGTCAGATTTGCAGAACTCAGCAATCTGAATTTCAGCCCAGAAGGGTGATTTCAAAGATACAAACAAAGAATACTTATCTCTTTAAATATTCTGATGAATGCTAATCACTGGACTCAATTTTATTCATTGCTCTTGTGCTCAAATCAGTCCACAACCTTCCTTCTATTGGTTCACGGCTTGATCACAGGCCCATGACTTAGAATTTGTAGAGGTGGTTGGGTAAATTTGAATATGGTCTTTGACTGTTCAAATTTATCGATGCACTCCTTTTCCAGCTGCAACCCACCTAGAATTGCTATACAGGTGCAACAAGCTCTATGGTGTTTGGATGAAGAAAACAACAAAGATGAACCCTAGTGCATCCCGACACGAGCTCTGACACACATGATGGCTTATTGAATCAGGCCCACAGATTTACGGAATTTGATCATCTGCAAAATGCTTGAATGTCGATCATACATCAATATTGGAGGTGCTAATGGCATTACCAGATTATGTGACAGACCTCACATCTATCACCAATGCCAACCATAGTAGTTCGAGTTCATCACGCGTCCATAATAGCCGACACCTGCAACTCACAAGATTTGAAATCTAAAGGGAACAAACTGCTAGCAATGCCCAGAGACTTGTGTTAGAAGCGGATAAGATCATCACTCACAAGCTGGAAGGCTGCCTTGAGATCCCGGGAGATAAGTGTTCTGAGTGACATTGCCATCATCATTTCTATCCTTGGTGGATTGACATACAGACCAGAGCAAGCATTTATAACTTTAATACAAGCAGTCTCATGGTTATCAAACCATCGAATACTGAAAGGCACAAAATTTGCACATTTATATTTGAATTTTGGATTTGGTCAATCGGGTGACAATTATTCAGAATGATTATTCCTGTGGTCCTTTAAAGATCCCGACACTCATATACGCTTGAGTCTTAATCATGATGTCAATTTCATAGCTCTCACTGCAATCATGAGCCCGATAATCTCTAGACTTGGTAATGACAATAAATGCCCCTGAAAGTCTTTAAGGAAATGATTCTTTCCTCTTGAAAATCTCCCCTTGAATCATTCGAGCTTCCAAAGATCGAAATTCTAAACATGTGGCAGCAGTCTTAGCAAGCATGACAATTCTTGACAAATAAATTTTGAAGGTTGAACTCTTCATATAATATCGCCTTCTTTTAAATTCTTTGAATAACCTCCAAGATTCGACTCCCACGACGGCCAAGGAAAAGAGTTTCAATTTTCACTAAGGGACGACACTCCTGACACAACCCTGACCACTCGACTTTATGATACCACCATTCCCGACTTGAAGCTGCAGTGATAAACTCTAGCAGAAAGATACCCTAGAATAATTGATTCTCAAATGTGTTGCACCTAGGTGTCTTGGTTCAATAATCATGACATGACGTGTATTTGCCTCCAGTGACAAAGAGGACGGAATTCATGGATGATATTCAATGACCAATTATTAAGAATCCCTGTATGTTTAAGTCTTCAAATATTGCGGCAAGCTCCAAGAGGATTTTAAATCACCTTTTGATTCGCTTCTCCTATAGAAGATTCAGATCATCTGTCATTTCCCATACTCTGCTCAGCGTACGTGATTGAGTAAAGGAGCGATTACCTTCTACACTGCCTTCTCTCTGACACTCTTCTTCAGAATGCTTAAACAAATCTGAACAGATCTTTTCTAGACCCGCTCTGATACCATGTTGATGTTTAATCAGATTTGCAATAACCAAAAATGAAACACAAGAACAAAGTACACAACAATATATCCTGGGAAAACCCTGCTCGAGGGAGAAAAATCCAACCAATAATATATCACATATATTATAATGAATTAGAAAAGCTGTTTTACAATCTAAGCCAGCACAAGGCTGAAATTTATTAGCATCACTCTTGATGCTACTCAAGATAATATCGATCTCCTTGTAGATGATAATCTCGACCTTTGTGAAGACTTCGATCACTATATCAATCTGCTGAAGGTAATGCTCGGGCTCTTACTAAAATGAAACTTTTTAACAAGTAATGAATGAAATCAATCTTCCTTATATACAATTTGGTGGAGAAGATGCATCCCTTCATGATGCAAGATCGGCCACCAAAGGATATGTCTCATATGAAATAGTGCGAATATCAAGGAGAGGTCGGCCCATAATAAATAATATGTATTCTTCAAGTGAAACGCCTCTTCACTAATCAAAAGCAATAAATAAATAGCCATCAGCTATATGAAATTTATTGATTATTAAATGCACAATGTGGGAAGTATGAAGCCCAAAGCTATAACAACAACAAAAATGACTTTACTCTAGAGGCATACATTGATGCCGATTGGGCCAGAAGCATGGACGATAGGAAGAGTACAAGTGGAGGAGCCTTCTTCCTTGGTGGAAATTTGGTATCTTGGATTAGTAAAAAGCAAGAATCAGTCTCGTTATCTACTGCAGAGGCCGAATACATAGCAGCAGTAGCCTGTTGCACTCAAGTGTTATGGATGAGACAAACTTTGAAGGATGTTAAGGTGGAGTATGATCATCCTATCACCATCTATTGTGATAACACAAGTGCTATTAAGATTTTGAAGGATTTGGTGATGCACTCAAGGACAAAACACATACCAATCAAATATCATTTCCTGAGAGAACAAGTGGTTGAAGAACAAGTTAGGTTGGAATACATTGCTACCAAGGAGAAAATTGTTGATATATTCACCAAGCCACTACGAAAGGATACATTTGAGAATCCAAGGGAAAAATTGGGAGTAGTCCCACACCCATCCAGTCAGCAGATGAGAGCATACATTATGGGGGAGCTACCTATAGCATTATCTTGTAGCTCCATGGAACAAGAAGTGCATGAGATTGTTGGAAGACCCTTTGCCATTGATGTCAAAGGGGGAGAGATAGAGTAAAGGGAAGCAAAGCAAAAGGAGAGGACTATGGTTGTGTTGCCATCAATGACAAAGGGGGAGATTGTTGGAAATATTGTCATTGATGTTAAAGAGAAATTAAAGATCAAATGACATGAAAAAATTGATAAAAAGAAATATGTGATTTGATATAGCAACCACTATGATGCCCAAGACAAAAAGTCATGAAGGAGACATATTGATATATAATATATTTTTTCCATGTTAAGATATGGAGAGCAACAACTTGAATATAGGATGCAGAAACTAAAGACAATATTACTATCATGCAATAAGGTTATCATATAGAAAAAAGATTAATAAATGTTAGAGCAGCGAACAAAAAACAAAAGACAAGGTGAATAAAACAAAATAGGATAAGAAAAAAATGAACAAAGACAAACCAATAGGCTGTGAATACTTACTAAATGGAATTTATATTAAAGGGGCAGCGACTAAAAAGATACAGCGCTTTGACTAATATTTAGTTAATACAACATTTATATATCAAAGTGTGCAATTCATATTAAAGGAAAGACAAAAAGTCAAAAGCAGCGATTAACATTTAAAAAGGCAGCAATTAGTATTCCAAAGGCTGTGATTCAGAAATTATATTGAAAGGTTATGATCAAGGATCAGCAGTTAATGATTCTTCCAAAGGATGTCTGTCTTCATAAGAGACAAGGTATAAATAGTGATTGCAAATTGGAATAAAGTGAGAGTGAGTAACTCAATGAAATATTTTATGATATAAGCAGAGATAAATATTAAAAACAGTGATTAATGTAATGAACAACAGCGATAAAAGAAAGGAGAATAGATGCACCTCTTAGGTGAAGAGGTATGATTGAGTGGAAATAAAAACATATATCTATAAGACACACTCAGTTCAGCATAGGAGGGTTTAAGAGGTAGAATATAAAAGAAGAATATGCTGGTATAGAAGATCTTGCAGAGATATGCAAGAAGATTATATAGATATTTAGGAGAGTGTTAATGTTGATATAAAGAAGAAGATCTTGCAGAGATAGAAAAGAACATTGGGCAGATATAGAGAAGAGATTTATGACAGATCTATAGAGAAGAGTAAAGGCAGATTTGAAGAGTTAATAAAATCATTGATAGACATATTTGTATGTGAAGATATGAAGAATTAAGAAGATTGAATTGTCCATCATCCATTGAAGGTGAAACATCCAAGGTGGAACCTACGGATTCAGTTGTGGAAGTTGGTGCTTCTAGTGGGTTGGTGCTCATGAATTGAATGAAGGGTTGGTGCCTCTAGTGGGTTGGTGCTCATGAATTAAATGAAGGGTTGGTGCCTCTAGTAGGTTGGTGCAAGACCCCAGGTCACAGAGGGTCAAGATTCGACAGGCTGCCCTAACTTACCTTAGCTAAGTGTAGTGTTTAGGGTATGGGGATGAGAATGATGAGGATTATGGAACCCTACAACCACTCGTCAATCCCGAGTTTTAAGGTGGGGCTAGGCGAGTTAGTTTTTGAGTCCAACTTTGCGCCTCAGGAAGCTCTTTGCCTAAGGACGTCAACGCGGACCTCAGATGATAACGCGACGCGCTGGCGTCTCAAAAGTGTGCTATAGTTCGTACGGTCAAATTACAACAGAGACAAGGCCGGACTCGCTAAAACTACTAACAACCTAGCTTAACAACTTCTAAGAGAACAAAACAATACCATAAAATATGAGAGATACAAAGGGGGGTGATAAAATAGATATACCGAGGCTAAGGTGATGAAGACGATCTCGTAGAAGAGCCTATTCGCCAGCTAGCTCCACAAAGTGCATCCACCTACACACAACAAGAGAGAAAATGTTGGGGGCCTGTATAAGGGCCTACCTCAGTCAGACCCCCGTTTAGGTGTTTCCACCGCCACAGACAACCAAAAGAATGAGATGAAGAAGAAGTATGTAAAGCAATCAAAATCACTACAAAATAGAACTATGCTACTCACCAAATGATAGAGGAGAGGAGAGGGAAGCTTACCACCTCCGCCAAGAGCACTCAAGGCTGATTGGGGGAGAAAGGAGAGGAACTCAAGCCTCTGCTACGAATGGTGTGGTCCCAAACGTGCTCTACCAAGTTGATGGAGTGTGATATTGCTGCAATGGAATGCTTGGAATGCTTGGAAGTGAGTGAAAGTGAGGTTGTGAGAATGTTAGAATGAGGGCCTGATTTGTTCAAGAGTTGGAATGCAAGTTCAAGGAGTGAATATGAAGGAATGAGGAAGAAAACAGCCATATTTGGGTCGGTTGGCCAAAGAAGGTGTTATAACTTCCCTGCTAATGGGAAGAGTAATGCCTCTTCTGGCTTAGCCGCAGGAATCTGCCAGGGACGTAAGCGTGTTGCGCAAACGTCTTTGCGTCACGCGGGCGTCCCTGACTAAAACGCCTCCACCGTCACACAAAATAGGCTCCACGTGGACCGCCAACAGCGGGCTTAAGTAAATTTAAGCCTCCGACTTTGGTTTTCTAAAGTGTATAATGGCAAAAAGGGGAATTGCGCCTAGGGTGCAAATTCGCTCTTATACATTATGATTGATAAAGGTTAAATTGACAAAAAATGTTGTTATATTGATTCACCCCCCCTCTCTCAGTATAACCGTATGCTCATCACATAAGCATACCAACAATTTGAAAAAATGTATCATATGCCAAACTAAGTAAAATCACAAAAGATTTGCTCCAACTGGGATGGGACATTACAAACTAGTTGTAACTTTGTCTTCTTCCTTGATCTCGCATATTTGTAGCATATTGCACTCAAGTTGAAACACCTCATAGTCTTCCATCTGAAAGATTCCTTCCTCAATCTGATCTGAATTTTCTAATTTTGGTTTTTCTTGGAGTCTTTGACCAACGTATAGAATAGGTTTTGTTTTGTTTGTGTTATGTGTTTTTTCTGGTTTTTTTGTGTTTTTTTTTTATGTTTTATTCAAAATGCATGACATGTACAATGCTGATAAAGGAAAAATAACCAAACATGCAAAGATTCTATTAATTAAAAGACTGAAATTACATAGATATGGGCCAACTGCAACATACCCATTCATGCAAAGACCAGGAAATGACTTTTTACAAGGCTGCAACTGAAATTTCAGGTCTGATATAACCCTGCTACAGCAAATTTGAACTTTCCCAGCTCTACAAATGACTACCGAATTCGTTTCCAGGTGTGAGAGGAGATGAGCCACTACTGTATGTAAATTCTCAGCTTCAAATCTTCACTTAACACTTAGGGTTTCAAGCCCAAATGCCAGACAAAGGTGCGACTGCCTGTGCAACTGCTAAAAGATGGTAGAAATGTCCTCTAAAAGGACTGATCTGCAATCTGATGCAAATTTCTGTCCTCAAAATGGACTGATCTTCAATTATAAGCCCAAATAATGCTGCCAACTCCACACTGAAGCTGGATAATGTTGAATCATATCACCAAGAGAAATGGGATTTCATCCAAATCTCCAAATTCTCCCATAAGTTTGCATTCCTGGAAACTCCAAGCTCTTCAAACCCCCTCAAGTCTGTTGCTGCTCTCAAATTGAAGTCATAAGAATGAATCCATAATAGACAAAAATGCCTTTTTATCTTCTCCAAGAGGGGTCGACCCTTTTTGGGGTTACTATTTAGTCTAAAAATTCATAAAATAACATTGAGGGTCTAATTTTACATTGTGAACCTGGCCCCATTTTAGAACAACTTAAGTTCTAGGATGGCGGTGCACTTTTCACTATTCACTTTCTAATTTGCTGTTACTATTCACCTTTCACTATTCCATTAAAGCCAACTTTATTGTTTCCCATTTATCCCTGGCTTAATCAACTGAACTCGACTTTGAAAGGATCGAAGAACTCCTGGCAAGGTTACAACCTCAAAATGGGTCCCCTATCCATATTGCTGACCTATAGGAACCCTCGTAATAGGTCAACCTCTACACAGATATGAAACACCTATGGAAGGGACATTACACCATCTGCCAATGGAATAGACTGTTGAGAGATCTTATCTCGTCCTTAGAGCAATTCTCGAGATCAAGTACCCCTTCGTCATTAGGTTCTATGAATTTTCTTCCTTCCTCTTCCACTGATTCTCCTTCAGATTTTGACTCGTCGGAGGATGCCAGTGCTTTGCTCACCATTTGATTTTGATTCTCCTTTAGATTTTGACGTACTTCCCCCTATTGCTCTCGATGGCAAGGGTCTTTCGTTTCCAATTGTGGTTCACTTTGGCTTCTACGAGCCAACCTCTCCCCAGTAGTGTTTCGTTTTCTCTATAATGGGATGACAACAAAATTCAACAAAAATTGTTGTGTCGATTATCACCTTCTGTGTCATCAGTGTACCCACTGGTTTGATACCATGCTGATAGATGCCTACTAAGTGAAATTTTGGTGGCTAGAGAGTTGGTTTCTCGAGACATTTCCGCGTCTCCTTCGGCAATATGTTTACTCCTGAACCTCCATCGACGATGGTGTTTGTGAGTTTCTTTCCTACGATCTCCATCTATATGATGGTCGGCGTCCCCTCTGATTTGTAATTAGAGGTTTACAATTCAAATGTATTTAACTTTAATTACAATTATTCCCAATTTAGATAGAATTGCATGACTATGTTGTTTAACCGTTGAAATTACAAACTAGGTTCACTTTTACATAAATTAATGAAATCATTAATTACTATAATGTCATAATTAGAAATCAAATACTAAATTGAAAAATAAACTGAAATGAAATAGAGAGAAAATTAGACCGAAGATAGAAGAATAAGACAAAAGAGAAGTTAACACAAGAGCTTGATAATAGAGTTTGTCCAATAAGGACTACGTCTCCGGGTCCGCTTCTCAATGTTGGACCACTTTCATTAATATCGCCAAGCAAAAAAATGCCTTGTTGCAATATCCAAGCTCCAAACCTGCATAAAACTCTCCTCACAGTCTCTCTCAACACTTGAAGACAATTCAAATGTCTTCGTGTTTACAAAAATCTCCTCTGAAAGAATTCTCTCTCCTCAAACTCTTACAATTCCAATAATTTTCCAATGTCCTCTAAGACCAAAAACTCCCTCCTTAAATACATAAAATTGGCCCAGTTTGGCCTATAACAATATGATTCCAAAATCTCCCAATTACAACATAAAAGTTTTATGAAATCCCCCCAAAATTGCATGTAAATCTTAAAAATCACTAATTCCCTCATATAATCTCCTTTTAAAAATTTTGTGATCTTTAATATAAATAATAGCCCTTAAAACTTTATATTTCGGGCTTAAGGAGATTTATTTTAATCTCCTTTAAAGATTAGGAGGTTTTTATTTTTTAATTTTAGGAGGTAATTATTTGTTTATGGGAGATTCAACCTTTTCTTGGGCTTAAATTCTGCTTATTACTCACCGCCACCCATTCGTCTAGTTGTGAAGAGGGCGAGTAGTAGTGGAGGGGTCATGGGTTCAACCCCTGCGCCACCTTTTTGTGGAGCGCCCCCTTTTATGCAAATTTACTTCATTAAAAATAAGCGCCGCCAAATCTAGACAAGGGTAAGTCCCGTGCGGTGGTGGTTAGGTAGGTTTTTAGGGGTAGGGTTGTCACAGGTTCGACCCCCAACCCAACAACTTTTTAATTTTAAAATAGAACAAACCACTGTACTTTGGCAACCTAAGGTGCTACGTGTCAGGATGTGGTTGGCCGGAGAAAGGCCACGTGTGAATATATAATTGATCCATTTCAACCACAGAGTGCCATGTGTCAAACAATAATTCGTCCACGTGTTAAGCTGCGATGATGCCACGTCATTGTGTCTGCTGCGGACACGTCACCATGTTGACGTCAGCATGGTCAACCCATTTTCATTGAACTTTGATTAGCTATATCTTGCTCGTTCGGACTCCGTTTTTGAAACTGAATATAGTTCCAGAATTAGCGCGATGAGCACCTTAACTTGGCGTCGTTCTTACTTGGCTTTGAGGCGATCAATTTTTCGCCCTTCTTGACCACTTGATTCGCCTATTTGACCAAACCTTTGACGGCATATAACTTTTGCATACAAATTCCTTTTGAGCCCGTTCAAGTTGCAACAAGATCGTGTCAGTGTGCTTTTTCCGATGATGCTGATTTGGACGGATTCTGAGACACTAAAATTTTTAGGATTTTTGGATCCACTTGGATCACCCTCGATGTTCTTCGTGAACAACATTGGGTCAACTACTTGTTCACCTTCCGGTGGCGGCTCTATTGCCATGTCCTTGCTTGGACTTTCTTGTTGATATTGGTTGTCACCAACTATGTTCGTAATTGCCATTTTCAGTTGTGGCATTGTTTGTAGGAGGTTTGTCACCTTGATAGGTATGGTTTTCTATAACATCTACCATACGATGTTCTTTTTTGACTCAGACCGCAATGATGTACTTGTTGCTTCATTGGAGGTTCTGCTTTCTTTGGCCATCGCTTGTTCTACTTCTGCCTTGGCCTCTCAAAGTCTTTACTTCTCCGTACGAGGGTTTGGATAAACTTCCTTCTTTGTTTGTGCTTTGTTAATTTCCAAAACTTCCTCATCCTTCCAGCATGTTGATACCTTTGTGTTTCGAGCAATCACTGTCGTTGTGATCACCCAGTCCACACCATTTGCATAACATTCCTCCTTTGTTTCGGTTACTTTGGCACTTTGGTGAAGTGAGCCAATTCACTACAATTCCGACATTGGATCATGGTTCTTCCTTTAGAGTCATATTGGATTCGGCTTCTTGGCCCATTGTTATTGTACTGATCGTTATTTCTTCTTCTGTTGTGGTATCTGCCAAGAAATGCATTATTGTTATTATTTTGTGGTTTAGGAGGTGTGGTTGGACGGGTTGATTGTTCCCCCTAGGTGAAGAGCACTTGTTTGTTTCTTGTTTTTAAATTGCATAGGCATTCCTTGATGGAATGTCCCATTACCTGACAGATGTTGCAGAATGATTTTTTCGGGAAATTAGTTTTAGTGTGACGTACTTTACAGTCAGTGCACTATAGTTCTTCGATTTCTTTTGAGTTTTCTTTGTCGGCCTTCAATTCTTTCATCATGCGCATCATGTCCCATCTTAGGGCTTGGACTATCCTTGATTCTTCGTCACTACTTTACTCTGTACTCTCGTCCTCTTTTGGTTTTTTCTTCCTTGATTAGGATGTTTTGTTTCCACTTCCGATGTCTATCGCCCGATTGTAAGCATCAGCGTACGAGGACGAAGGTACCACTTTCATCTTTTTTTGCAACAAGGGGATTAGTCCCTCAATGAAGCATCGCTTCTATAGCCCATCAGCTGGTTGGTTCTCCAATTTCACTAGTAGTTCTTTGAGCCTGCGGTTGTAAGCTCATATGTTTAAGTGTTTGCCTTATTTGGTGTTATAAATCTCGACAACAATCTCATTGTCGTCCCACAATAATCTAAACTCTGCTTCAAATGCTTTTCTTAGTGCAGTCCATAAGGCTCTATCTTTTGTTGCCACTTTGGTGAACCAATCTATGGCTATGCCTTGTAGTGTTGTTGGAAACATTCTTAGCTAATAGTCTTTCTTTTTTGGCCACTTGCTATCCATATGGCTTCACAAGTTTTACAATGTCTAATCGGATCCTCTGACCCATTCCTCGTAAATTTTGGCAATTTTTGCCTTTCCATGCTTAAACTGGCTGGTGGAGTTACCATCTTCCTTCCTTGATGTGTTCCTTGTGCGTTGGACTTGTTTGGACTATTTCACTTGGTACGTTTTGGTGCTTGTCCTGCACTCTTGGCCACATACGAGTCCTTCACTCATCCACCTTAATTGTCCTCTGCACTTTGGGTATCCCAAGGGTTTTTCATGCATTCCCTCCATCCGGGGGTCTTTGTTTCAAATCCTCCAATTCTCGGCTCTTCTCCCGAGATGGATAGTTCTCAGATGCGACGCATGTTAGTCTCAAATATGCGAGTTAGTTCATTTTCAGGGTTTCTTTCTTCTTCGTGGTTTGATGTTGTCTCTACGGATGGTTTGTCAACAATGTTTTTCTTTTCTTCCCGACTTCAACTTCGGTTGACACTTCGACTCTTACTTGTTGGTGGGCTTGTACTTTTAGACAAAAATCCTTTTCTATCTTCGACAATTCTTCTTAATCTCCTTCATTGTTCCTTTTGTTCTCTTACTAAGGGATCTTCGTACTCATTCTTCTGACGATTTCTGACCGCTTGGAATTTGTATCCTATCTTTCTTTGGTTGTATGGGCATTAATTTTTGGGAGTATGCCTTTGATTGCTGTCATGTTCTTCCTCCTCCCATTTGTTTCATTCTTTGTATCATTGCAGTATTTGTTGTCTTATTTGTTCTTTGTCCTTGTCAGCTCAAAGATCTTTGAGTATGATATAGTAACATGCAATTAATCTCGACAATCTATCGAGAAGACAATCCACCTCTGGGTTGATAGTTAGATTTTCCTAGATGGCTACTTGAGGGACCGCTCTCCTAAGAGCTTCCCTCCATACGTGTTCCTTTAGCAAGATGTCCCATAGGTTTATCAAGCCTTCAGTCAACGTGTCTTCTCTTTCTTCGTTTTCTTGTATCGGTTCTTCGGCTGGCTGACCCATTAGAATGCTACGATTCCCATCTATGTTTTATGTATCAGTAGGGTTCATATCGGCAATGGCACCAAATGCTTACTCACTTACTATACTTTGACAGATTTTCAGAGTAAATGGAAATACAAAATTATAGAACATGATATAATTTACTTGCAATAGTTCATGAAAGATATAGCTTTATTACCAATTCTCAGAGATGCAATAAGTACAGGAATATCATAATTACTAACTAACACAAACAACCGGTCGAGGACTAACACACAAATACAAAACATAATTATTTATTACATAGCCGACTATAACATATTTACTTAATTCTCAGCCAACTTTAGTTGGTGCTTAGTAATCGGGATTGGTGTGTCTAGTGAGTTGGTGCCTACAAAGTTTTTAAGAGAATGTTATATAAGCAATTTTTTGCTGTGGTTTCCTCCCAAAAGGATTTCCATGTAAATCTTGTGTTTTCGTGTTCTTAATTGTGGAAGTTGTGTGATTGATATTATTAATTTGAAAAAGTAAAAGATTTCCTTATATTGATTCACCCCCCCCTCTCAGTATAAGCGTGTGCTCATTACTTTTCTCCATGAACTCATCTTCTCTGTTTTTTCAATTCATTTTATTTCTCTCAATGGTAAAAAGATGCTTCAAGTAGTCCTGTTGTTTGCTATTATTGTTGGCTCTATTTTCAAGTCCCATTGATCTATTTTTGTTGATTATGGTGATTGAGACAATATCTTTTAAAAGAAAATTAGTGTAATCTTTCCTTAATGTTGGATTGATGAATTATTTGATTTAAACTTGAAAATATAATTGGCTATTTTAGCTATAGAATTTCTATCTTGGTCCTGTTGTGACCTTTTTCACACATCGCCCCATTGCAAATGGGGACCCCCCTAATTTTTGCTTTGTTCGGGTCTTTTGGCTTGGTTTTTGGTTTGTTTTGTTGTCGTCTCTCTTTTGTTCCGTCTGTATCTCCGGGGATGTGCCCGTCTGGATTGAAATTTTGGCTAAGTCTAAGAATTAGGGTTTTGAGTCTTTCGGCCAGTTTGAAGTCAAATGGAGTGAAGAAATTGAATTCCAAGCTTGATGTTGCGGTCAGCAAGCTTGCAACACGTCCCCAACAAAATTTCATTGAATTCTGACAACTTACTATTTTTAATAAGTACATAATTTGGGACATTTTTCTTAGCACTTTTGAAATTCTGATCGTTACACTGCGTCTGGAACACGTCAAGCTATTTGGCTGCAAGTTTTGAGCTGAAACGGACAACTTTCTATTTTTAGCAAGTTCACCTTTAGGAGCTGATTTTAGGTTTACATGCGAAGTTTTTCAACGCATGTCTGAAGAATATTTGTGGGTTTTCTGAGATCTACGTGGTGATATAACATGCAAAATGGGACGATGACTTTCAGTATTCAGCCTTTGGAGGCTATTTCTAGGGTTTGCATGTTGAAGTTTTTTTCACATGTCTGAACATTCCTTGTGGGTTTTTTGAGGGCTTCACAATGGTATAACATGCAAATCGGGATCAAGATTTTTTCAGGAGTCGTCTTTAGAGGCTATTTTTAAGGTTTGCATGCATGGCTTTTCAGTGCATGTCGGGTTATTCTTTATGGGTTTTTGAAGAGCTACGCAGCGATGTGACATGCAAGGCAAGATGATCGCTTTTCAGAGACTTACTATTTTTAGCAGGATCATTCCGGCGGCTGCCCAGCACCTCAGTATCACGAACAGAGAGAAGTTCAACAAAAATGAGGTCAAACAAAGGTCATTTGATCGACATGCAAGTCAGATTAGGGTTTCCAGCTTTGGGACCTGTTGTGACCTTTTCACACATCACCCCATTCAAAATGGGGACCCCCTAATTTTTGCTCCATTCCTTGTCTTTTGGCTTTGGTTTTGTCTCTCCCTCTCTTTCTGCTGTTTGTCTTTCCGAGTATGTGCCCGTCTTCGAGCTTAAACGTGAAATTTGGCCAAGTCTGAAAATTAGGGTTTGTACTTTCATGGTCAATTTGAAGTCAAATGAAGTGAATAAATTGAAGTCTGAGACTAACGTTGTCGTCAGTGTGCTTCCAACAAGTTTCCACTGAAATTTCATCAAATTTCGACAACTTACTATTTTTAGCAAGTGTGCAATTTAGGGCGTTCTCTCGGCATTTTTGAAGTTTCAATAGTCACACTGCATCCAAAACATGTCAAGCTGCTCATTGGCAAAATTTCGAGCTGAAACGAACAACTTACTATTTTTAGCAGTTCAGCTTTCGAAACAAATTTCAGTGTTTATATGCGAAGTTCTTCAATGCATGTCTGAGGATTCCTTCTGAGTTTTCAGAAACCTTCACGATGGTATAACATGCAAAGTGAGATAATGACTTTCAGAATTCAGCCTTCAGAGGCTATTTTTAGGGTTTGCATGTTGAGATTTTCTTTGCATGTCTGCATTTTCCTTGTGGGTTTTTCGAGGGCTTCGCAACGATATAACATGCAAAGCAAGATCAAGACTTTTTCAGAGCCGTCTTCCCAGGCTATTTTTAGGGTTTGCATGCAGGGCTTTTCAGCGCATGTCAGGTGATTCCTTATGGGTTTTTCGAGAGCTACGCAGTGGTGTGACATGCAAAGCAAGATGATCAGTATTCAGTGACTTACTATTTTTAGCAGTTCCATTCTAGCAGCTCTCTCCTAGCGCATCAGAACCACAAATAGGGCGCAGTGCAACAAAAACGAGGTCAAACGGAGGTCGTTTGATATGCATGCAAATCAAATTAGGGTTTCCAGCTTCGAGACCCAAAATGAGGGGTAAAAGGTCAGAATTTCCGAAAACCGGTGTATCCCACTGCGATCAGCATCTTTCGAGCTATCCACTGGTAAAATTTGAAGGCAAATGGAGCACTTACTATTTATAGTACGACATTTCAGAAACTGGCTAAAAATAGTAAATCAATAGCAGGCGCTAGTGTGAATGGGCAAGTGATCTGATGAGGAGCACACCATTCGAATTTCAAGTCATACGGAGTTGTGGAAGTCTCAGAAATAGGCAGTGACTATCAATAGTAAACCACCTTTAGAAATGTGCTATAAATAGCAGGCCAACTCAGGATATCAGTGTGAATGGGCTAACAAGGTCATGAAGGTCTTGTGCTTAAAATTCCAGATCAATCCAAGCTTCCGAAGTGTGAAAACTTGAGGACTTACTATATATAGCAAGGCGTGAAGATGACTGGCAGAAAGTTGAAAAAGTTTAAGTCTGAAGTTCATCCTCCTCCACCTTGAAATTGCGCCCATCTTCAAGCCAGGATGATAGAAATATTCTAAGTCTGAATCTCGTCCTGCATGACCCTCAAAATGCGCCCACCCCAGCTGGAGAAGATGAAAAATTGTCTAAGTCTGGAAGTTTGTCCACCTTGACCCCCCTAAATGCGCCCAACTTGCCTTGAGTTGATGGAAAGTTTCTAAGGCATGAAAATATCCACCTCCCCCCTCCATATGCGCCCTCCTCACATGCAAGATGATTAAATTTTTTTTTTCTAAGTATTGAAGATATCCCTCACCACCCCTCATATGTGCCCTCCCCTCAAGTCAAGCATGAAAAAAATATTCTAAGTGTTGTTTCATCCCCCCCCCTAGGCCAAATGTGCCCTCAAGGTAATGGCGTGCAAAATAGTTTCTAAGTGTTGAGAAGTTCATCCTCATATGCTAAAATGCGCCCATGCTAAACAAGGAGTTGCTAAAAGTCAAAAATCCAAAACATTGGCAAGTGTTTCGTCCTTCTACACATAGGAAATGCACCCATCCTCCACCCTATGTGATATGCGCTCAAGCTAGAAGGAAGTCAAAGGTTAAAAAGAAAAGCGTTGAAAAGTTTATCCTACTTCATACATGATATGCGCCCAAATCAAGGCATGTGAAGACAAAATACCAGGGGTGTTGAAAGGCAAAATCCCCTTCAATATGCTAAATGCGCCAAAGTGAGGGTGGGGTTGATGAAAAGAGTTGCTAAGGCGTTGAAATGAAGTTCATCCTCCAGCCTGTGTGATATGCGCCCAAGGTAAGATGAGTGAAAGGTGACTTAGGAGGGCGTTGAGGTTGATTCTACTCCAATATGTTAAGTACGCCAAGGTGAAGCGAAGGTGGTGAAAATGTGCTAGGTGTTGAAATTAAGAACACCTTCCATGACATGCTATATACGCTCAAGGCATTTGCAAGAAATTTTCTTTTTCCTAAGTGAGTTGATAGAATTTCCTTGTAGGCAAGATGATTGAAGTGAATGAAAATTTTCTAAGGCAAAAGTGCAAAATGTGCTAAGTGATTTTAAATTTTTCTAAGGCACAAAATTTCTTCCTTAGGGAAATCACGCTTGGACTTGGAGGTATGAATTTTTTCAAAAACATGAATAGAGTTGCCACTGGAAAAGTCAGAAGATGCCAACTTCACAGGATTGATTGAAGTTTCAAAGTTGAGCAAGAAAATACTCACAAGGATGAAGAAATGGATTAAAATTTGGTGAAAATTATTTTCTAAGGTTCCAAAATTCAAGAAAATTAAATGAACCCGTTCGTTGTATACCCATGAATTCGACAAGTTATGAAAGAAATTTTCTTTTGGGTATTGAAGATTGTCGACAAGGAATTGATTTTGGTGTCTTCTGCACTTCGCCGAGGCTTTCGAGATGGAGATTTTAATTGGCACTTGAAATAATGAATTTTCTTAAGGAAAATTTAAAATTTTCTAAGGCAAAGTGAATAAAATGTGTTTTCGAGGGAAAAATGCTTCAGACAAGGAATTTGAAATGAGTTGCCTAGATGAATTTGATCGAGTTCTTCATGAAATAAATCTTCTTGAGCCAGAGATGAATAAAATTGAGTATCAGGGCTTCAGCTGGTATCCTCGAAGATGATGCAATTGAAGCTAACACTCTCAAAGGATGGTTTTAAAAGGTGCATCTCTTAAGCACGCCCTTGAGAAGGATGAAATTTTTCTAAGGCATTTGATGCACAGGTGTTATATGCCCCAACCTACAGATCATGAAGAAAGCAAAGTTGGCCAATGAAAAATGATGAACCCTATCAGATGAAGAGACCACTCGAACATCAGAGTGAGGTAAATTTATGTTATGAAGTGTTCTAATGCTCTCTTCTTGGCTTGTTTTGCAAGAAGAACTTCGAGACCAAGCGGTGATGACTTGGGGAGATGAAGCGAATACTTGAAGAAAATGGCTAAGTGTTGAGACTTAGTATGTGCCCAACTCAAGTGACAAAGAAGAAATGTTTTCAAAGCTCGGGATGGAGAGAAGAAGGTCGTCCTCAAGTACTTCTAAGTTGAAGAACAACATCAAGAAGAAAATCATTGTCGAGCAAAAGAATGAGGTTGCAGCCTTGGAATTTCAAAATGAGAACGTGCATGCCATGCCAGAAGTTGAAGTTGTTTAATCAAGTCTGCAGTCAAGAGCAAGAACAGTGTGAATGCGTCTATGAACAGGAATCTTCTAGAAGATGGTGGCCATTAATTGCTCATTTATTGCCCCACTCTTCTTTGTGGCGGTTTTTAGGGTGAATCTTGTTTAGGGCTGAGGTGGCACGATCTGGGCCATCCAGCTGATTGTAATCTGAGCCATCTGTTGGACTTGGCCCACTATAAAAGGGGCATGCCCCCTCATTTGTACCTCATTAGATTAGAAATTAGAATAGCAGAGAGATAGCTTAGCATAAGTTAGTATAGCGTAGTTTGAAAAGGAAGGAAAGTCTTCCCTTTGAATACTTTGTAAGAAGTTGTTGTGAATGCTTTCATAATAAAAGAATTTTCATTGATGATGATTTCTTCTTTGTTATGAGTAGTTGTCGAGGCTTCTTCATCCTTCCAATTCACGTAGCAACTTGAAGTAGCTTAAAGTAAAGTAGATTTCATTTCATGCAAGTACTTAGTAATTGTGGAATGTGGTGCTCGATTTGAACAAGACTTCGCTTATCCATACCACTAGCGGGCTCACTGACGGTGGGTTCGCCTTGCGTGGTCAACTGGAATATTGTGAACTTAACTTCGATTATGGTTTGCATATCGACATGCGTCATTATGATGGTGTCTTCATGCTGAACTGTGATTTGAATACCTTTGATTACTCCTCTAAAGATTGCACCAGTTTTGTGGAAGCTGTTCGAAGCGAGGCAAAGCAAAACCTGGTTGAAGTTTGTGAGAATTGATTGCCATGTCCCACGCCTTAGAGTAGATTAGAGCCTTCTTATCCCTACAACCCTTTTAAATTTAGTTCATTTCTGGTTAGCGTTAGGAAATTTGTACTTACCTGCCAAATCATCCAAATTACATGAAAGCCCTTAATCTTCTGTCTGCTATCAGCTGCCGAACAATTGTGTAAGTCCCCTTGAAATACCAGCAAAACACATCAAGCCAACTGAGGGTATTCTATTGCATAATCGGAACCTTGGAGTTGAAAGCATGAACTCTCTCGCAATCTTAGCGTGTTGAATACTTTGTTCAAGAGAGAATAGAGTATCCGTTGGGAAACTTTATTCTGTGTTGGTGCGGTCACGAAAATCACATCAACAGGGCCTAAAATGAGGGGTCAAACGCCAAAATTTTCGAAAACCGGTGTATCCCACTACGATCATTATCTTTCGTGCTATCCACTGGTAAAATTTGAGGGCAATCGGAGCACTTACTATTTATAGTAAGCCACTTGTGAAACAGTCTATATATATTAAGTCAGTAGCAGGTGCCAGTGTGAACAGGCAAGTTAACCCATGAGGATCATGTCATTCAGATTTCAAGTCAAATGGAGTTGGGGAAGTCACGAAACTGAGCAGTTACTATAAATAGTAAAACACCTTCAGAAACATGCTATAAATAGCAAGTCCGCTCGAGATGGCAGTATGAACAAATCACCTAGGTCATGAGGATCCTGTGGCGCGAATTCCAGATCAATCCAGGCTTCAGAGGTATGAAAATCAGAGGGCTTACTAAATATAGTAAGACATGAGCAAGCAGGCCAGAAAAATTCTAAGTCTGACAAAATTCCTGCTCACCCTGTCAAATGCGCCCAAGGACAAACTAGCAGGAAGAAATTTTTTCTAAGTCTCTAGTTAATTCCACCTCTACCCCCAAAATGCGCCCAACTTTCTCAGTGGTGGTGGAAAATAAGCTAAGTTTGGAGTTAAGTCCACCTTGACCCCTAGAATGTGCCCTCATCTAGTCAAGGTGAAGAAAAAGAGTTAAGGCGTTGCTAAGTCCTTCTAGACCCCCTAAATGGGCCCAAGGAAAGAAGTGATGGATGCGAAAATTTCTAAGGCATGAGTTAAATCCTCCTCCATACCTCAAATGCGCCCAAGTAAGTTGGGAAAAGGACAAAAAAGTTTTTAATTCCACCTCTACCCCCTATATGCGCCCAACTTGTTTGACTTTGAAAGATGTTGAAAAGTGGTTAAGTGTTAGAAGTTCCTCCTCAACAGGCTAAATTCGCCCAAGTGCAAGGTGAAGTTGATGGAAAAATTACCAAAGCGTTGAGTTAAATCCTTCACCACAGGCTAAATGTGCCCAAGTGCAAGGTGAAGTTGATTAAAAAATTACCAAGGCGTTGAGTTAAATCCTTCACCACATGCTAAATGCGCCCATGTTAGAGATGAAGTTGGAAAAGTGACTAAGGCGTTGGAAATAAATCCACCTCAGTGTGTAAAATGCGCCCACGTCTAAGGTGGCCGAGAAAATTCTAAGTATTAATTCCTGCCTGACATGTAAACGCGCCTAGAGTATTGAAGATGTTAGCTCTGAGAAAAATGTGTTAAGTGTTGAAGAATTTCCTCCTTGACCCCTCATATTCGCCCATGTTGATATTATTTAAAATTTTTCTAAGGCATAAAATTCCACCTCTAGAGCAAAATACGCCCAAGTTGGAGAAGGTGGTGAAATTTGTTAAGACATGAATAAAATTGACAAAGATATGTCAGAGGGCTCCAGCTTCATGAGGATGATAAAGATTTTCAAGGCCAAGCAAGAAAATATGCCGAGAGTTGATGAATGAAGAATAAATTTGATTGGAAAATATTTTTCTAAGGTATAAAATTCAAAAAAAAAATTTAAATCTACCCCCTTCATCTGTAGACACATGAATTTGGCACTTTCTGAAGGGAATTTTCTTCTGGGTATTGGATATTTTCAACAAGGATGTGATTTTAAAGTTTTCCACACCTTGTCGAAGATTTTAACATGAAGATTTTTGATGGGCGCCTAGTTGATAAAATTTTCCGAGGCAAAACAAAATAAAAATTTTCTGAGGCAAGAAGAGAAATAAGGTGCCTTGGCTAAAAGTTGGAGTTGGATACTTAGGTGATTTCTGATGAAATTGTTGGAGGTGGAAATATTCTTCCAAGCCAGAGTGAAGATATGAAAATTTTCGAAGGAAGGTGATGAAGCAGGAGTCTTTTAAAATGCGCCCTCAGAAAGGACAAATTTGTCGAAGGCATGAAGAATGTGAAGCTAAAGTGAAACTCAAATATCAGGATGAAGGCGTCAAGATGGCATGCAAATGTTGAATAGCTATGAAGAAGGCAAGGTTGGCTAGAAAAGAAATGTTCCAGAGATCGATCAACCTTGGAAATCAGAGTATGAAAATCAGGTAAGTGAAGGAGAGTTTATATTATTAAGCGCTCTGATGCTCTTCTCTTTATCTGTTCTGCAGGACGAACGCCGGGGCTAGAACACGATGAGTTGAAGTAATGAAGCAAATAGTCCAAGATGATAAAATCATGAAGGGAGATGTTGGAAGGAATGGCCAAGTGTTGGAATTTCTCCTCAAAGACCCAATATGCACCTAACACAGTCAGGCGAATGGCAAGCGGGAATGATTGAATCCAAGACAAGGAAGTCTTTCAAGTTCAAAATGAGGGAAAAGATGAAGGCTCGGGTGTTGGAGATTGACGTCATGACAGAATAAAGGAATTCTTCTTAAGTCTGAAGTCCTTTGGCAGTGACCCAGAAGATGTTCTCCAACGTACTCCGCACAACCAAAGGTACCATGACAACAAGGAGGAAGATCATCGTGAAACAACTGAACGTACTTGCCATCAACAAGTCCAAGAAACAAAAGCCATGTTGATCAGACTCATCCAGTTTGCAGTCAAGAAGAGAAACAAGAACAATGCGAAGGTGTCTTTGGACAAGAGCCTTCTAGAAGGTGGTGGACATTAATTGCTCATTTATTGTACCACTCCTCATTCTGGCGGTTTTTAGGGTTAGGGCTGATGTGGCTCGGTCTGGGCCCTCCATTCTGATTGTAATCTGAGCCGTCCATTGGACTGGTCCATCTATAAAAGAGGCATCCCCCCTCATTTGTAATTCATCAGACAATAGAGATTAGAGTAGAGATAGAAAGATAGAGAGACAACTTAGAAGTAGCATAGCGTAGATCGATAGTGTAGTTTGAAGAAGAAGGAAAGTTTTTCCTTTGAAAGCTTTGTAAGAAATTGTTGTGAACACTTTCATAATAAAAAGAGTTTTCATTGATGATGATCTCGTCTTTTGTTGTGCTAGCAATGTTTCTTCATCCTTCTGATTCGAGTAGTAGCTTAAAGTAAAGTAAATTTCATTTCATGCAAGTAGTTAGTAATTGTGGAATGTGGTCTTCAATTTGAGCAAACTTCGTCTATCCATACCACTAGTGGGCTCGCTGATGGTGAGTTTGCCTTGCGTGGTCAACTGGAAACTTGTGGACTTAACTTCGATTATGATCTTCATGTTGGTATGCGTCGTTGTGACGGTGTCTTCATTGTTGAATTGTAATCTGAATGTCTTTAGTTATTCCCCTTGAAGATTGCACCAGTTTTGTGGAGGCTGTCCGAAGCGAGGCAAAACGGAATCTGGTTGAGGCTTGTGAAAATTGATCTCCATATCCCATGCGTAGATTAGTCCATAACACCTTCTATCTCTACAACCATTTCAATTCAATACTTTCTGGTTAGTTTAGGAAACAATAGCTTTATAGACAAACCTTTTGAGCATTCAAATTCCTTTCTCCGCTGTTGAACAATTTCGTAAGTCCCCTTGAAATACCAGCAAATCACATCGAGCCAACTGAGACTATCCTCTGCATGAAGGAACCTTGGAGTTGAACGCACGAACTCTCTCGCAATCTTAGCGTGTTGGATACTTTGATCAAGAGAGAATAGGGTAGCCGTTGGCAACTTTATTCTGTGTTGGTGCGGTCACGAAAAACACATCAACAAGTCCATGACAATGTAACTATTGTTGCAACTGCTGGTGTTACTATTGTTTCTTTCCAAAATTTTTAACAAGGCTTGATGCTTTGAAAATTTTGTAACAAAAAATTCTATAATATGTGAATGATCTAAAAGACTTTAACCATGCATGCCTGACTGATAATATTATTGAATTCCTTGCAAGATGAGGTTTTGGAATTATTTTTTGACTTGATACAATAGCTAAATTCCCTTGCAGCAGCATGCTTTTGGTTACAAAGTATTATGCTGTGTTCTGCTTTGGGGCAAAAAAAGTTAAATTTTGGAATAATGTGCATGCACCACATCTTTGAATATTTAATATAAAACATGTATATTCTGTTCCTTTCGGGCAGTTTAATTCAAGTTTTGCTATCAAAACACTTCATTTGCAAGGCCTCAAGATGAAAAAAGTGGTACATACTGTTAAACTCAAGTAGATTTATAGCACACATTACATTCTAAGCCCCAATTCCTGAAGATAATACTAAATACAAGTTTGCTTAAGATACTCATGATCATGAAGTTACAGAAGAAGTGCAATATTTATAAGCTCATATTACTTCTATGTAATGGAATTCCTTGACTTCCCTATTCCCTATAGTGTTAAGCAACATTAACTGCATTTCTTGAAGGCAACAAAAGCTTCCCAAATTAATTTTTATTTTACTACCCATGTTAAGTTTCAAGATTTGGTGTTATCCACAAACCATACTTTAACATGAACAACTCTCTTTCAAGGAGAAATGAGCCAATAACAAGTTGTGCAAGAGTTAATTGATTGAGCTCAAGATGGATGTATGTCTTCAAATTTTTAAATCACTAACTGTGCTTTTAAATGTTTGGCAGATTGAAGATTCACAAATTGAGTATGAAGAACGACTTCTTGAACTGAGGTTTGAAGTACCTAGCCTTTAAGATAATTAAACTCAAATTCTGAGTCTCAAACAACAAAAGCAACAGATAGTTCGTAATTTGTTTTGAATTAGCTATTGTATGATAATGTGTCCAATTTGAAGGGTTTAAATCTTATATGAAATAAACTATGTTATAAAAAAGTCAAATAACTAGGTCCTGAAATGATAGATTCTCTGAAACTACTTAGGCTGCTGCCAACATTTCATGCATTAGTTAGAAATGCTCCCTTTTCTGTAAAGAGTTTTGATATGTTTGCTCACAGATTTTGTAAGTGGTCTATCTTCTATTTCTCATTTCTTGTAAACACACCTAGTGGTTTATTGGTGTTCAACTCAAGCTAAATTGCATTACTGCATAAAGTTTAGAAGCAGCAGTTTGTATTATTCAGTGATCTGACTTTGTCATACCTCCTTTTCCAGTAAGTTCATATGATGTTCTGTAAGCCCATTTCCTATTTCCTATGGAATTAGGGAAATAATACTAGGGGCATAATTTTATAACCTTTAAGTGAGTTATGCTTTTATGTCCTCATAAAGTGACCTCTTAAAGTGTGTTTATAAAGTGGACACCTAGAGTGGGGGTGTTTGTAAATAAAAACAAATTTTTATTTAATCCTCCTAAATGGTGTTGGAAGAGGTATTTTGAGAATTTGAAAAGACTTCTTTTTGAAGGGAAAAGCTGGGCACTCAGGTAAGCAAGGCTTTTGGCCAAAGGAAGTATGGTTGTTTATTATCTCTTTCCTTCAAGTAGATTGGATATCTTGTTCATCTATCGTTGGATATTGGAGGACGGAAACCACCTCATTTCCATCACCAGATAGTGTACGGAAACCCTTGATTTAGAATTGTGAAATCCCATCCAAAGATTATTTTTGAGCTTTAAAGTTGTAGATTGAAATGGACTTATTCATAGAAAAAATTATTGTTTGTGGCAGCTCACATAGCTCCAATTTTCAAAGGTTTTTGGTGGCTTCATGGCATTATATTTTTGAGTTTGAGGTGTCTTCCGTAAGTGCCAAACTTTCTGGTTTTTGGCGGCTATTATAGTATCATGTGTGCTGGTTGGGGGTAGCTAATGTAGTGCCATTCCCAAACACACTTGGATAGGAGCATTTATATATCATTTCATTTCTCTCTATCTATTGTGGTTGTTGTGAAGGTGGAAACACCAAAACAAGGATTCGATTGAGGAAAATTTCTGAACAGACCCAAACATTTTTCTCATCAAGTAGCTTATAGAACTCGAGCCATGTGTTGTGGGAGTTTCTAGCATAACTAGTATAGGACGATAGTGTGACACAAGGACATCTGTGTGACATGCTGGTGTTTGAGGTAGAGACCTTCAAATTTCAATCCCAGGTTCTTTTTTTCACTTTTATAAATATTAAATTCTATTTATCTTCCTGTTAGTATATATTTTCACCAGCTTATTCCCTTTAAGCGTTTTAGCTAGTTAATTTTATTTGAATGTAATTAGTCAAATTTACTCTCAAAGGAATCTAGCTTTCCTTTTGTTAGAGTCAAATTTCCTACATTACACTAGCATTCGGACTTTCAAGAGTTGCAATACCTAATGTGACCTTTTCACACATCACCCCATTCAAAATGGGGACCCCCTAATTTTTGCTCCATTCGGGTCTTTTGGCTTGATTTTGGTTGGTTTTGCCGCTATCTCTCTCTTGTTCTACTTATCTTTCCAGGGATGTGCCCATCTTTTGAGCTTAAGTTGAAATATTGGCCAAGTCTAAGAAATTAGGGTTTCCACTCTTCATGTCAGTTTGAGGTTAAATTGAGTGAGCGAATTGGAGTTTAAGCTTGACACTGCTTTCAGTAAGCTTCCAGTAGGGTCCCATCAAATTTTGGGCTGAATCTGACAACTTGCTATTTTTAGCAGTCCGGGCATCAGGAGCCATTTTTAGGGTTTGCATGTTGGAGTTTTCAATGCATGTCTGGAGAATCTTTCTGGGTTTTTCAAGACCTTCGCGATGATATAACATGCAAGCTGAGATATTGATTTTCGACAACTTAGGCTTCAGAGGCTATTTTTAGGGTTTGCATGCGAAGTTTTTTGGTGCATGTCTGGAGAATATTTCTGGGTTTTCCGAGACCTACGCAATGATATAACATGCAAGATGAGATGATAACTTTCAGTAGTCTTGACTTCGGAGGCTATTTTTGGGGTTTGCATGTTGGAGTCTTCAAAGCATGTCTGGATATTCTTTGTGGGTTTTTTAGGAGCTTCGCAATGATGTAACATGCAAACCAGGATCAAGATCTTTTTGCAGAGTTGTCTTCGAGAGAAAATTTTAGGGTTTGCATGCAGGATTTTTCAGTACATGTCAGCATATTCTTCATGGGTTTTTCAAGAGCTACACAACAAGGTAACATGCAAGCAGAGTTGGTCCCTTTTTCAAACACTTACTATTTTTAGCAGGATCACTCCGACAGCTGCCCAACACTTCAACATCACAAACAGAGCGACATGCAACAGGAACGGGGTCAAATGGAGATCTTTTGAGCAACATGCAAGTCAGATTAGGGTTTCTAGCTTTGAGACTCAAAACGAAGGGTCAAACGCTAGAATCTCCAAAAACTGAAGTATCCCATTATGATCAATATCTTTCAAGGAATCCACTGGTAAAATTTGAACGCAATCTGAGTACTTACTATTTATAGTAAGTCACCTTCATAAACAGGCTATAAATAGCAGGTCAACATGAAGCATCGGTGTGAACAAGACAAATAGGTTACGATGACCCCATGGAGTAAATTTCACGTCAAACAAAGTTGCAGAAGTTCCAAAATCAAGCAATTACTATAAATAACAGGTGAGCGCAGGTGACAGGTGTAAACCCAATAGTTACATCACGAAGGTCATGTTGAGCAGAAATCAGGTATCCATGAAAATCACAGGAGCTCCAGAATTTACTAAAAATAGTAAGCTAGGCAGGAGGCATAAAAAATTTCTAAGTATCTGAAACTTGAAGCCCTAGCCTCCAAATGCGCCTAGGGTTTAACAGGTTGGTGAAAATCTTTCAAAATTTGAAACTTGAAGCTCACCCACCAATATACGCCCAGGTTGAGAATTGAGGAGTCAAAATTCATCTAAGTCTAGGAAAATGGAAGTTCAGCCTGCTAAATGCATCTTAAGAAGCTTGAAGGGCCATGAAAAATTTGCTAAGTTCGAGAAATTGGAAACTCAAGGCATCAAATGCGCCCTATCCTAAAGTGGAGGAGGTGAAAATTTGGCTAAGTATTGAAACTAGAAGCTAGGAGAGAAGCCTCAAATTTTTTCTAAGGCATTGAAGTTGGAAGTTCACCCTCTTAAAGTTGCCTAAGATGAGGATGGCTAGGGAGAAAACGCTTAAGTATTGAAAGTTGAAGTAAGCCTAGTCATATGCGCCCAAACTTGAAGGAGAAGTGTTGAAAATTTTCTAAGGCAAGAAAACTTGAAGTAGCTACCCTTGAATGCGCCTAGCTTGAAGAGGGGGATAGTAAAATATTCTAAGTCTGAGAAAATGAAAGTTGGACCCCTTGAATGCGCTCTAGTGGAGAGTTAGCCTTGAAGAATTGTCTAAGTATGGAAGAATGAAAGCTCTGCCTAGCATATGCGCCCAACTTGAGAAGTTGAAGGAAATTTGGCTAAGGCATCAAAATTGGGAGTAGCCCATCTCATATGTTTTCCAAAAGATAGTTAAAATTTTAATTAGGCTAACTTGTATTAAACATTCATGTTTAAGTGAACTTTTAAATCATGGTGAAAGTGTATGAGAGGACGAGAAATATTCCTGGAACTAGTCGTGAAGAGGATCAAGAACCAACGGGAATTGAAGCAAAGCTGGATTAGATTCTGGCGAGATTGTCCAATCTTGAAAAGGCAAAAGCAGTTGAGATACCTGTCACCAATAATGAAGAGGATAGTTCTTCGCATGGAGAAGACATCAATCATAACCATGAGAAGGAGAAATCTCCAACTCTATCTATTGAGAAGAAGAAGAAACAAGTGTCCACTGAATTAACAAGGGATATGAAGAAAATATACCCTCCAAAATTTGGTGGAAGTGCCGGAGGAGATGAAGCTGAAACCTAGTTAGTACAAATGGAAAAGTACTTTGAAATAAGAAATTATGACGAAGTTACTAAAGCAGCTTGGGGTGCTTATCAGTTAGCGGGTGAAGCCTCTAACTGGTGGATGAACAAGAAACTGGAATTGGATATAAATTCCTGGAAGTTGACTTGGGAAGAGTTCGTTAAGATTTTCCGCAAGCGGTGGTTGCCGCAACTTTATTATGACCAAAAACTCTCTGACTTCCAAGAATTGAGGCAAGGGACCATGTTAGTCAACGAGTATTGGTAGAAGTTTACTCGGCTTCTTCGATATGTTCCTATCTATCATAAAGATGAACAATTCCGGATCAGGAAATTCATCTTGGGACTGAACAAAAATATTGGAGGTGAAGTCGATATGCATGGTCCGACCACAATGGACCTTGTGTATGAAAAAGCCATTAAGCGGGAACAGAAGCTTAAGGCAGACTCCAATCAATGTGAAGGAGAAGAACAAAAGAAGGAAACTGAAGTCCTCGACAAGATTGCCCCCAAGAAGGAAGAATTTGCGCAAGATGCAGCAAGGAAAAAGGGGAAGAGATCTTGCTTCAATGAGAAGGAATTCAGAAGAGATTGGAAAAGAGACAACTCCAGGTATTATGACACTAGAAAAGCTAATGAAGGTGATAATAAGACTTGGGAAATCATAGAGAAAAGAGGACCAAGAGCAGGATGCTTTATTTGTAGAGGTAATCATTATGCAAATGAATGCCCCAACAAAACTTCTGGTACCCAGCATGGCAATTCACTACCTACCCAAAAGGCCATGTTTTAGTAGAGGAAAAACACTGCCATGAGTGATGGACAAGTTGATGTCCAGATTACACCAATCAAACATTCTTGAAACTTTCAAGATTGTAGAATAAATATAGTCATGTTTTTATGCTTTTGAATAATACCTTAGTTCATCGGGGACGATGATTCCTAAGGGGGGGAGTATGTTACATCCCGATTTTATAGCTACTATTGCATAGGGCAATTGAATGTAATGTTTGAATCTTTATGATGAATAAAACATGTTTGATCGTGTTATTAAATGAATGTGTCCTATTTGAATGATGGTTTCATTTGATTGTTACTTCTAATGATTTAATTCTTAATTAAATGTAGCATATAAGTTATGGATAATGTTATTCTAACTTGTGAGATGTTTTACTTTGTTATGAGCATATGACTGCTGGTGTCATGTCATGGTGTGTAGGTATGAAGACTGTTCCTCCGAATAGAGGAGAGACATCATTCGGGGAGGAACTTGGTCGGGTAAACAGTAACAATTACCAAATTGAGCATACACACACATACTATAGATTGAGTAAGCCAAGTTTATTTGTCGAGATAAGGGTAAGTTATCCATAGGCTTGTTTATTAGGAGTCTGAAATTCACTTCTTTAGGCTTTTGGAGATATGTTTACTCGTTTGTCTGACTTAGTGTGCTTTGACCTTAATGTGGAAAACGTGAATGGATATATGTTAATAGGTGAAGTGAGTATGTGAATACATGTATATAATGTACACGTATCTATATGTATATACATGTCAACACATACGTATGCTCGGCAGACGGATATGCCCATATGTACGTGTCGACATGGTATACATACATTTACGTGTACACTACGTATTGTGATATACGTATATATGCATACCCACGTTATCTATAACCTGTGAATAGTGATATTAATTATATTATTTAATATTGCCTAGGAATTTACATATACAAATACTAACACATATACGTATAAATATTTAGATATGTAAATAAAATATATATATATATATTTTTAATAATATATAAATATATATTTATATTGTAGTTTTACTTGGAAATATATATATACTTGTAAATATATTTAAATATACGAACGCATATATATATTTAAGTAAATAAATCTACAATAAAGGTATATATAAATATATATATTAAGTTATATAAATTTATGAAATTTAAAATACCTTGGTAAATTTATAAAACGATTTTTACTTTGCATTATATATTATTACTTTAAAAATATTTGAATAAGTCAAATATGAAGGAAGTATCAAATACTTGATGTTTTTATTGAAACGCATCAAAACTCGTGAATATTACATTTGATGACATTAAAAAGGAAATATTTGATTTTGATTCAAAATGGGAAATCGAAATAATGAGAGTCAAATATTTGAAATAGAAAATACTTCATAGTGTAAAGTTGAAACATTTGAAAAGAGAAAAATACGTTTCTGAAAGAGTCATTCCCGTGAAAATGGAAATGGCGTGAAAAATGAAATCGCGCACCTGGAGAAGTTCGCGCTTGAAGCGCATGGGCAGAGAAGTAGTCTTGAAGAATGAATCAAACGCTGATCCTCTGGCAACGAAAATGGCAACGTGGAAGTATAGCAGGCTCGACCTCTTCCCTAGAGCAAATTTTTCAAAAACATTTATTTCAAAATACCTTAAAAACTGAAAATGCCTTGAGCTGTCAAATCCACCATGTGAGTTGATTTATTCTTCTCTTGCTGGCTTAAAAGGAAGTCGAATCACCTCCATTTTTGATGATTAATGGTTTAGAAACCCGCCAAGTATCATTTTGACTACTTCTGGGCACTTTGCTGTCAATCCATATGCCTCCATTGGTGGAATTCGTTGCATTTCGAGCGTATATATATACACGCCCTAACATTCATTGAGGATACACACTTTTGAGCAATCTGAGTTTAGTATTTTTATTCCATATCCATTTCATTGTACTGCTTGAGTTTCCTGTATTGCTGAGTTTGATAAATACAGTGAATTATTTCCAGCATTTACCAGTCACAGTGAATTAAGTCATTTTGAGTTTAAAGTGAGGTATTTGTATAGTTGAGTAGGAATTGAGTGGTGGAAACACGTCTGAGAGAAGAGATATAGGAGTTCACTATAGAGTGAAATACTTTCATAAAAAGAAGCCATATTTAGCTGAAACTCTGGAAGCTTATTTGAAGGAGAATCTAGAAGAGCAAGTCTGGAAGGAGAAGCTTTAAAATCAGCCATGAATCCTCCTAGTTTATAACTTTTATTGAAGTGTTGTTTCCTTTTTGGTCTTGTGATTGCTGTTTTCAATTAGCTCTAGTAGGAAAGAACTGTTTTGATGAATATTTAAAGCAATTCATTAAAGAAGATTATGTGTAAAGGATTCAATGACTAGGGGAATTGTGAAAAGGGGATTATATGAGTAAAAAGCTTAAGGGGTTAGTTTACTTATCTTACAATTAAAGAGTAATAATGGAAAAAGATAAAAGGGAGGGATTTGTTTGCATTTTGAATGACTATTGCATGTTGTGTATGGTCTCTGTATATGGAGAATACGTAGATGTACTTATTATCTACTAGGATCGGAATGAACACAGAATCAAGTAAAGTCTTTTAGCTTAAAGTTATTAGGATAACTGAGACAAGCTAAGTACTCCTAGGATAAAGAATTCCTAATTAGAAGGATTGATATGACACTTGTAGACTGCTTCATTTCTAGTAGGTTCATATGATTGTAGGATGTCTGGGATGACGGTTTCATCCATTGAAGGACAAAACCTATGCATAGAGTAAGGAAGCCTCAAGTCAAATCGGCCCTGAGTAGTGTTTATGATAGCTGACCTTCATTCGAAGTACTGAATGAGAATACTTTGGCCAAAGTAGTGAAAGGTACGACACCCACCTAGATGTGAGATAGTTTAGACGACACTGTCAGTTCATTGTGATCCGAGTACTAGATCGAGATTGTGAAATAGCAAGGTTCTAGTTGGGTAGGACACAACACTATGCTCAGTTGGTAATCATTAAAGGATACCCTACCAATCTCTTCTTCGAAGGGAGGGTCGTACATTGTGAAATGATCGTGCGGGGGACCGCATTATAAGTCCGTGGTTGGCGGAAAAGCGCCCGAGTGATGTTTCTCCTCCACAGCAAGCAGTCGATGTACCAAGATTTGAAAGGACGGACTCCTGGACCTTCTTCTATTTGTGCAAAAGCTTACGAGCTATGTATGTAACTGTATTACTTTTGAACTCTGATTTGTAATTTCAATGAAAATGAAATTCATATGGAAACATAATGTAACTTGTACGTATTTTCAATAAAGGAAGGAAAATTTTTATTGTATTATCTTTGTTACTTGTTTCCTTTACATGTATAAAGTGAGAATTGGAAAGTTTTTAATTTACGCAAGGAATAGGTCGTTACAAATGCGCCCCAAGGTGGAATGAAGAGAATGAAAAGTGTCTAAGTTCTCAAAAATTAATGTAGAGAGGTGGAAATGCGCCTAAGGTGAAGGGGGAGCTTAAGAATTTTTTCTAAGTCTGAGAAACTAGAAGTAGCCCACCTCAAATGCGCCCAAGGTGAGAAAAGAATAATGTATGGGCTAAGGAATTATCTAAGGCAAACAACAAGAAGCATAAGGCGCTAGATACGCCCAAGTTGAATTAAAAGCTAGTTAAAAGTTTCTAAGGCATGGGAGGTGTAAGTAAAGACCCCCAAATGCGCCCTTGACGAAGAGGTGTTTGAAAGTGGATGAAAATGAAGGTGTGAGGGGTGGAATGCGCCCAACTTGGATGGATTGATAAAAATTGCCTAAGTCATCAAAAGTGAAAGCCCAAAGGTGTAAATGCGCCCAAGGTCGGAGAGGATAAATAAACCTTAGAAGTAAATATTTCTCAAAAGATGAAAAATCAAATGTACCCCTTCGTCTGTAGACACATGAATTTTGCATTTTTTGAGGGGAATTTTCTTTTGGGTATTGGATATTTTCAACAAGGAAATGATTTTGAAGCCTTCCACACTTCACTGGAAATTTTAAGATGAAGGTTTTTGATGGGCGCCTGGTTAATGAAGTTTTCTAGACAGAGGATGTAAAATTTTTTAAGTCAAAGGGAGAAATATTGAAGATGGATACCTAGGTGATTTTTGATAAAATTTCTATGGGGAAATAATTTTCCAAGCCAGAGTGAAGATATGAAAATATTCTAGGGCGTTTGAAATTCCTTGACCCCACCTCAAATGCACCCTTAGGAAGGGGAAATTTGTTGAAGGCATGAAGAACTTGAAGATGAAGCGAAACTCAAATATCAAGATGATATGCGCCCTAGCAGACAGATGTTGAAAAGTTATGAAGAAAACAAAGTTGGCTAGAGAAAAATGGTGAATTCTATCTGATCCAAAATTCAATCAAACTGCGGAGATCGAAACATGGAAATTAGGTAAGTGAAGTGAATTTTTATTATAAGTATTTTGATGCTCTTCTTTTTATCTGTTTTGCAGGATGAATGCCGGGACAAAAGTGGGAGGACTTGAAGTGATGGAGCAAATACTCCAGACAATATTACAACTTTGGAAGGAGATAAAATCATGAAAAGAGAAGTTGGAAAATGGCTAAGTGTTGGAGTAATCCAATGTACACCCAACTCAGGGAGACGGGTGGCAAGTAAGAAATGCTCAAGTCCAGGATAAGAAAATCCTTCAAGATGAGGGTGGAGAAATGATGAAGACCCAAGCGTTAAAGATCATCCTCAAGCACTGAAATGCCCTCAAGATTGAGGAAGAAGTGAAGGAGTGTTGACCAGACTCATCCAGTTTGTAGTCAACAAGAAGAACAGGAACAATGCGAACGTGTCTCCAGACAGGAATCTTCTAGAAGATGGACATTAATTGCTCATTTATTACTCTACTCTTCTTGGTGGCAGTTTTTAGGGTTAGGGCTTGTGTGGCTCGATCTGAGCCATCCATCTGATTGTAATTTGGCCCGTTCATTGGACTTTGCCAACTATAAAAGGGGCATCCCCCCTCATTTGTACCTCATTAGATTAGATTGGAGAATAGAGAGACAACTAGGTGATAGCATAGCATAGAGCATAGTTTGATAGTATAGTGTAGATTGAAGAGGAAGGGAAACTTTCTCATTGAATGTTTTGTAAGAAGTTGTTGTGAACACTCTCATAATAAAAAGAGTTTTCATTGATGATGATTTCATCTTTTGTTGTGAGCAGCTAGCAAGATTTCTTTGTCCTTCTGATTCAAGTAGAATCTTAAAGTAGAATAAATTTCATTTCATGCAAGTAGATGCTAGTAGTGGAGTGTGGTGTTTGATTCGAGCAAACTTTGTCTATCGATACCACTAGTGTGTTCGCTGATGGTGAATTTGCCTTGTGTGGTCAATTGGAACATTGCGGGCTTAACTTCGTTTGTAATTCACATGTTTGTTTGCGTCGTCTTGATGGTATTTGCATGTTGAGTTGTAATCTGAATACCTTTCGCTACTCCCTTGAAGATTGCACCGATTTTGTGGGAGCTATTCGAAGCGAGGAAAAGCAAAGCTTGGTTGAAGTCTGCGAGAATTGATCACCATGTCCCATGCCTTCTTATCCCTGCAGCCATTTAAATTCAGTACTATCTGGTTAGTTTAGGAAACAAGAGCTTTATCGACAAACCTTTCGAGTATTCAAATTCCTTTCTCCGTTGTTGAACAATTTTGTAAGTCCCCTTGAAATACTAGAAAATCACATCGAACCAACTGAGACTATCCACTGCATGAAGGAACCTTGGAGTTGAATGCATGATCTCTCTCTCAATCTTAGCATGCAGGAGATTTTGTTCAAGAGAGGATAGAGACGCCATTGGTAACTTTATTCTGTGTTGGTGTAGTCACGAAAAACAATCAACAATACCCTTATCTCTTTTTGACATGTTTCTTGATGGAACCTCAATATCAACTGTAGGATTTTGACGTGTTTAGGACTTCTAAAAAGGTGTCTTCGTTTGGAGTTTGTGGCAACTGATGGAATTCTCTTCTTTGCTCTTTGTTATAGTATCTCAGTTCCCTTTCACTCATAGAGAACAAGTTGCATGACAAGATTAGAAGCACAGGCTAGCAAGATCTCTAACTATGATACCACTGTAATATATACCCCAATTTTTTTTTTGAAATTTTGCAACTGAAATACAATAAAATGCCCAAGTCACTTTCTAATCACCTAGTTCCCGAGTTGGGTGAGGTGAGAGGATACAGTGAAAGGACCACACAACAATTAGATTGCAACAGCTGAAAGGAATGCGCTAGGCAACAAGCCGGCTGATCCCACTTATTCAGTGGTGTGCTATGCAACTAAAAAGAAAGATACTGTAATGTCCCCATTTTTAACACTTCACTTTTCAATGATTGATAGCCTATTCTCGATGCGCTGTAGGCTAGTCAGTGGCAGAATTAGGGTTTCCGGCTGTTTGATGGGTTCTTTTGAAGATTCGGGGGTTTGTATGTTGGAGTTTGGTTGTTTGGATTCTGGATTCCTTCTGGGTTTTCAAAGAGCTTCATAGAGATATGACATGCAACTGCGTCAGGCAACCTTTCCGGACTTACTATTTTTAGTAAGTTATGACAGCTACATCTCGGAGTTTGGAATTTTGGATTGCGGATTCTTTCTGGGTTTTCAGAAAGCTTCTCAATGGTATCGCATGCACTTTGATCCGAGCAACTTTCTAAATTTACTATTTTTAGTAAATTCTATTTTTGGTAGTAGATAGGTGGGCTTCAGTTCAGTTGGCTTCCCTCTGCAATCAATTCAGTTGGTATGGTTGTTTGGGCCTTTTGATGCATTTTCTGGAGAGATAAGTATTTTAATTAAAATAATGTTATATTATAATGTTATAACCCTTTGGCCTAGCTTCATGACTTTAAGTTGTTCTGAAAAGGGGGACCTCATGGGTGGACGCATCATCAGGGAAAGTTTTAATATTTCTAAGGTCAAATATTGCTCTTGGAGGTGGGACGCCAACTTTTGGAGAGAAGATTTTAAATTAAAGAAAAATTGCCTTTATGAAAAAGGATGCCATCTTGAAGGAAGATTTGGTCAAGTCAAAACCCTAAAACCATCTTGTGGAGGGGGCGCACCTTCTAGAAGCATCTGGAAGTGTCTTGTCAAAATTATAAAAGGAAGTCTTGGGTCTTCATTTCATTATCTTATGACTTCAATATTGTTATGCTGCCGAAATGGTAACAGGATTGCTTCGAGGAATGAATGCCTCCTAGCTTGGCTCTTCTTCTTGCTTGAAAGATAGCAACTAGTTGAGAGATAGTTTGTAATAGGTTTGTCTTGCATTTCAGTTGAGTATCTTGCATTTTTGGAGTTCTAGTTTTGCTTTTCAGTCTCATTTTGAAGTTGCTGAATATCATAGCTGATTGTAAGAATTGCTCATATCTCATGAAATACAAATATTATTGTTCTGGGCATTGCATAAATCCTTTTCTCTATGTGGGGCGACCATTCTTTCAAATTTGTAGATTTTTTAATGCAGATTTGGATTTTTAAAAGCAAAATCGCCCTTCTCCTTGGCCGTACCATTCTAGGCTGTCTTGGGAAGTGTGCACAAAAATAATATTGCATTTTGTTGGTCATTTCTTAGTCTAGATCTCATTGTCATCATCCTAGCTTTCGTTTGCATCAAGTCTCATGTCATTCCGGCAAGTATTGAGTGAGTTGTGAGTATTTTGGTGGGTTCTAGGGTTGCTGATTGCTTCATTTCAGTTGCTGGTCTGTTATATCAGTCATAGATAAATGCAGATTTGTGAGGAGTTTGAGTCCAAAGAGGTTAAATAAGCATTGAGGAAGTCTTATAAATTGTTGCAGCATTAAAGAGCTTGGATTACTAGGCTCTGGCGAGCATTCTAACATATTGTAAGTTGATTAGTAGTACTATCAGCAATTCTCCTCTCTATCTTTCTCTTATTTTATTGTACTGCCCGCTGAAAAGTGGAAGAGGCTGGCTTGCCGCCTATTTACATTTTGAGTTGCATTGTAATTCCTTAGTATCTTCGCCATATGGTAGCTCCATTCCCTCCTTGGGTTGGAAAGCACATTCTTGGCGTCAAGTTTACTTTCAGTATTGTAATTCCTTTCCAGTTGTACTGACGATCCTCTTGCCATATGACAACATCTTTCTCATCTTGAGATTGAGTACGCATTCTTGGCAAAGAGTTACTTGCAAACTACTGGTTTGGGTTTGTGCTAACCTTAACGGGTGCTTCTTGGTTGATGTGTTCTTGAAAAAATTGAAAAATTGGTCTGGTTCATTACAGATACTTCATGCTTATTCAGCGGAGTGCAAATCACAAGCATTCACTTATTCAGTGGGGTGAATACATCCAATATTCTCCACTTGTGCATTGGGGTTGTAAGATTCGAAAATATAAAATAGCTAAGACCAAGTAGCAACCACTCTACCTAAGATCTAAGCCAAAATTCCAAATCTAAACGAGAGAGCACGAATGATCAAAAGAGAGCAAATAAGAACAAAATTACAAAAGAAAACTCCCCTATCATAGTTGATTCATCTCCCTTGCTTCTCCATTCTTTCTCAAGTTGCAAAGCTTTGACCTTAGATTTTGAAGGGCTTGAATACTTGCAAATGACAATGACAAGATAGCAAGAACTTTGGAGAAATGTGGTTGTAAAGACAAAATGGAAGAGAAGACCTTTTATAGAACAAATTTTGAACCGGACATGATCGATCTTCTAGAAAGATGCCAAGATCAACGGTGGAGGATTCATGCACCAAAAAGTGGTGGGCTAGGGACGACTAAGGATAGACGGTGAAGATTGAAAGAAGACCAGAGAGAATCAACGGTCAAGATTTTAAATGAGAAAGTGGAGGGAAAGTAGTGGAGAAAATTAAATGGGAGAGCATGTGGGCCATTAAATAATATTTTTTTATTGAAGAAGAGAATCTTGACAATGAAATCATATTATTATTTAATTTGGGAGAGAAAGTGGAGGAATAAAGTAAATTATTTAATTCATGGAAGGCATCTTTGACCACATTGTAAATTTGGTAAAAGATATGGACGAATAAATAATCATTTTAGATTATTTATTTATAGAGAAAGGGAAAATGAATATTTAATTTAAAAGTTCTTATGCAACTATTTGAATTAAATATAGAGGCAAGTGAAGAAAGAGGAATCAAATAATTAAGTCCAATTAATTATTTAATAGAGGAAAGGTGGTAAGAGGGAGTTAAATAATTTTAATTATAGAAGAATGAAAAAGGGTCAATGAATAGATAAATAATTAGGAATAATTATTTAACTATAGACGAATAATGAAAGCAAATAATTAAATAAATAATAATTTATTTAATTATAGAAGGAAAGAGTGTTAGGACACAATTCAATAAATAATTTAATTGATTAAAGATAATAATTAAATAATTAAAATTACTTAATATGTTAGGAAGAAGACCAAGACGATGGAAAAATGATGCTCGCAGACCAAGACATTTTTCAGTGTCTACAGGGGCAAGTAAATAAATCAATGAGCATAAATCAAATCCTTTCGTGGTACTACAATCCAATGTTTACAATGATAAATTAGGAGCAATATAATTCATATGATTGCTGCAATAAATCAGAATAAGCTGAATAACATGGGATAAGCAACATAATCAAGAACCCATAAAGTAGAATACCTCAGATTGATGATATTTGAGGTTGAGGTGGTCTAATATAACTCTGGGAATGCTAGCAACTGGAAAATCAGAATTTCACCACTGCTAGAAACACTTAGGACACACTACAGAAAGGTATATTAATCACACCAAACAACATAATGTTGAAAAGGAACTTCAAAACTCCTTGTTACACACCCAAAAGACACTACCAATGATGACAATAACGACCAATAACAAAATATGATGTAAAAATGGACTGTAATCAAGGTATTTACTGCTGGCATGACAAATATAGAAGTTGTATAGACCCCTACAAAACTTCAAATGCGCAAAGTTCAATGTCCAAGTTCATGGAAGATTATCTCTAGACCAAAGCGCCTCTTAACAAGGTGAAATGGGCTCCCTAAATGAGGCGATTCACCTCCCAGCTCACACACCCCTCCAAACATCACTGTATGACCCAATTACATGGTACAACCTCCTAGAAATATTCATCAACTCGCCTTTGAAGCTGTATGCTCAACATAAAATCATGTCACTCCAATTCAAACAGCAATAACAATCAATTTGGAAACTCAGAAATAGCATTCCAAGAAGTAGGGCCAATGATGGAAATTTCTTGCAGCATGGGATGGCCCATAGTAACAGAAATCTGGAAAAAAACCCGATTAATCCCGATTTTTTAAAAATCTGCAGGCTGGACGATTTTTTCCCTGATTTTTTGAAAAAATATTTGACCTTTTGGTCAATGATATTTTCCCATTTCAAACTGCAAAATTGGCCAAAACAATGCATTTAAAACCTGCAAATAAATGCAAATAAAATCACGTTGGTTTTTGCACGAAAGAAAAACCATGTGACCATAGCTTTTTGTTTACTATTATGCTTTGATAGATTTTTTCAAGCATCCATAGCTTGTTTGAAAGCACTTGTTTTAGGCTTTTAGCCATAGCAGCAAGGCAGTGAACTGTTTGATAAAATGCTTTGGTAGACATGTATGAAAAATGTGGTAGCATAGACAAGGCAGTGAACTGGTTGAAGAATTGCCTCAAAGAAATGTGGTTGCTATTGATTGTTATGGCATTCCATCACCATGTGACCACATTTCTTTGAGGCAATTTTTGATCCAGACAATGAGTGGATTGCTGGTGATGAATTTCTTGAGGTGAGGATTTTGAGATCCTAGCGGAGTCCAACTTTGATACTCATTTGACTGAATGACTTAGGAGGGGCAAAGCCCTAGGAGCTTCATCATCAGGGCTTGCATCCCTCCAGCATAGCTCTATTTATAGTAGCAACTAGCAAGAGTCATTGGCTGCTTTTAATTTTTTGAAACTTTGTACTCAGTTTATAGGTTGACTTTGTACAAACTATATTATAACTGAAATTTTGTCATCTATCAGTTATGCATTGTGAACTAATGCTTTGAAAGATGTGGAATGCAATGTAATCAGCGATATGAATATAAACAACAAAATCTATTTTCTATGATTCATTAGTTAAACTCTCTACTTTATTTGCTCTCTATAACTCTACTGCTATGGAAATGCCTTTCAATTAAAAAAAAACAGTTTTTGTCTCTTATTCTACATTTTTTTTTTTAAAACAAAAGAGGCAATGCCACTAAAATTTATTAAAATGAAAAGGAGATACCTAGATAAAAAATTTCCTCCATTAGAAGAGGTATCAGTGAGAACGAGCTTAGATATAGTGAGGCTCGACAAAAGCAAACTAGTTAGAAATAACAGATTATCAAACCGGATGGACAGGCCCCATATAATAGCCATACGAAGAAAAGGTTACAAAAACTCCATAGGATAGACAAAAGAGACATATTCAATGTAGGCTCCATGACAATAATCGCCTTATTCTACAATAATTTACATTTTTTTATAACTTCAATTTTTTCCCGATTTTTCCAAAAAATCTTGAACTTTTGGTTTGCCGATTTTTTCCCCAAAAGATTTATTTGCACCTATCTTGTCACCAATCCCCTTCAATCTGAAAAGATCACATATTCATTTACAAGGCAAGGAAAACACTACTCAGAAGACATAAAAAAATGTTCGTTTTTAAAGTAGCCCAAACAAAAACTTATCTTGCAAGCACAATTGTAACTTCTGGACGAAGCAACCAAAGCAACTAGGGGGATTTCATCCCTAAAACTAGCAATTTCAAAAGGGTTTTTCCTCCTCAAGAAATAATGGAAGAACTCAAGTTCTCAACAATATCAAAAACGAATTCATTTCATGGCTAACCTTGAAAATGAGCTTGCATCGTCCTTTTATAACTTTTCTAGAGGGAAAAACCTTTGAAAAAAATAATAATACCTTCTCTTTTCCAAAATGAACTTTTTGAAAAATGAATAATAATTCAATGTGCAAAATAGCCCCCAAGGTTAGGCTGTAATGTTCCCAATTTCGAATCAGCATATAATTAAATAATTAATTTAATGTTGTCAAGAAAAAGGTCAAAAAATAAAGACAACTTAAATTAATTATGGATGCAAAAGTAACTTATGTTTTGAAAAGTTAAAAATAAATAAATAAACTTACTTTTGAGGGGAATTCAAAAAAAAAGAACTAAAATTTAAAGATGGGGAAAAGATGAGAAGTCAAGAAGACAAAGAGTTATGAGGAGGATTGAAAAAGAATTTGCAAGTGCTTGTTTGAAGATTTTTGGATTTGGGTTTTTGGAATAGGTATTTGGCTAGATAATTTTCAAAAGTTTGTGAGGTCTGAATTGTTTTCTTCACAAAGATTATCATCTTTGGGGTTGAGAGACACTCCCTGAGTGATTGCTGGAGAAATCACATAGGTTTCTTGCATGGGCTTAAATGATTGGAATTGTGAAATTGGTTTAAGACTCTTGGAAAAAAATAAATCTTTAAGATTTAAATTGAAGAACTGAAGAAATTGAGATCTCTAGATATTATTTTGTTGGCTGGAAACTTCAATATGTTTCGTATTAATGTTTGGGTTTCTATATAGGTTATGTTTTGAGTTGAGTGGTTACAAAAGACAAAACTACAATCTTGGTGGATGGAATATGCAGATTTGGCATGTTAGGAAATTCTTAAAGAATTAATGGAGGAGGAATTTCAAAGAATTACAAAGCTTCGAGAAGAGTCATCCAGTTAACACAATCATTGAATATATTTATGAAGGGAGATTTCATTATTTAAATCGGGATTTGTATATTTTATACAACATACATTCACTCAGCACGCTCTCTTGTCTTGTAAATCATCCTCTCGTGCGCTGGAATTCCAAAAGCTTCGCTGATAGTTGCAAGAGTGAGGTTGGTGAATACTTGACCATCTGGTGAGACAATAGACCTGTGATCAGGATCATAGCAATTAGCACACTTCATCATTAACTCCGGGCACTAAATAGCTGGCGGGAAACCAGCATCTGCATACAGCCCACTTCGAACAATGTTGTGTGAAGTGATCGAAGGACGATGACTGCCAACTCCCATCATCCGACTTTTAAGTCTCCAAGTTGAAAGAACCCAAATTTGTATCAGTCAGCTTGCTCAGCTTCTTGATAATAGCTTGCCTGGATGCAACATTGCTATCTCTCCCAGTTGCTCTTACTTCAGCCATCCTGCAAAATAATAAACAACCATCAACAATTAACTTAGAAAAATAAAATATCATGGGGCTGCCAGTTGACTTCTAGAATTGAGAAGCTGCAACATTATATTTCATTTGCAAACCTCAACTTCTCCTCTAACAATTTCGAACTTTCAACACTTAGAAAGTTTCTTGCAAGTAAGCTTCAGCGACTTCACAACTTAAAAATAAATCAGCCAACTCTACTTTCAGCAACTTCATACTTCAAGTGCGAATTAACTTGAGCTTCAGCACACAACAATTCTTCTTCTTCAAGTCGAACTTCTTCAACACTCAGCTCAGCCACAAACTTGCACTGCAATCTCAACCTCAGAGCTAGAATCGAACTTCTTCAGCTGGTGGAGAAAAATGAATAAACTTTCAGCTCATATAGGCAAGTCAAATTCTGGAAGGAAGCCAAGTTTAGCTAATTCATTAAATCTCCACTACTTCACAGCAGGAATTCGAATTTCCCTCCTTCTGGCAATTACAACACTTGTCACCCGGTGTCTAGAATCTTGACCTTCTAGAATTTCAAAAGATTCATCTTGATTGGCGTATTTAGCATTTAAATTCATTTTGAAAACATTCACTTCAACTCACTCTTTAAGAAATTTAATTCACCAGCTGAAGCTTTGACATTTAGTTTTACTCATCTCTGACTCTGGAAGATTCATCTCACGAAGAATTCGATCAAATTCATCTAGGCAATCCATTTCGAATTCATCGTCTAAGGCATTTTATTCTTGAAAACACATTTTATTCATTTTTCCTTAGGAAAATTTAATAATTCAAATGCCGATCAAAATCTCCATCACGAAAGCCTTGGTGAAGTGCAGAAGACTTTAAAATCCATTCCTTGTCGAAGACGTCCGATACCCAGAAGAAAATTTCCCTCAGAATGTATCGAATTCATGGGTCTACAAACGAAGGGGTACATTTAATTTTTTTGGATTTTAGACCTTCGAAAAATATTTTTCATCAGATTTATTCAATTCTTCATCCCTGGGCGTGTTTTCCTGCTCTGACTTGAAAATTCTCATCAATCTCGCGAAGCTGGCATCCTTTAACTCATCCATCACCAATTCATTCATGCCTTTGAAAATTTCACATCTTCTCCAACTTAGGCGTATTTTTCCTAAGGAAGTGGAATTTTAAATATTAGCACTTAGGAGAAATATCTTATCAATATCATCAATATTAGGCATCAAGGAGGAATTTGCCTTAGAAAATTTCACTCATCCTTAGTCATGGCGCATCTTGCCTGTGGTGAGGAATTTCTATTAACACAGTTTCAATGACTAGCATATTTCCTCATTAAATTTTACCCCTAGCATGAACTTTGGGCGCATATAGCACATCATGGAGGATGTTTTTATTTCAACGCCTAGCATATTTTCACCCATATTACCCTCACCCTGGCGCATTTAGCACATACTAGCCACGCCTTGGCAATTTTTATCACTTTACATCTTTTATTCTTTCTTGGAATCTTGACCTTGCTTACACATGGGCGCATTTAGCATGGTGAAGTGGATTTAGCCTTCAACACCTTAACTCTTTTTCCTCCACTTTACTTTTACCTTGTCTTCATCTTAGGTTGGGCGCATTTAGGGGGTCTAGCAAGATGAGATTCAACACTTAGGAATTTTTCTAATACTTTCATCCTTGAAGAGGGCGCATTTGAGGGGTGGTGAAGGATGAACTTCAACACTTAGCATCTTATGGCTTCCATCACCTTGACTTAGCATGGGCACATTTGGCATAGGCAGGAGGATGAACTTTCAGACTTAGGATTTTCCAGCTGCCTGCTCATGCTTTAATATTTACTATAAATAGTAAGTCTTTTGATTTTCATATCTCTGAAGCTCGGATCGATTTGAAATTTTAACCACAGGATCCTCATGACTTACTTAGCCTGTTCACATTGCCATCCTGAGCTGACCTGCTAAAAATAGCACATTTATGAAGGTGGTTTACTATTTATAGCAATTGCTTGTTTCGAAGACCTCCACAACTCCGTTCGACTTGAAATTTGAATGACGTGCTCCTCATGGGGTGACCTGCTCGTTCACACTGGCGCCTGTTGCTGATTTACTATTTTTAGCTAGTTTCTGGAACGCCTTACTATAAATAGTAAGTGCTCCGATTGCCTCCAAATTTTACCGGTGGATAGCTTGAAAGATGCTGATCGCAGTGGGATACACTGGTGTTCAAAAATTCTGGCGTTTTACCCCTCATTTTGGGTCCCAAAGCTGGAAAACCTAATTCAACTTGCATGTATATCAAATGACCTCGGTTTGACCTCGTTTTTGTTGCACTTTGCCCTGTTTGTGGTTCTAATGCGCCGGGCAGCTGCCGGAATGGACCTGCTAAAAATAGTAAGTCTCTGAAAACTGATCATCTCGCTTTGCATGTCACATCACTGCGTAGATCTTGAAAAACCCATAAAGAATCACCTGACATGCGCTGAAAACCCTGACATGCAAACCCTAAAAATAGCTTCGGAAGACAGCTTCTAAAAAAAGTGTTGATCCCGGTTTGCATGTTACACCGTTGCGAAGCCCTCGAAAAACCCACAAGGAATGTGTAGACATGCAAAGAAAGTCTCAACATGCAAACCCTAAAAATAGCCTTTGAAAGATGAACTCTGAAAGTGATCATCTCATTTTGCATGTTATATCGTCGCGAAGTTTTCTGAAAACCCAGAAAGAATATCCAGACATGCACTGAAGGACATTGCATGCAAACCCTAAAAATTTGCTCCAGACGCTGAATTTGCTAAAAATAGACAGTTGTCCGTTTCAGCTCAAAATTTGCAGATGAGCAGTTTGACACGTTCTGGATGCAGTGTGACTGTTGAAACTTCAAAAATGTTGAAAGAACGCCCTGAATTGGACACTTACTAAAACTAGTAAGTAGTCGGAATTTGATGAAACTTAGCTGGGAGCTTGCTGGAAGCACACTGACATCATCGTTAGCCTGAGATTTCAATTTATTCACTTTATTGGACTTCAGATTGACCAGAAAAGTACAAACCCTAATTCTCAGATTTGGCCAAAATTTCACGTTTAAGCTCACAGACGGGCACATCCCCGGAAAGTGGACAGCAAAAAGAGACAGAAAGAGAGAGAGAGAGACAAAACCAAAACCAAAAGACCAGAATGGAGCAAAAATTAGGGGGTCCCCATTTTGAATGGGACGATGTGTGAAAAGGTCACAACAGGTCTCTTGTCCTTCTTATGTGGGAAAGACTTATTTGCAATTCTGAAATTGAAACCAACCTTGATGGTTCTTGTCCTCAAAGCCCAAGAATTCTCTCCACAATTCAACATCACTTATCATAAGTTTGCATAATCCAAGTGATAGCAAGAGGGGGGCTATAAATAAGACTTGAGTCCTAGGAATTCAAACTTCAATTCCCTCCAAAAGGGATGCCACCCTTGGGAAATATTATTTAATTCAAATTTCACTAAAAACCTTCAACATGGGCGCCCACTTTAGCAAAGGCAAAAACATCTTTTAAAAATAACTTAAAGTTGTCATGTCTAGGCGTGGGGGTCCAAGGGACCTTTTTAAACTTTATAATTTATAACTTAAGTTGCCAAACTTTCCTTTTTCGAACTCCAAGGATGGTGGAAGCATTGAACTACCAAAATTCACAAAACTCATCACTGAAAATGCCACCCCTACCAAAATTGGAAACCCAATATTGAATTGCTGCCAGAACGATTGCCAAAAATAACACTTACTAAAAATAGCAAATTGCTAAAAATAGTAAATTTGTCCAAACTCAAAATTAGCCCAATCTGAGATGTAACTATGACTTACCAAAAATAGTAAGTGCTAAAAATTGACATTGCTAGAAATAGCTATTCTTCCCACCAAGGATCTTAGAAAACCCAAAAAAACCCAAAAAACTCTCTGGAAAACCTCTGCAATTACCCCCTAAAAAGTAGACAAGAATCCTCCAAGAATCTTGAAATCCCTTGAAATGCCTCTGAATGGCCTACGAGACTCTGGAAATAGGTTGACGATCACAAAAAAGCTTAGGACTGAGAAGGAGACATTACAGACTAAGGCCCAACCACTACACCAAAAGGTCGGCCTAGTAGTGAGGGCGGCTACCCAAGGTGTTCAAGGGTGAGGTTTGCGTCCCACCAGCCTCGAAGGTGAAGACATAGAAGCCATGAGCATAGTGAAAACATGGCCATGGAGCCCCACCATCTGGTTATCAGGTACACGCCTGCTAGCACAATAGATTAGGACATTTATCGGGGTTTAGCCCTTAACACACGGGACATTACAGCCCACCACACTTCGTAGGGCTCGACCTCGAGACCTTGGCTCTGATACCATTAAGGCCCAACCACTATACCAAAAGACCGGCCTAGTAGTGAGGGCGGCTACCTAGGGTGTTAAGGGTGAGGTTTGCATCCCACCAACCTCAGAGGTGAAGGCATAGAAGCCACGAGCACAGTGGACACATGGCCTTGGAGCCCCACCATTTGGTTATCAGGTACGCACCTGCTAGCATGACGAGTTAGGACATCTGTTGGGGTTTAGCCCTTCACGCATAGGACATTACATTCCAATTCAAATTGGAAGTGTTGGGAGGTTAGAATTAACTAAATCTTGGGAGTTATAAAATCCCACGCCCAGGCATGAGGAAGCTATTCTTGGGTGATGTAATTCCATGATACATTTAAAATTCTTTTGCATTGAATTAATAATGAGAGTTGGAAATGCTAGGAAAAGGTGTGGTGGAGTGGAATTGTGGGAAGGTAAAATTTGGGAAAAAGGATTGATTTTGCTGGGAGAATCTTGCTGAGGAAAATTTCCAACGCTCAAGAGCAGAGAAAGAAATTTTTTGATGAGGGTTGTAACAGTGAAGTAGCAAGAAGAATTTATGAAGATACTAGCAGTAGGTTGAGTGTTGCAAGGGATTTAAAGGTGAAATTGCAAATGTTGAGACTGATCTAAATTAGTTTTAGTTTGATTTTGTATTGCACAATTAATCTTGTAATTAAACTTTCAGTTTAAATGAAGATTTGATTTTCGCAATGTGTTGTTGATGAAGAAGAATTGGAAATATTTTCCATTGGATTTTTATTTGCATATGCTTATGATTGTGGAATGAGAATGCATTTTATGTTATGGCTATCTGGATGGGTTGTTTGAAAAGACCCCCTTGTCCTTGTACTGCATCAGAACCTATAATTGTTAGAGTGAAATTTGTTGTGATGACATCATTTTCTTGATTATTCTTCTCTGCAAGAGTCACTTCTCTCTTTACAAGTTCAATTAACACAGGATCTTGCTTATGTGCATCCACCTAGGAGTAATAACAAATATATAGCTCATTACTTTTTCTGTGTACTCTTTCCCGTTCCACTATTAGTTTTCTTGTTCTAGTAAATTTGGCAATTAAAGCTTTGCACAGGACAATGTAGTGCTGGATTTGTGAACGTTTTCCAGCATTAAACACATGATTCGATTGGGTCTGAGCCTTGAAAGCCACCTTGGCCCAACTGCTACTCGATATTGGAGGACTGTAGTGGTGAATACTGAAATGTGACCTTATTATGTGTAAGAAACTATTTGCTCCTTGAGTGATGCCTTAGTTCAGCAAAGAGTCAAGACCAAATCAGGGTTTGCGCTTAACAAGCATTTCCAATACATATGTAGCCATCTTAAAGTTGAATAAGGCTTTAGAAATCTAAATTAAGGATAAAAATGCCACATAAAGCCATACAAAAATCATTACATATTTGCTCCATCAGCAATCTGAGACTCTATAACTAAAGTGAAAAATGTGTGATAAAGCTTTGGATTTCTATGGACCTTTCTTCCATGGCATGCAAGGTGACAAAAAGATTGACTTATGGAGGTGCCAAGTGCAAAATTGTGCCAAAATACTCAGTCAAATTTAAAATTTATGAAGTTTACCATCTACATAATTAGCCGATAGGCTATATATAGTGTGAACTTTGAGACAAAACCTGTCTCATGCCATAATCACTCCCGTGAAACAATTTTTACGCCGGTAACCACTCCTATGAAACAATTTTCCTTGGTTGTTTGCTGTTCATAACTGATATGTACTGTGAGGTTTGAGCCGGGAAGTCATGCATCAGTAAAGATTGTTTAATTGTCAATAAACAATTTTTGGATAGGTGGAAGACATCATATCGATTGTCCTTTTGACCATCCTCAGCTACGGTTTGATTTGCCTTGAATTTGCTGTTGATGCATTGTTTGCACTTTGCAAATATACTGTAAAGGATGTCCCTTCAAATCAGATAACCCTATGAAATATCTGACATGCTTTGAATTGTCATAAATTTGCAAAGGGCTAAGGACATTTTAGCGCAGAAATTGGGCAGTTGATAATTACTGTAATTATCCAAGGCAATCAAATCAGACAAAATCGGATCTCTCAAATAAATGAAAGCAAATCTAGCAAAATCTAATCTTGTAAAATCAAATCAATATCTACCAACTGCAAGAGACTAACTGCCCAATTGTGCTTATAAATAAGATTGTATTGAAGTTATTAAATTGTGGAAACTCACTGAGGAATATAGGAAGGCATTGAGAATCCTCAGTTACAAAAATGAATTTCTACAAACACATTCAGATCCCAAATTTCAAGCGACTTGGGACCCATACTCGCTATATCCCTATTTGAATGTGATGAAGGCAGCGCATATTTTTCTTCTGTAGACTGCTGATAAATTCCAGCAACACTTCGGCTATCCATGAGAGAACATAGAAGAAAAAGCTGATATCGTTATGCAACTTGACAAGATTTGAAATCACAAAAGGTTATTGCAACGCATATGATTGGATGACCATGGTGTCATGTCCCCAATTTGGAGCGATAAGGAGAATATATTAAATTAATTACTTATAAGGTTATTAAAAAAATAAAATAATAATTTATTCTAGAAGCTTCTTGACATCTCTTGTAAATTCTTTATAAAGAGCTTTTGGAGGGCATTTGAGATCATACTGGAGTCAATCACATTTTCTGAATATTGGAGAGCTTGAATGCTTGTCATAGCTGGAGAAGTAAATTATATATTGCAATATTATAAGAATGTATACAGTTTGAAAATGAAATGCAATTTATCTCAGCTAAATAATCTAAATGGATTTGCCAAGACTCTTGGCATACAACGTAACATATGTAAATCTGATAACACCTCAATGGCAGCCTCTTAACATCTGATATAAAGTGTTTACAATCTGATTTGAATAATTATAATGCATAGAACTAAGAAATGATCCTCACTAACAAATGCAGAACCTCAATATGCAATGCAAGTTGCTATGAAGTAAACTAGATGAAGTTGATGGAACCTGATATAAGATGGCAGCCTTCAGGAATTTATTCGATTCTCTTTGCTGATACAATCTTTTCCTTCAAAACTGCTGCATCCTTAACTCTTGACCTGCTAGGATACTCCATGAATTTTATTGGAATTTATGATAGCCTCTAAACTTGAAATCGCACCTCCTTCATGGCCGCCCCTGTTCTGACCCAGCAATGATAAATGCGAATTTATAACTTCAGAATCGACCTCCTATCAGCTCCAAGAATGATCTCTAAGCCGCCTAGAATAAAATGATGCAAGCTTCTAAACAAATTGATGAGAATGTTGGCTATGATGAGTGAAATCAACTTCTCCCAATGGCTGCCAATAGACTGAGTTGAACATAGATTTTAATCACCCAATCAAACTAACCAAACCAATATCAATCCTTCCAAATCTGCAAACACTAATCCTCAAATCGATTTTCCCTCAAGCTGCAAATTTGGCCAAAGGCCACAAAATTTGTGCACAATGTGAAAGATTGAATATCTTCCACTCTCAACTAGCTAGGGTTGGTGATGCACAACCAAAACCAGCAATACAAGTGAATTTTACTTCTCCAGCTATGACAAGCATTCAAGCTCTCCAATAGTCAGAAAATGTGATTGATGTTAGTTTTATGATCAGATAAATGCACAGAAAATTAATTCAAAAATCAGACACAATAACACAGTAGATACCCTGGGAAAACCCTCCTCTTGAGGGAGAAAAACCCAGCACCAATATATCTCTTATATATTAATTCTTGAAGAGAAACACTTGTACAAATTGAGGCCAATGAGAGAGGCCAGAATAATGCATCAACAGATGATACTAACACAGATTCTATTACATATAATCTGCTAACACAGAACTGAATACTTCATCAAGGTCGCACTTCACATATGATAAACTCGCACTGCTCTTTTAATGAATTCGCACTTGAGACAAAACAATGATCGAATGAACTGAATGCTGAATGGAGGGAACTCGATGAATATAAATACATGAGTGGATAAGAGACGTGTCTCTTCATTAATCTCTAAGTCGGCCTCCAAGAAGGATCGCGTCCAATAAGAAATAGGTCGGCATTCATAAGAACTCGTGCCATTAATATAAAGTGTGCCTCTTTACAATGTCGGCTTTAACATATAAATGGCACCTCTTAAATATTCCTGCCTCTTCAAGAATAAACATCTCTTATAAATTAAATAGCATTAAGCTATTATTTAATTTATTCAATAGATGGGCTGGAAGGAATCGCACGATGCTGATTATTATCTCCAACACTCCCTCTCAGCTAGGGAGATTACTTCTAGTTTTACAAGGCATATCACCTCAACGCGATGTCTACCACATTGGCTACAACCAAATGTGAAAAAGAATATCACCTCAGCGTGATATTAGATATCACCTCAACATGATATCAACCATAATGGCTACAACCATACTATGGTGTGTACAAGTGTTCATCACTTACGTGATGTTGTCACGTCAACATGACATTCACAAGTACAAGATGTGTCATGGAGTCACACACATGACATCCACCATGACTCTGCTCAGAGGGTGCAAACAAGGGCTTTCACCTCAAATCTCAAAGAGAAATGCATTAACAAGGGCTTGTACAATGTAGGATCCACCAAGTCTGAACTAGCTGCAACCTCCTTCAATTTATGTAGGTTGGTCTCAATAGGTGTAGACATGGATTTGCAATCCATTATACCAAATCTCTTAAGTATATCAATGGTGTACTTCCCTTGACTTAGAATCATCTCATCTGGTTTCTGCCAGACTTCTAATCCAAGGAAGTAATGCATGAGCCCAAGGTCCTTCATCTCAAATTCAGAAGTCAACTCCTTCTTACACTCGAGAATCAAGTGATCTTCTCCAGTAAGAATCAAATCATCAATATATAATACCAAAATTAATGCTTCACCATTGATTACCTTGAAGTAGAGATTAGAGTTAGCATCATTCTTCAAGAAACCCAAACTTGATAGGTACCGATCAATCCTTTCGTACCATGCACGAGGAGCCTGCTTAAGACCATACAAAGCCTTCTTCAGCTTGCAAACATGAGACTCCTTCCCATGAACCTCAAATCCATTAGGTTGCTCGATATAAACTTCTTCCTCAATCACACCATTCAGAAATGTTGTCTTCACATCCATCTGGTGAATTTTCCATCCTCTAGATGTAGCAATAGCAATGATGGTTATGATAGAAGTATAGCGAGCAACAGGAGCAAATGTTTCTTCGTAATCAACTCCCTCTTTCTGAGAAAACCCACGAGCCACAAATCTTTCCTTATACTTCTCAATGCTCCCATTTGCAACATGCTTGATCTTGAAGAGCCACTTCGAAGATACCACGGATTTGCCTTCGGGTCCAGGAACAATGTCCCAAACATCATTCTTGAGAATTGATTGGTATTCCTCCATCATAGCATCTTTCCAAACTTGTTGACTGGAAGCTTCCTCCACACTAGAAGGGTCAGACTCAATAATCTGACTCATCAAGGCAATATAACTAGAGAACTTATGTGGCCTTTTACTTTCTCTAAATGTTCCTCTAGGAGTTGCAAATCTCTCAGCCTCTTGCATAGTTTGTCTAGCCCAAAGAGGTCTCTTTCTTCTAAGCACAATATCGGTAGGCCCATCAGTAGGTTCCAAGGGCTCCACTGGATTAATATCTTCCTTTGGTTCGGAAGTCTCCTCTGAATCTCAGGAGTATGATCAACTTCCATATCCTGAGGAGTCTCTTCATTATCGATCTCCATATGAATTCCCCTGGATCTCCTGAATGCAACATCTTCCTCGAATGTGACATCCCTACTGATCTCGATCAACTTTTGTCCTGGAATGTATATCCTGTAGGCTTTTGATTTCTCACTGTAGCCCACAAATATTCCCTTCTTGCCATAAGGCTCCAACTTAGTTCTCTTTTCCTTTGGAACATGAACATAGACAGGACATCCAAAGATCCTCAAATGACTGACTTCAAGCTTCTTCCCTGAGAAGGCTTCTTCCAGAGTCATATTCTCTAAGACCTTATGAGGACTTATATTCTGAACATACACAGCCGTCCTAGAAGCTTCTGCCCATAAGAAAGTTTGCAAGTGTTGATCATGGATCATGGCCTTCGCTGCTTCCACAATTGTCCTGTTCTTCCTTTCTACAACACCATTCTGTTGAGGATTATAGGGGACACATAACTCCTTAATCCCTGCATCAATACAAAAATCTCGAAAGCAACTAGAGGTGTATTCTCCTCCATTGTTAGATCTGAGGACCTTAATTCTTACCAAAAAGATTCTCTACCAAAGCTTTGAACTCTTTAAACCTTCCTAACACTTCCTCAGATTCTTTAGATTTCAAAAAATAAATCCAAGTCTTCCTAGAGTGGTCATCAATAAACAAAACATAATACAAGAATCCACTTGAAGACGAAACAGACATAGGTCCACACAAATCAGAATGAATAAGGTCTAAAATGCACTTAGATCTATTTTTTCTACTATGGAAGGGGGCTTTTGAATTCTTACCCAAAGCGCATCCCTTGCAAGTTCCTTCATGCTCCTGATTGAACTTGGGAAGTCCCGTGACCATCTTCTCCATGATAGGTAATGCTCGGAAGTGGAGGTGCGCCAATCTTCGATGCCATAGGTCACATAGGCTTGAAGAATCATGAACTAATGCTTGAAGAGGACGTGTACATAGCCTATAGAGGCTTTCATGTCTAACACCAATTACTTGAGCTTCCTTGAAACTGGAATTCTCCATCCACACAAGAACTTTGCCTTTGGAGAAGGCAACTTGATATCCTTCATCTTCTAGGGTTGAAATAGAAATAAGATTGCGCTTGATTCCTGGGACATACAAAACATCTCTCAATTGAAGTGTTATGCCGGAATCCAAATGAAGAGTAGAGGTCCCAATTCCTTTTACGGAAAAGCCAACATCATCTCCAATAATAACTTGTTCGGAAAACTTTTTCTCCACCAAACTTGATTAGTGATCCTTAAATCCAATGATGTGTTGAGAAGCACCACTGTCGATCAACCAAGTACTAGTATCCGAAGGTACATTGCTTGATAGAGCTGAATAGAACAAGTATTCACATGAATCCTTCTGCAGAGAGGCATTATCAACGTCTGCAATTGTGGCTTGTTGCTTAGGTCTAGTTGGACAATGCTTGGCAAAGTGCCCAAACTTATCACACCTAAAACATTAAATCTTGGATATGTCTCTCTTCTTCTTGAAGGGAGGTGCATCATCATTTCCCTTATCTCGATTCCTCTTGAAGAATCCTTTCCTTCCATCTTTTCCTTTCTTCTTTGAAGCATGGGAGGCGAGAACATGAATGTCTTCATTCTTTGAAATTTGACCAACGCCTCTTGCCAACAACCTTGATTCTTCTTGAATGCAATCTGATCTTAGGCGATCAAACTTAGGCAATTTTGATCTTGCACTGATTCCCTGAATGTAGGATTCCCAAGACAAGGGTAGACAATTGAGAGCGAGCATAGTCAAGTCTTTGTCATCAACCATATGCCCTATTGTCGAGAACTGATCTCTCAAATCTGAAATCCTCATGAAGTATGCAATTATTGATTCTCCTTTCGCCATCTTCACATGGTGAAGTTGTTGCTTCAGTGCAAGTGCTCGGCTGGTATTGTTGATTTCATACATTTCTTCCAATGTTTTGAACATGTCTCTTGCTGTCTTCAACTTAGAGATGATAGGAACAATATGATCCTTAACGGAATTAACTAATATCTTCATTTCCTTAATATCTTTCTTCACCCACTACAACTTCTCTTCTTCCTCCTCAGGTTCAAGAACACTAGACTCCACAAACTCACCCAAGTCATTTTCACGCAAGGTAAGCATGATCCTAAATCTCCATGATGTGAAGTTTGATGCTCCCTCGAGTCTATCCTCAATCTTCAAACCGTTCACCATCTTGACTAATGTAGAAAATGAACAAAGAAATATGGAGAGAATAGAGTATCGCTATTTAGGAACAAATCTGATCACGATCCTCTCAAACCCGCTCTGATACCATGTTAGTTTTATGATCAGATAAATGCACAAAAAATTAATTCAAAAATCAGACACAATAACACAGTAGATACCCTGGGAAAACCCTCCTCTTGAGGGAGAAAAACCCAACAACAATATGTCTCTTATATATGAATTCTTGAAGAGAAACACTTGCACAAATTGAGGCCAATGAGAGAGGCCAGAATAATGCATCAACAGATGATACTAACACAGATTCTATTACATATAATCTGCTAACACAGAACTGAATACTTCATCAAGGTCGCACTTCACATATGATAAACTCGCACTGCTCTTCTAATGAATTTGCACGATGCTGATTATTATCACCAACAATTGACTCCAAGATGATCTCAAATGCCCTCCAAAAGCTCTTTATAAAGAATTTACAAGAGATTTCAAGAAGCTTCTAGAATAAATTATTATTTTATTCTTTTAAGCTATGCTATTGGGTTCGCCCTTGGGAAGCCCAGGTACGATTCGGGTTCGAAATTCGGGTCCAGTTTGGGTCAAATACGCCTTGGGTTCGGTTTTTTGACTATGGGTTCGATAGTGTTCACAACTCTCACTGTGGGTTCAATCTAGGTTCGAAACCCTGACCGTGGATTCAAAAAGTGTGAAAATTTCGATGTGGAAGTCAAACGTAAGCCAATTTTGCAATTCTCAGTTCTTGCTTACTCGATCTTATGGACTTATTCCTTCCTAGCACAAATTGTGAATATTTCTCATTTGGTGCAGAAGACAGATTCCTCATTTTTGAACCACTGATAGCAAAGAGATTCACAATAAGACTTTAGCATTGGAACACTACTCCATACTTATCTTGTCTAGACTATAAAGGATTGAAAATTCTTAATTTGATACAATGATAGTCCTGAGATGAGAATTTATATAACCATGCCTATTTTGAAACTTCGCATCTAATACTGCATCAACAAGAACGTAAGAATTCTGTTACAAACTTCCAAGGAAAGGACACCCAAAAAATTGAAGAGCACAAAAGATTTACTGAGAGGGGTTGGGGGGGCAGGGGGGTGAATCAGTAAATCTATACAAACTTTCAATCTTTTCAACTTTTCAACAACTCTAAACTTTTATCACCAACAAACCTTTATCAACTTCAAATTCTAACACAAATCAACTATACAAGAATATTTCAATATGAACAAGTTGACACCAAGATTTTACGTGGAAACCCTTGTGGGATAAAACCACGGTACAAATAATGTACTTTATGAATTATATATGCTTTTACAAAGAATGTAGGCACCAACCTACTTGAAACAATTATGTAGTTTAGTAGGCACCAACCTACAAAGAGCACCAGCCCTTAATCCTGGTTTAGTAGGCACCAACCTACAAGGAGCTTCAACCCCTAATGCTGATTTAGTAGGCACCAACCTACAAGGTGCACCAACCCCTACTTGCCAAGCACCAACTTAGCAAAGATTATAATTTGAATGAATAGTGTTCCACCTTTAATGTTGCTTCCTCAACGGATGATGGACTTCTGCTCAAACACTCTTATTACAAATCTGGTATAATCAAATATTCCTTCTCACAAACTATGTCTTCTTCAACTAATGACAAACTCTTTCTATGCCTTCATCGAGATCTTCTTGTTAATGATATCTTCTTCACAAACTTGATGCAATCACATGTATCTTCCTCTTAATTCAGCCCTTTGTTGAATCTGCTCATATAAATCTTGTATGAACTCCTTCACAAATCTGATCCGAACTGTGCACAATCTCCTATTACAAAACTGATCATAATCATTCACAATCTTCTCATAAATTTAATCTTCAAGATGCTCTCTAATCTGCACTTATTCCTCTTTAAGCTCACACAGAAATAATATATATTTCTGTACTCTGTTTGTGTTTGGATGATTTATCTTTTTACTTGCACACACATAAACTGCAATTCTTTAATCAGCCATCAGCGCCTGCTTGTGTTCAGATAATATATCTTTTGTTCCTCAAACTCAGAAAATTTCCATTCTATTACTTAATCTGGTTGCTTTCAATCACATATTCAATGAATGCCATTACACCCAAATCTGGTTGCTTTCAATCACATATGATATTCAATTAAAGTCCTTCTGCTGTTCTGTTTTACACAGCCTTCAACACCACACCTGATTGTGTTCTAAAAATATATCTTTTTCTTCAACACACACAACTCAGCACTCTTCAGATGATATACATTATTTTACACTCACGCATACAGCATGTGCTTGGACGGTATAATCTTTATTCACACACAGCCGCTACAACTTCATTCACAAATAATTTTCAATAAAATCCACAACACACCCACACTATAATGTTTCCTTCACAAAAATCTGCTTGAATTCATTCTTTTATCTGTATACTCATATTCATATACCTACTGCTATGAATATGATATTTTTCCTTTAAATGCTCAGAAAATATTCATTATTCACACAACTTCAACAATCGCAAGTCACAAACTTTATATACATCTCTCCATACCTTGATGAAGCGTCACATCCCTTGTAAAAGATGATAGTTTTTGTCTTATGCGTGCTTTTTAATTTTGTCTTATGTGACTGCTCTTTTACTTAATTTATTCGTTGCTTTTAAACATACCTTTTCATTTTCATTAATCGCACCATGTCTTTATTTTTACTAATCGCTGCCTTAGGACTTTTTGTCTTTATCTGCCTTTTTTTTTTTTTCTTATCTGATCTTGTCTTTTCTGTATTTTGTCTTATGTGCTGCACAGAAATTTTTTGTTTTAATATTCAGAAAGATATTTACTTGTTTTTTGTTTTATTCACTTCCTCAAATCCTTCGCTGCTTTTCATAGATGTATTTTGCTTCCTTCTATTTGTCTTAATTATAATTGCTGATTTTATAAGTGTATTTGCTTCCTTCTTCAATATATAATATTTCATTCTTGGACAATCTCATATATGTGTATATCTGATTTTGTCTTCTATGTCTTCACTCAAGCCTGCAAAAACTCTCTATCTTAATACTGTATTTATAATGGTCTACTTCTTAATCTGATTGCTGCTCTTGATATGCAAATCATTCATTTGTTATTTCTGGAATATATTTCTTGTGTGTTATTGAGGAAGTCAACTAGCATACATTGTGTATATATGTTCTTCATAAAACAAATTGCAATCCTTCACTTGATATTGACTATTCACTTTGACATCAATGACAACTTTGCCAACAATCTCCACTGTGTGTCTTTGACATCAATGACAATATTTCCAACAAAAATATCTCAGATTTTTCTACAATCGGCAAGAAAAAGGCTCTGACTCTTTCACAATGTAAATAATTATGTAACACTGTTTTCTTGTTTTCCTTCCACATAGAAAAATGTTCACACTTTTCAGATTGATCAATGATCAATAATGGCTGATTGTAAACACTTGACATTTTTATGTTTGAACTTTTATTTATAATTTTATATCATGACATTCGAGTATCACTAATATTTTAATATTTGACTAGGAAAGTGGTGGTGTATTTTTGCTATGTTGTTTGACTATTAATATGGTGGTGTATTCTAAACTTAATTACTGCTGCAAATATGTATATATTTATGATTTTTATATGTTTTTGTATTATTGAACCCAACCCCAAAAAATAAATCTCTCGAACCGGCAAACCGGGTTCTCGAACCCGAACCCGAACCCAAAACCGAACCAGTAACTTAGCTTTTAAGTGACTTTTCTAATATTATTTTATTTTTAGTCACTTTAATATTAAATTAATTAAATATAAGGTTTTTTTTAATATTTATTTTTTTAATAACCTTATAAGTAATTAATTTAATATATTCTCCTTATCGCTCCAAATTGGGGACATGACAGTCCTCCCTTCCCAAATATTGCTTGCCCTCAAGCAATCCGCGACTGCCATCCCAAGACCACTACCATAAAATCTGGAGTAAGCCTATCCACCATCTGCTTGGATCCCAAATACCCCTGAGAAGGACTCCTCTTACCCACCTATGAACCAAGCTGAAGTCCCTGTCAATGTTCCAATTCACCAACCTGTGATGCCAACAATCCATCAAGTGAGCTTCTGGAATCTAGCTAGACCAAGTCATCAATTCCTGCTTGTAATCATCCTCTGAAATTATTGGCATGTCAAATACTGATGAACCCAAACTCCTTTCCTTCAACCCACCTCGCTGTGTGAATAATGCCATGATCACATCCTCCACATGTGGATCGAAAGCAAGCTAATGTACACTCCTAATAATGCAATTGAAATGGAAGTCTCCAACATACCCTGCCAAATTGTTAACATGAAATGTCATGTCCCCGTTTTTGGCGAGCATCAGTGATCGTGAGATTGGCCTATCATGAGACCCTCGTAGGCTGACAGAGTGGTTAGAGGGTCGTTTCGGAGCTTGGCTCGGCGTCAGATTGGCAGTATTGATCAATTGGCTTTCGTTCGGGCTCATTCGGAGATGTTTTGCAGAATTGCTATTTTTAGCAGTTCCTGGCAGGCAGAGTGGGACCACTGCTATTTTTAGCAGTATGACTTTGGCAGCATCCGGAATCACTTCTGAGTTCGTCAGCATCAGACGGATCGGTAATCGGATGAGTAACGGGCGAGATATTAATATTTAATTATATTAATTAAATATTAATTAATTAATGATTATATTATAAAGTTATAATTTTAAATTATAACTTAAGTGTTTTCCTTGAAGGGTGCGCCCATCATCAGAAAGGGGCCAGTTTGAGAATTAAAATATTATAAAATATTTTGGCTGGAGACTTTTGAATTATTAAAAGATTAAAATATGATATTTTAATTAAAACCCTATTATGGTGGAAATCGCACTTTTCAGCTTAATAAGGGTTTTACCTTGGTTTCTGAGGCATGATGACATTTTGAAAAATCAGGAATTGATCAAGCCTTGCCAGAGCACAGAGACCTTAGGGTTTCGTCTCGAAATCGTCGGAGAACGAGTCATCTCCTTCGAAGCAGTTCAGAGGATGTGAAATAACATCTGATTTATTGCCAGTTGAGAAATTTCTTCATGCAGGAGGAATTACAGAGCTTCAGAGAATTTATTGAACTTCACAGAGGTTTCTTCATCAGGGTTTCAGAGAGTTTATACATTCAGAAGGCAATACTTTCCAGAAGGTTGATTCTATTGTTATTTTGGAGGTTTAGAAAGAGGGCCGTACAAATTACTTGATTGCTGCTGTAGCCGTACTGTTTTGTACAGCAGGCCGTACCATTGATCATCAGAGGAAATTAAATTGCAAAGCTTCAGTACATTCCTTTCATCCAGAAGGCATCTTAATACCTGGGCGCACCTATTCATATCATTCAGAGACTTCAAGAGGGAGGCCGTACAAACTTATTTGCTGCTGTTAGCAGTCCGTACCTTCATTGTACCTGGGCCGTACTTCTTCAGAAAGGCGTGATAGCTCTTGAAGGGAAACGCATGTCTCCAGAGTTGCTGGCTTTATCCTCTGTGGGCGCTTGAACACTAGGAGCTATTTGAGATTGTATCTGAGGGGAGAAAGCAATATATTGCATCAGCCGTACCATCTGAAGTACATCATCAGCAATCAGATTTACCAGGTTTTACCAAATAAAAATCATTGTTTCTTCTTGCATGTCAGTAGAACTATATTGTATTGAGCTAAAATGAATGGAAGATGAAACGCCTTCAATCTTAGTTGTATTTTCCCTGCTTAATAGTCATCTAGCAATTTTTATTGAATTTATTCAATTATCTGCAAAAGCCGTACTGTCATTAATTGCTTAAAAATCTCAAAATTGCACAAAAATCCAAAAACCTTCAGAAAAACTTGAAATTCAGTCAGAAGCAGTATTAGGGGGAAACTAGGGTTTCTACAGTGGTATCAGAGCTAAATCCTGCCATCCTGAGGGTTTAGCCATCTTCTGCAGCCGAACAGTTTGGGCCTTATCGGTATTTATTTATTCAGGCGAGCTTTGGTTGGTTCGATCTGGCGGAAACATGGCTGACTGACAGGAATTACAGGACTGATAGAACAGTTAATCTTAGAACAGACTCCTTACAATAACAGAGGTCAGAACCGTGCAGAGGTCTTGCATGCACTCAAAGAACTTAGTGCAGGTCAACGGCGGTCAAATGGTGTATTACAGCAGGTGGCAGTTGCACTTCAGAGACTGGATACTCCGAGGAGATCGTCACCACCTGGTGACGATGACAGAAGTGTTACAGGTTCGCGGAGAGCTCCTAGGTCAGTGTCACGGACAGCGGATAGGCCTACGAGGCCCACCTTCACGAGACAGGGGCCCGTTGAGGATATACCAGGTGAAAGGTATGAGGGTTTGTTCGCCGGCACACTTAGGGCAGCGAACAACGAGTGGCAGTTAGAATCACCTGAGATTAGTGGGAGGATTACCATTGACAGGACACCGCAGAGCACAGAAGGTGAAGTGATGAGCATGTTTCGGGAGTATAGCAATCTACCTCAGAAGATTAAAGAAAAACTTTCTTTCATGAGTTACGTGGATGTGCACCCAAGTCTTGGCCATAAGACGGAGTTTGAAAAACAGAGATATCTCACTACAGCTCGTGAGTTGTTTACACCTGGAAAGGATAAAGAATCTACATCTAATGATTATACAATTCTTCATGAGAGTGATTTGGTATCTTCAAACCCCTATGAAGTAGGCAGAAATTTAGGTGATGAGTTTGACAGAAGTGCTGATTTAATTCGAGAACACACTAGCACAGCTTCGGGTAATGGCTTACCTACAGCGTCCTTGCATGAGATGACTCAAGAAATTTCTGCCCTGAAGGTTACTTCTGATTTTTATAACAGCGATGGTGAAACTTTGCGTGAGCATGATACAACAGTTGTTTCAGAGGTGCAAAGTAACCCTATTGAGTCATCACGTGAAGAGACTCCAGAGTTGGGTACTACAGATGCAGTTGGTATTGAGGACTTATGTTATGATGAGTCTGATTTTCCGGATCAGACCTTTGAAAACCAGCTAGAGGATTCATATGTTGACACGGAATCCCAGGATCATGCGTTGGATGAGCATGCAGTTACCTGTGGAGTAGAAGCGTGCGAAGATATTGTCATAGCAGCAACTTCTACCGTATCAGTTGAGCCATCCTTCGAGGTACAGAGCAGCAGTACCTTAGATGTTGAGGTGTGCATGGTTGAGAGCACACACGATGCTGCAGATCATGAGGTGAGTGATGACGGATCAGTGTCCTATCATAGTGCATATGGTGAGCCGGAAATCTTGTATGGGGGTCGTAAGTTTCAGAGTCCTCATCATTTGGTTGGGCAACTACATGTGGATGACACTATGATTACTACCGCCCTTGAGCATTTTGACGTTGCTCGTCGGATGTTGACTACCTACAGTTGGAGTCCTCTTTCGACAGATGAGCACAGTGATAGTGGTTTTCCCCTTGCAGTGGTACATGCACTCCGAGAGGCGATTGGAACAATGAAACAAAATTACCTAAGATTACTTGCGGACAGAGATTTCCTTCTCGAGTGGGATTGCATTTGTTATGGTGCATGGAAGGGAAAAGAGGAGCGGATCGATTTGTTCACTCATGAGCTTGAGGTGACTGCGAATTCATTGCAGAGCACCCAGTTGGCTCTTCGAGAGTCACAGTTACAGATTGAGAGGCTTACCGTGGCGTTGAGGTTAGCACAGTCTTCACCACCTTTGGACATCGTGCAGTCTTGCATGGCAGTGGTTGGTGAGGAATATATACCCATGGTTCATAGCAGTGTAGGAGATGTTGAGGATGAGGTTACCTCCATCTCGGTCACAGGATCAGTTGATACAGATAGGATGAGTGCACTCGACGAGAGTTGCAGTGAGCCACGCATTGCACCCGGTTCTCATGAGACTAGTCCCGTGATAGGTGATGCAGGGCAGATCATTGATAGTTCCTGTGACATGGTTGTTGATACACTAGAGAGTTGTGTGACAACCCTTGATACTTGTCCATCTTCACAGCAGATATTCAGAGTCTCATCCAGTTGGGAGATTGGTACTTGTGTTGATTTGTTTCCCTCTCCCGGAAGCAAATCAATCTTTTCATTTGATACAGTTGACTATGGTCGGCAGCTCGTTGAGCCTAGTCAGGAGTACAACTCAGTTTATTATTCCAGCGATTCAGAGATGGATGATTCCGATCAGGATGGAGTGATTGTGCAGTTTGTGAATAATCCATTGTTTGAAATTGATGGTGGTTCGATCTATGATAACCCACTCTTCGAGTTGGACGTTGATCGTACTTTTGATGTTAGTTCTGAGTTGGGTGATGATCGTAGTGTTTGGGATTGTTCCAGTGCATCGCAATTCCAAACCAGACTCACAGAGGAGTTCAATGAGGTGTACACGGTGAGGAGTGCTTACGGGTTTTCCTTTGATCCACCTGTACATGATTCGCATTCGATGCACCATACTTGTGCACAGGGTGATTCTTTCGGAGCAGCCGAGGGAAGTAATTCATCATGGTGTGCAGAGTTACCATCTTCACAAGATGGGATTAGGGGATGCAGGTACTTGACTCAGCAGTTTGCGGGGTATTACCTGCAGGGGCAGCAGTCAGTTTTACATCATGCCGATATGTATTTGACAGGGCTTGATAATTCTATGTCGCAGACTTCTCATATGAGTACATGGTTTCAGGGCGACTATGGTGTTAGTTGGCATGATGGCTTGGACAGTTATCACATCCATGAGGGTTTAGCAGAGGACAGGGAGAGATTCCGGACAGTAGATGCTTCTAGGAGATTTTATCTCTGCATGACGGATGGATGTAGATTTATATTGTATTGGGATTCCGGTGGAGACAGCGTTGGCACCGAGCATTGGATGGGTCCCATTGAGTCACTTCACTATTCTCAGCATGGTGAAGTTGGAGGCCATAGAGCGCAGTGGCAGCCTGAGGAGGACCGTCACGACAGACTCTTACGCTGGGTTTGGAATCCAGGCATTGATTGCGCAGTTGAGTTTGATGCCGCTACAAGAGATAGTTCGAGATGTCTGGGACATTACATAGTTTTCTTTTTGGAGCTTTCCGAGGATTGGAGTTTGTTTGCAGTTGAGATTGCTTGGGGTCAAGCAATTTTAGGGAGGGCGGACTGTCATGTCCCCGTTTTTGGCGAGCATCAGTGATCGTGAGATTGGCCTATCATGAGACCCTCGTAGGCTGACAGAGTGGTTAGAGGGTCGTTTGAGCTTGGCTCGGCGTCAGAGTATTGATCAATTGGCTTTTCTGCTCATTCGGAGATGTTTTGCAATTGCTATTTTAGCGCCTCGTGAGTGGGACCATATTTTAGCGTATGACTTTGGCAAGGAATCACTGAGTTCGTCAGCATCAGACGGATCGGTAATCGGATGAGTAACGGGCGAGATATTAATATTTAATTATATTAATTAAATATTAATTAATTAATGATTATATTATAAAGTTATAATTTTAAATTATAACTTAAGTGTTTTCCTTGAAGGGTGCGCCCATCATCAGAAAGGGGCCAGTTTGAGAATTAAAATATTATAAAATATTTTGGCTGGAGACTTTTGAATTATTAAAAGATTAAAATATGATATTTTAATTAAAACCCTATTATGGTGGAAATCGCACTTTTCAGCTTAATAAGGGTTTTACCTTGGTTTCTGAGGCATGATGACATTTTGAAAAATCAAGAATTGATCAAGCCTTGCCAGAGCACAGAGACCTTAGGGTTTCGTCTCGAAATCGTCGGAGAACAAGTCATCTCCTTCGAAGCAGTTCAGAGGATGTGAAATAACATCTGATTTATTGCCAGTTGAGAAATTTCTTCATGCAGGAGGAATTACAGAGCTTCAGAGAATTTATTGAACTTCACAGAGGTTTCTTCATCAGGGTTTCAGAGAGTTTATACATTCAGAAGGCAATACTTTCTAGAATGTTGATTCTATTGTTATTTTGGAGGTTTAGAAAGAGGGCCGTACAAATTACTTGATTGCTGCTGTAGCCGTACTGTTTTGTACAGCCGGCCGTACCATTGATCATCAGAGGAAATTAAATTGCAAAGCTTCAGTACATTCCTTTCATCCAGAAGGCATCTTAATACCTGGGCGCACCTATTCATATCATTCAGAGACTTCAAGAGGGAGGCCGTACAAACTTATTTGCTGCTGTTAGCAGTCCGTACCTTCATTGTACCTGGGCCGTACTTCTTCGGAAAGGCGTGATAGCTCTTGAAGGGAAACGCATGTCTCCAGAGTTGCTGGCTTTATCCTCTGTGGGCGCTTGAACACTAGGAGCTATTTGAGATTGTATCTGAGGGGAGAAAGCAATATATTGCATCAGCCGTACCATCTGAAGTACATCATCAGCAATCAGATTTACCAGGTTTTACCAAATAAAAATCATTGTTTCTTCTTGCATGTCAGTAGAACTATATTGTATTGAGCTAAAATGAATGGAAGATGAAACGCCTTCAATCTTAGTTGTATTTTCCCTGCTTAATAGTCATCTAGCAATTTTTATTGAATTTATTCAATTATCTGCAAAAGCCGTACTGTCATTAATTGCTTAAAAATCTCAAAATTGCACAAAAATCCAAAAACCTTCAGAAAAACTTGAAATTCAGTCAGAAGCAGTATTAGGGGGAAACTAGGGTTTCTACATGAAAGGATGATGTTGATGTGATTTTTGTGACCACACCAATTAGCAGAACAAAGTATCCGAAGGCTACTCCATTCTCTCTTGATCAAAGTATTCCATACTACGTACAACTCCAAGGTTCCGATAATGCAATGGAATACCCTCAGTTGGTTCGTTGTGATTTGTTGTTTACACGAGGGGACTTAAACAATTGTTCACAGGTTTGCAGCTGACAGTAGATTAATGATGTAGGGGATTTTCATGTGCGAGCCGAATGATTTGGCGATGAGGTACGAACTTCCTAAAACTAACCAAAAATGTACTGAATTTAAATGAGTGCAGGGTTTTAAAAGATCTAAATTCTATCCTAAAGCGGGACGTGGGATCAATCTCAACAGACTTTAACCAGACTTTGCTTCGCCTCACGTTGGACAACTTACACAAGGTCGGTGCAATCTTCAAGGGAGCGGTAAAAGATTTTCAAGTCACAGTTCAACATAAAGACACTATCAAGACGATGCATGCCAAGACGTGAATCATAACAGAAATTAAGCTTGTAAAGTTTTCCAATTGACCACACAAGGAAAACTTGTCGTCAGCAAGCTGCTACTGGTATGGATTAGAACGAAGTTGCCTTGATTAAACACCACTATCCACGATTAACATCTACTTGCATGAAAATGAAAATTACTCTAATCTAAGCTACTTGAAGTAGAAGGGGTGAAAAAATCTTGCTAGCTGCTCATAACAAAAGACGAATTCACCATCAATGAAAGCTCTCTTTATTATGATAGTTTTCACAACAATCTCTTACAAAGTTCTCAATGGAAAACTTTCCTTCTCCTCCAAACTATGTTATGCTAACAAACTAAGCTATCACAACTATCAGTCTCTCTACTCTAGTCTCTGATCTCTAATCTAATCTAATGAGATACAAATGAGGGGGGATGCCCCTTTTATAGTTGGCCCAGTCCAATGGACGGCGCAGATTACAATCAAATGGAGGGCTCAAATTAAGCCACATCAGCCCTAACCCTAAAATCCGCTAGAATAGGGAGTGGTACAATAAATGAATCAAAAGATTCCCACTCACTCCCAAAATAGCAAAGGTAATTAATGTCTGCTATCAGTCATCCAGAAGGTCATCATCCAGAAAGGCATTTTTGTTCTCCTTCTCCTTGGCTGCAAAATCAATGAATCTGGCAAGCACAACTTCAACTTCCTGAATTGAAATCAGCGGAATGTGATCAAGCTGGAACTCTAACACTATGACTACCTGCCCATGCCGGGTACAAGACTTTCTCCAAGCAACTAATGCGTCCTGACTGTTCTGAATAATGCTTGAGAAAGTTGAGGTGTTCTCAAAGTCATTTTGGACAAAAGTATTCACCTCTGGAAAGAAAGGTGGCAGCCTACTCCTCAAACTATCAGCAGTCACCTCATCAGAATTCATCCTCCCAGCAAAGATAGCCTCTAAGGTGTTCAGGACTCCATCAATAATGTTTGTCATGGCCCTTATGACTCTGGCCGAATCAGCCTGTGCTGCATCAAAGAACCCTTGGCCCGTGACAACTAGAGTACCAACTGATAAAATCATATCTATCACCTTCTTGAATCACGCCTCCCTCAATCAACATCTGTAAGAGAGTATGCATCAAAGCCTCCAAACGTTGAATAACCTTGCTCTGATAAATATGAGCATCACCCCAGCCCTGATCAACTGCCTCCATCTGTGTCATAATGTCGGAAGCTTGTTGGTGTGATAAGAAAAGTGGAAAAAATGAAGCTCATTCTCAGCTTCCTTGGCTGTCTGTAGTGAAGGACACACTTCGTCTGAATTTCCCATGATGATTGGGAAGTCAAGTCCTCCCTTCTTTTTCTTCTGAATTTTATCATAGGCGATGAGTTGCCTAGATATCTCTAACATCAAGATCTTGTTTGTAGGGTATTTGGACAATCTATATGGATATGAAGAAAACCCTTGCAGCCTAACATAAGTAAATTTCGGAAATTGGATAAACCAACAACCTCACCTTTCTATCAATTCTTGAGCTTCCTTCGAGATCCTGTGATGAGTCCTTTGCTGAAGTGATCTCGTTATGTGCATAGTGAAGGCATCATTGACGCTCTTGTAATGAGATGTGCTTTTCAAGTGTAGCTGCGGACAAGCCTCATGAATCTTGAACTGATGAGAGCCACATCCAATTGGCTCCTTGTACGATATTCCCCTGTACTTCGTCATACGAGCCCGCATGTAGATGATGTACGAGCCCATGTAAAATGTCTATCGTCCTCCTCAAACTCCGGAGCTGCTCGTGCAAATTATCACTAATCATCACTGCCTAGTTAATATGCTCCTACCTTCCAGCACAAGGTTGATGTAGTAAAACATCCAAGGTTCAAAGATGAACGCTTGGGGATAGCCTCCAACTCTGCTGAGCATCATAATCAAATCACAGTATTCCTGCTTTAGATCATCTAAAATTATATGCCTCGGCAACTTCATGCAAGAGGGCTTGGGCTTGTTCATCCAACAAGAGTTAATCATATCAGCACATCTTTCAAATGTTGAAGCATACATCCACTCAGCACGTTCTCTCGTCTTGTAAATCATTTTCTCATGTGAAGGAATTCCAAAGGCTTTGCCAATAGCTGCAGGCGTGAGGTTGGCAAACAATCTGTGCCATCAGGTGAGACAATAAGCCTGTGCTCAGGGTCGTAATAGTTAGCACACTCCATAATCAGCTCCAGACACTGAATTGCTGGTGGAAAACTAGCAGCTGCATATAGTCCGCTTCTGACAATATTGTGAGAAGTATCAAAGGACGATGGCCTCCGACTCCCATTATTCGACTTTTGAAAGCTTCCATGTCGAAAGAACCCAAGTTTGTATCAGCCAACTTGCCCAACTTTGAAGAGAATTTTGACTCCGACAGGAATGACTTGCTCAATTTCTTGATCACAGCCTATCTGGACGCATTTGCCTTGCTGGATTCGGCATTATTTTCCTTGCCAGTTGCTCTTACTTCAGCCATTCTACAAAAACAACAAATAGTCATTAGCAATTTAACTTAGAAAAATAAAATCACATTGGGGCTGCCAGCCGACTTTTGAAAATGAGAAGCTGCAACACTGTATTTCATCTTCAAACCTCAACTTCTTCTTCAGCGACTTTGAACTTTCAACGCTTAGAAAATTTTCCAAGCTAGCTTCAGCAACTTCAGCACTTCGAGAAAATCGGCCAACCTTACTTCAGCCACTTCTCAGCTCTAAATTTATTTCAAATCTTAATTTCATTTTCAGCTTCAACACTCTCACAACTAGAGCCCAAGTTCGAACTTCTTCACCAAGTTTTAGCTTGCACTGCAATCTTTACTGCTTCAAGTCGAACTTCTTCAGCTTGCACTTCAACAACTGATAAAGAAAATGACAGTCATCTCAATTCTTATAGCCAAGTCGATTTCTAGAAGAGGCCAATTTTAGCCAGTTTATTAAATTTCCACTACTTCACTACACAAATTCGAATTTCCCTCCTCTAGCAGCTACAACACTTGGCATTCGGCATCCGAAATACTTTGGCCTTCTAGAATTTCAAGAAGATTCACTTCACTGGTCAAGGCGTATTTAGCATTTTTAAATCATCTTTTGAAAATATTAACTTCAATTGTACTCTCTTAAGAAATCCATTTCACCAGCTGAGGCTCTGATATTTGATTCCATCCATCTCAGGCTCAAGAAAATTCATCTTCATGAAGAACTTAATCAAATTCATCTAGGCAATTAACTTCAAATTCACCATCCAAGGCATTTTATTTCAACATCTTTTATTCCTTGCCTTAGAAATTTTTAAAATTTTTACCCCTAGGAAATTCATTAGTCAAGCGTCCATGAAAAATCTTCATCTCAAACTTCTTGGCGAGCTGTGGAAGACTTTAAAATCAATTCCTCTTTGAAGATGTTCAGTACCCAGAAGAAAATTCCCTTAAGAAAGCGTCGAATTCATAGGTCTACAAGTGAAGGGGTACTTTTAATTTTTTGAATTTTAACCTTAGAAAAATATTTTTCAATCAAATTTATTCTTCATTCCTCATCTTTGGGCGTATTTTATTGCTTGGCCTTGAAAATCCTCTTCAATCCCATGAAGCTGGTATATTTTGACTCACCTTTGCCAATTTTATTCATGTCTTAACAAATTTCACCACCTTCTCAAACTTTGGCGTATTTTCCTCTAGAGGTGGAATTTTGTGTCTTAGAAATTTTTTAAATAATTTCATCAGCATGGGCACATATAAGGGGTCCAGAGGCATTTCTGTAATGTCCCCATTTTGGCTGACGTTGTTTGTTGAGGAGTGAGCCTATCAATTTGACCCTCGTAGGCTGACAGTTTTGATTAGAGGGTTGCCCTTGGCAGTTATCTAGAGTTTCGAGACATCACTCCATCAGTTGATTCAGGTTTGGGCCTTTGCAGAGACTTACAAAGTGATATTCAAACATTTACTATTTATAGTAAGTTAGGCAGACAGGGGTTACTATTTATGTCAGGGCACCTGGTTCAATTAGTCATCCTAGTTTCGACCTAGTTTGACAGTTTGATGAGCAAACGGTGAATAAGGGAGCATTTAATAATAATTAAATAATTATTATTATGACTTTATATTATAAAGTCACTTTAAGTGAAATATTAAAATATTAATTAATGGTGAATTATAAAGTAATATTAATACTTTATAATAGTGGAGTAATATTAAGATTAAATGAGTATTTATTACTCATTAAAAAAGGACGCCATTTATTAATGAAATTGCCTAAGTTTCAAAATAGGCGAATTTTATATTATTAAATGCATTTAAACTGCTTATTTGAAGGGGGTCGAATTTTTGAGGTATTTATTTCTCAAAGACAGAATAGAACTCATTATGATATGATTATTCAAATTTTGTTTTTTCTCTCTGAGAACAATTTGGAGTTGGAGAAACAAGGGTTTCTGCAATCAGGTTTTGGAGAACGTCAACTCTTCAGAATCAGACATACTGAGGCTGTGAAAGACGAGTTGAAGATTGTCTATCAGAGTGGCTTCATTCAGAAGTCGCATCAGAGCTTATTTACAGAGTTACAGATTGGGGTTACAGTCTGTAGTTGGGACGATTCTCTCCAGAAGAGAATCTAGCTTGCAGTGTATACCTATATTGATTATTTGGCACGCATTTGAAGATTGTACGGACTTTTTTGGTTGCTGGTTTCAGGCCGTATTTATCAGCAGCAAGGTCTTACTTCTTCCTCCAACCAAATCGCCTTGCCTTTTTGGTGTCTGCCTCTTCCAGTGTTGGCGCCTTGGTCATCTAGGGCTTCTACATCAGTTTTCAAGAGGGAGATCACAATAGTACAGCTAGCCGTACCATCTCATTATTTCTTTCAAGCGGCTGCAATATGTATCAGGTTTTCTTTAATAAAATCATTGCCTTTTTGCTTGCATGTTAACATTTCATCTTTGTAATCATTTGGAAAGACAAATAAATGAATCGCCTTCTATCTAGGAGTAGTTTGCTTCAGTAATTGAAATTTTTGCAATTTTATATGATTTTCAAACATTTATTATCCAAATTGTACCATTTCTTGATATTGCAAAATACCACAAAATTCACAAAAATACAACAAACAAACAACTATTGCATTCATCGTCAAAAGTTGGGTTGAGAGACACCTAGTCTCTTACAATTTCACATGCCTTAGACAATTTGCCTTTGATATTTCTCCCCTATTCATTCTCCAGTCATGGCGCATTTCACCTAGGGTGGAGGAATTTATAACACTTAGCAACAGTCTTAAGTTCTTAACTTCATCTTGGGCTTGGGCGCATTTGCCATGTCAAGGTGGAATAAGCCAACGCCTTAACACATGTGCTAACTTCACTTTACACTTTGGGCGCATTTGGCATGTCATGGAGGAAGTAGCAACGCCTTAGTTTCTTTTTCTAATTTCACCTTCATTTGGAGATGGGCGCATTTGACATGTTGAGAGGGAATTTTATCAACACTTAACACCTCTAGCAAGTTGGGCGCATTTGGGGTATGGAGGAGGAAGTTTGACTTCAACGCCTTTTGTCTTTCCCTAGCTCACTTGGGCACATTTAGGGGGTCAAGGAGGATTTAACTTTGACTTAGAAACTTTTTATGTCTTCATGAAGAGTGGGCGCATTTTGGGGGTCATGCAGGAATAAGCCAACACTTAACTATTTTCCACACTCCATCTTGAGATGAGGGCGCATTTAGGGGTAGGAGGAGGATTTAACTTCAATGCCTTAGAAATTTTTTTCATCACCATCTCTCCTTGAGGGCAAATTTAGGGGTAAGAGGAGGATTTATCAATGCCTTGGAAACTTGTCTTGGCCTCACACCATAACAGGGCGCATTTGGCATGCTGAGGAGGATTTAACTTCAGACTTAGAAAAAATTTCATGGCTTCTTCTCCTTGAGGACGCATTTTGGGGGTTGAGCAAGATTTATCAACATTTGAAATTTTCCATCCTTCTGCCAGCTTTACTTTGGGCGCATTTCATAGGGGGTGAAGGAAATTTCTCAAACTTAGGCATTTTTAGCTTGCTCGCCCTCGTTTACTATATTTAGTAAGTCCCCTGATTTTCATACCTCTAAAGCTTGGATTGATTTGAAATTTTTGCCACAGGACCTTCATGATCTAGTTAATCTGCTCACACTGCCATCTCGTGTTGACTTGCTATTTATAGCATGTTTCTGGAAGTGATTTACTATTTATATTAATTGCTCAGTTTCATGACTTCCCCAACTCTGTTTGACTTGAAATTTGAATGGTGTGACCCTCATGGGATGACTTGCCTGTTCACACTAGCGCCTGCTGCTGACTTACTATTTATAGTCTGTTTTTGGAGTGTCTTACTATAAATAGTAAGTGCTCAGATTGCCTTCAAATTTTACCAGTGGATAGCTTGAAAGATACTGATCGCAGTGGGATACATCAGTTTTTGAAAATTCCGGCATTTGACCCCTCATTTTGGGTCCCGAAGCTGGAAACCCTAATTTGACTTGCATGTTGCTCAAACAATCTCCGTTTGATTCCATTTATGTTGCATGTTGGTCAGTTTGTGATACTAAAGTGTCGGGGGCGGGAGGCTGCTAGATCTGCTAAAAATACTAAGTTCCTGAAAAAGTGACCAACTCCATCTGCATGTCACATCACTGCGTAACTCTTGAAAAACCCATAAGGAATAACCTGACATGCACTAAAAAGTCCTGCATGCAAACCCTAAAAATAGCCTCTGAAGGCGGCTCTAAAAAAGGTCTTGATCTTGGTTTGCATGTTACACCATTGCGAAGCTTTTGAAAAACCCACAAAGAATGTCCAGACATGCGAAGAAAATTCCAACATGCAAACCCTAAAAATAGCCTCTGAAGGCTGAGTGTTGAAAGTCATCATCTCATCTTGCATGTTATATCACCGCGTAGGTCTTAGAAAACCCAGAAATATTCTTCGGACATGCATTGAAAAACCTCGCATGTAAACCCTAAAAATTGCCTCTAAAGGTGAACTTGCTAAAAATAGAAAGTTGTTAGATTTGGCTCAAACTTTGCAGACAAGCAGTTTGACGTGCTCTGGATGAAATGTAACGATCAGAATTTCAGAAGTGCTGAGAAATTGCCCCAAATTAGGTACTTGCTAAAAATAGTAAGTTGTCAGAATTCAACAAAATTTTGTTGGGGACTTGCTGGAAGCATGCTAACTGCATTGCCAAACTCAGACTTCAATTCATTCACTCCATTTGGCTCCAAACTGGCCGAAAGATTGCAAACCCTAATTCTCAGACTTAGTCAAAATTTCACTTTTAAGCTCAAAGGCAGGCACATCCCTGGAAAGGCAGATAGCAGAAAAGAGACAGAAAGAGAGAGAGAGAGAGAGAGAGAGAGAGAGAGAGAGAGAGAAAACCAAAGCCAAAAGACCATAATGGAGCAAAAGTCCCCATTTTGAATGGGGTGATGTGTGAAAAGGTCACAACAGATGACTCTTCCCCCAATGCAGCAATATCATCATCATCATCATGAATGCCATCTACTCTATCCACTTCATCCACTGCTACTTCTGATACATCCTAATGAAGGGGAATGCTCTCCATGTGTTTTACCGATATATCCTTTGATGCTTTATCAGCTTTTCCCCTAAGCATCACTCTCCTACAATTTGCTGTCCAAAACTTAGTGTCATCTTTTTGAAATCTTGTGAATACTCACCCAATGAATAGAGCCACTAAATACCCAATATAGCATGTTTATCTCCCAAGTCCACCACATAGAAGTCATCTGTGACAGTGTAATTTCCAAGAGTGATACTCAATTGAGGGACCTTCCTTTTACATGTCAACCTATGACCACCAGCCACTATGATGTTGAACCCTTCAAAGCCTTGAGTGGTTAACTTTTGCTTCACTACCAAAGCTGAATCAATGAAGTTGTGTGTAGCCCCACTGTCAACCAAAACCGTGATGTGCTGACCATGTAGAATTCCTCTAATCCTGAAAGGGTTGAACATAGGTGAACCTGCTAGAGTGCCAAGGGAGCCCTTATTTTCCAGCTCCTCATCTGAACTGCTGTTGTCCTCGTCTCCAAATTCATTCTCACTGTCTGATACTACCTCAATGAGATGAGCTTTTCCTTTTCCCAAGCAACGATGTCCATTCATCCATTTCTCTTTGCAATGATAGCAAATTCCTTTCTCTCTACACTCCCTACGAAAATCCTCATCCATCTTGTTCTTCGTATTGTCCTTCTTAGAAGTAGACTTCTCTATATCTTTTGTAGGTGTGTTGGAAGAAGTTTTGTTCTTTTGGTTGCTTGAGGATTTTCTCTTTTGATGGCTAGACTCCATGTCTCTAGCTCTAGTGATCGCATCCTGAAGGGAATCTGATTTGAAGGCCTTAATCCAACCGCGAAGGGGTTCAGACAAACCCTCAATGAAGAGCATCACCAAACGCTGTTCTAAAACATTAGTCACCATAACTGCCAAACGTTGGAATGCTGAGACGTAGGAGTCTACGGACCCACTTTGCTGGAGTTGTGCTAACCCTCTGAAGTGAAGTTATGGATCCTTCTAATCAAATCTTTCAATGAGTCTCTGTGTGAACTCTAGGTAGGATGTGATGTTGGCATGTCCCAAAGTGACAAGCCCATGGTACCACCATTCATGTGCCTCACCATCCAAATGCAGGGTGGCATATTTGATAGCCTCGGTCTCCATCATAGGATTAAGTTGGAAGTAGGTATCCAACTTTTGGACCCATTCTCTAGCTGTGCATTTGCTAGAACCATCAAAGGAAGGTATAGTAAGCTTCCCTACCTTTCGCTGCAAATTTTGATTTTGTGCACCCCGATTGTTGTTTTTAGGTCTATTTCTCATCTTGAGATTGCAAAAGTCTACTAGTGTCATGGCAGCATGGAACTCATTGCCCAAAGAGTTATATTTTCTTAAAAAGTCATCATAATTTTCTTCATGTTCTTGCTGCTCCTGATTTGCAGCATCTTGTTCCCTCAAGAATTGAGGCATAAGAGGCCTCAGAGTTGTTCTGCTTGCTGTTCTAACATTGCTTTGAGCTGTGTCATTGTTGTCTTGCCTACCATTATGTCCGTTCTATCCATTGGTCCTATTGTTGTTCCCATTGTTTCCGTTGTTCAAAAGTTGTCTAAGAATTTGTGATAATTCTTCTCTTGCTTTAGCGGCTTCTTCCCTTCCTCTAACCAATTCTTCCATTAGTTCTTGTTGTCCTCTTGCAAGGTCACTAAGCGTGTGCTGAGTACTGCTTTCTTCCATGAGTTCAAATTCACTCAAACCCTTCCTCAATCTGCTGTAAGCAATATCAAATGGACTGCAAATCGGAATGTCTGAAAATTCTTTGCTCATCACCCAATAGGCTGGTAGGAAAACTTGCTCTGATACTACTGTAAGAGCCCTTGCTAAATTTGAGTGAATTTGCTGAATTTTGGCTCTTAGGAATTTTGACAAACACTTTGGTTGCAACCTCCAATTTACTGATAATAGTTTTCAGTTTTACTTTTGTTTGGATGTCAAAAGGTTGATTGCATGACACCTATTTGATAAAATGCCTTTCTACTGTAGGTGAACATTTTTCATAGTTAGTTCATGTATATGCATTCAAAAACACAAAAAGAGTTGCATTTACATTGTAGGAAGTTGTTTAAGCATTTTAGAAGTTGTTTGATATCTCTATTTCATCATTGCAATCATTAAAGCCACAAACAAAGCAAACTCAAACTCAAACCCAGCAAGAACAAGGTTGCATACAAACTGTTTGACAAATTTTCTAAGGCAGAATTTGAAGAGTTTTTGGGTCAGAATCCGCAAGTCTCTATACACATGGTTTTTAGCTGAGCTGCCGAAGGACTAACAACAAGAAAGGGAGGCTTTTGAGTATAATTAGAGGCTAATGAAAAACAAATGTTACCTTCCGCCCAGATTTGTCATGTAAAAAGAATCTGTATTGGAGCATTTCTAGAGCACCCTCCTTAATATTGATCTTTGGTTTGTAGAGAGCCGTGCAGGTGAACCACCTTGGAGTGGGAGAGGAAAGCCATCCCATTGCAGTGAAGCCTTGGGCCATTGCAAACTCTATCACAGTCTTCCTCACCTCAACCTTCCTCTCCACAAAACTTGATCTCTCGACAACAACTACATCTCATACAACCCGTATGATAAGTGACTAGGAAACAACCTCAACTCAAATAGATGCATGTAGACAGGTTGAAAGATATATGTGGTGTAAAGTGCATGCCAGCCATTTTTAACTTGCACTGCAAGTGTCACAAGGGAAAAATAAAACATTCAAGGAGAGAATGAGATCCTGCGGTCCATCCTAAAGCACTCAGAGCCTGCGGTCCGTCCTCCTACTTCTGAAGCGGTAAGATTAAAAATAACCAGTGCTTTATAGAATGGAAGAATGAGAGAGAGCTTTCACCTGGTTTGGTGGTTTGGAGAAGAGGGATTAGGGACTGTTTTGGGTGATGACCTCAGCTCAGAGGCTAATCATGCAAAGCATTGTTTTATTTTACTAGGATGTGTATGCAGATGATGGGTATGGACCAGCACAAAAGGAATGACTTCCACCGAATCCCTCCCCTTCCCGCAGGTGTTGTGTTAGGGTTTTGACATTGATGAGACAAGGAGGTCGAGGGACTGTGGGTATTCAAACAGCTTGCATACAAAATGGAGTCTCATTCAGTTTTGGATCTTGTCTAACGGTGTATTGAGCAGTTGAGGGAGATGCCACATCTCATACAACGTGTAAAGTTCTCACACATCATTTGTGCTGCAATTTATTTAAAATAGGACTGTTATTCAAAGCTTGCAGCAGCTGTCACCCATTAGGTGCACACATAAGCAACCATCATTAATGGGGTCAAAGAAACTTTTGAGAGGGAGGCAAACTTGAAATATGAAATACAAATATTTTAAAACTTTTGCTAGCAACTTTTTTATATTGCAAAATTAGATATACGATAAAAAAATATCTTCATATTTTCACTTACATACAGTAGCCAAGAATCAGAATACTATATTTTCTACAAAATACATGTTCAGTGAGAGAACAAAGAGCTTTTAAGAGAAGAAAAGTACAGTATAAACCAGCTATTTATACAGTGACTTATAACTGTCCAACAAGAAAAATACATATAACAAACATACCATCTGAAACTAGCAGAATATAGAAAGCCAGCAACAACAGAGTACTAAGAAAGCAACTTACAATTGTTTGTCTTCCAGCTAAAAGATTTTATATGAGTCATACAAAGTATTATTCTGAACTTCTTAATTCAGCATAAAATGGTGATGTGAATATGTTACAAGCAAACATAAAATGTGGAAAAGATATTCAGACAGTACCCTTTTTGTGTTCTACATAACTTGTGTTAGATAGCAATTTGGTATGCTAATGATAATGACATTCATAACAGTGGCAGTAGCGTCTACCCAACATGCATCCAAATTGGATATTTCAAATAAAATCAAATTAGTTTAAGTGGTGTGTGTATACCTAGTGAAAAAGTTTTAAGTGGTGTGTGTGAGATTAGGTGAACACAAGACAAAACCCTAGGAGGAAAAGTAAGAACAATGTGGTGTAATATGCAATGGAGACACAAGGAGGTGATGAGGACCATAATGATGTAAAAACAGGGAATGGCCCCCATTTGATTAGGAGGACAATGGGAAGGGTTTTTAGAAAATAGCTTGAGGAGAGCAAAGGTGAAGTGGTCTTTAATGGCTTTTTTATGAGGTGACTTGTGAAATAGATGGGAGAATGGAATGAGGGAAAATAGATTACAATGAATCCATAGCTTGAATGACATAAGGGGTTTCACAATCCATCCTATCATGCTATTCTATTATTTGATGGATCTTTACAAATCACCTATGTTGGGAAAGAGTGGACTAGCAATTATTTTTTTTAAATGATGTATGTTATTGATTTCTTTTTCAAAGAAGATTTAAAAATAAGTTCATAGCAAGTTTTTGGAAAGGTTGCCACTAAAAGTATAATAAGGATTAGGGCATGAAGAGGTGGCTAAAGTTAACTTTTTAAAATTTTAGTAGGCATATTAGAGCACTAGCGTTCAGAGTTGAAATATAAGATGTTCCTAAGACTAGGATTACTTGCATTATTCTTTTGTGATTAGGGGAAGGTTAAGAAATAGGTGAAATGGTCCTACAACACAATTAGGGAAGTGGACACCAAAATGATTGTAGAAACATAAGATGAAGATTGTAAACTAGGCAATTTTTGACTTTAAACCCTTTGGAAATTCAAAGCTAAATCTTGATTTTCACTTATAACCTAGAAACTTCTCCACTCTATATTGTCCATAGACGATTGCCCCAAGTTCCTACACACCTAGCCCATTCTTTGCCCATTTTGCAAGAAGAAAGAGATTCAAATATGTCTTTGGTTATAATTAATGCTTCATCCAATACACCTAGTTCTCCATTTCTCTATTATACCTAACTCTTTTAACCACAAACTCTCTTGGAAAGCTACCCTCCTAGTTCAATTCTTTGTTTCTAATTTTTTGTTTAAAACTAGTTAGTTAGCAATTAATAAACATATTTGAAGATCATATTGCTTGGTATTTTTTTCAAATATGATACATCTACATGAGATTGGCATTTAACATTTTATTCTAACCTCATTTGCATAAGCCAAACCTTGCTTGTCTTTTGTAATAATCTCTTTAGGGTCATTTCAATTGTGCCCAACAAGTTACTAATATTAGTTGTAACAAAAGATATTAGAAAATAACCAACAATGAATGTTCGAAAAATTTAAAAAGATTGTGTAGAGCTACAATGTTTTCCAACATTAAATAATATTATATACAATGAATATTAAGTCAACAAAAATATTTATCATTGCATCAAAAACCTTCAACAAATCATGTAAATATTAATATAATAAAATTTAAGATAATAATAAACTCTATACTATATCTTATAACTCAATTTTCTCCATTAATCAATTTATATAAATTGATGTAAACCTTCTAATTTTATTCAATAAAAAATTAAATTCCTTTTACAAAAGAGTTCTTTCTATATATTTTGGTTTAATGGAATGCCAACCTTTCGAAAACCAAAACAAAAGCAAAAGACAAAAATTGTTGGTGAATACAAAGAAAAAAATACAAATTTATGTATCCTTTTCACATTATAATATATAAAAGTTGTATTCTTCCATGTTGTACTTTTGTATGAAAAATGATACTTCTAAGCCTTTAAAAGCCATGATGTGAAGGAGCTTGCGATGCAATAGGGTATTGCCAACTATCACAAATTGACAAGACCCTATTACTTACTTCATGACACATACATATATGCCTTAATAGACCAATCAAAGGATGTCAACTCAGTGTAGGTTGTCACTACATCACATGCATTGGAAAGTATGAAAAATCCACTCTATAACACATGGCATAAATCTCTAGCTTGGAATTTTAGCAAAAGATCTCAAATGAATTTACCATGATGTGAAGGGCCCTCATGATACAATAAGAAATTGACATGTGGTACTGGTGACTGGCTGTATCTCCAAATAAGTATTGCACACATCTTGTAAAAATATACCGACAATATTGTACAAGTATTAAACGACACTTCACTCCCATGCTTACTTCACTATATTTTTCTATCAGCGTAACCCTTGCACCCCCTCTGGTGCAAGTGCTAGTTTCTAGAATTATCTCTGAACTTGAAGCGCACCCTTTTTTGGTTTGTATAACTTCTGATCAATGCACGTTGAATTACATTCTTGCTAGGTGTTCTCTATGCACGTATCTATTCAATTGATAAATGTTTACCAAGACAGATTGTGACTGGGCATTTGCTTGTAAGGGATATAAACAATTTAGTAGTTACATGAATCATTTTCAATGATTTTGAAGTGCAGATATAATAATCTCATAACCAGTTCTTATGTATGACAGGTCATATTCCATGAAACGTGGGATGCTAGCAGACGGTCTGAAACCACAAGTGTTTAGTGCTCTTAAAGAACTTCAAATAAAGTTGGAAGAGTATGAAAGAAGCCAGATGAGGCAAGGTTCCCTTTGACTATTTCTTAATGCTTTTAATGTGCTGCGGTAAGCTATATTATGTTGGCCACTTATCCAATAAATTATCACTATCTATGGAGCAGGTCAAAATGACTGAGTACATCCACGATAATACGGAAGGTGCTGCCCTTGATGGTACATCATTCTCAATGTTTGATATCAATGAAATATTTGGTACATGACTAGACACTTGATGGGAACAGAAGTAATCTGGTGAAGGCTTAAACTTCCAAATCCAATAAATAGTCAGTTCATTAATAGAAACTTTGTGGGGTTCAAAGGTAATTTGGTCAAGACTGTTCAGCTGAGGAAATTCCCTTGCTCTGTTACAATCAATGTGTGTATCTCTAACAAAATGTTATGAGAAACAAGAAATAGGAAACATGGTGGTAGTACCAAGATGCTGGAAAACAGGGGTTGGATAAGATTGTGCATAAGAAATCAATTAATAACAGTTTTCCATACAGTACATTTAACTAAAAAAATCACAAATTCGTATACCTGGAATACTATTACAGATTACTTATAAAATTAATTATGAAGCTCTAACCATATAATGTTCATGTCTATTTCTCATACCATGATTTAAGTTCATGCGATATTCTCTTGTACTCTCCATTGGTATATCATTGCAACTTTACGTGCTATTGACAGTGGTAAAGAACCCTTATTAGTTGCCCATTTACCATCACACTATTGCCCTTCTTAGATGCCATCCTTTTCATAATACATATATGGTTCACTTTGAAAGAACTATATAATTTACACTTTGGACACTTGTGTAGTGTTAGGATGATTTATAATTGAGACAACTGATAAGAAAACGAAAAAGATAATTTCTATTAATTGTTGAAGATGCCTATTGCTCATGTCATTCTTTAGTTAAACACAAATAAAAATAGGAAAGCGTATTAAGAAGCTTCGAACTGTACAACACGCACACAAAATGAATCCCAATTTGTTTTGAAGCCAAATCAAGTATGTATCAGATGTTTCAAGATAAAACTAGGATGTCCAGTGCCCTTCAAATGCAAGTATCCTTCAAGGTAAAGGTAAGAAAAAATTGAGAGGAAGAATATTTTACTTGTTATCCTTTTGAATAATTTACTGTCGGCCCAAATTCTCACCTTGCAGGTAATATGGTCTTCAACTTTTTATGTGTTTTAATTTTACAATTTACAAGAGTAAATACAGTTACACAACCAACAAATTTGACCTCTATTTGCGCAACAAGGTCATGGTATCAGAAAATGCCAGAAACCAACCCTAAAACATTCGCACTATTGCACGGGAGGTTGCAGCCTACTAAGAAATGGAAATGGAAAAGCCCATTTGCGTCAATTCTCATTGCAGATGAATTATGGGCCCCAAATACACAAAACTGGCATTGCCATTACATTCTTTGCAACAAAATGAAATATCCCCATTACAATTTTTTCAATTTTTACATCAACAATTTCACCCGTCAGCGTTAGCAAAACCCAAACCAATACTGAAATGTAACCCTACACCAAGAATGTACACCAAGATCCCAATGACGGGCGAGGTGTGAGCATATGGCGTTAGAGATCATTAGCTAATAAACTGAAAAGTTGGAAATTACAATGCTTTGCAACTCAACCACTTATTCAGTAGGAGTAGTTTGACAGTTCAGCTGATCAGCATGATGAAGAATGCAAGTACATGAAAAGTAAAGACGGGGAGGCCTGTCTTGTAGTAAGCCTTGGTGGCTTAATCCTCTATTTTCCCTCCCGACTTGTTAATATAATTTTCTGATTTTGATTTTTTGTTTGTTTTTTGAGTTTTTGTTTTTTTTTGGTTTATTTGATTACTAATGAGAAAGATAAAGAACAATACTTGAAAATAAAATATAGAACAACTGTTATAAGATACCAATAATCTTAAACTTTTGCAAAAGATTGCACAAATTATGATGTAAATCTAAGATAGAAATTTTATTTCAATTGCTCTTATTTTGATTGACAATACAAACTGAAAATGAAAGAACCTGGTGATGGCGCCTGCTGAAACCCTTAGAAATTTGCTAACAGCTGATAAACATGTTTTCCCCACGTTTTTCTTTTTTGCTAAATCTTCTCTCAGCCTAGACACCACCATCCATGAGAGCTTTGGGCCAAGAGATGAAGCGCTTTGGTTAGAATGAATGATGCCTTGGCTGGTATTATACGGCCTCCTCCAGCAATGATGAGTATATAAATTGCAACCAGATTCAATGCTTCCAATGAGATCTTGCTTGGAAAATTGCAGCCACACAAACAAGATAATTTTTTGAGATTAAACAATGAATATCATCAACAAACTTCAGATTTTTTTTGCACAATCAAAGCTCCTAAATGAAGTCCTCCCTTTTGCCAAAATTCAGTGGATCTTTCACCACTTCAAATCAGCTCCCAATTGAAGATTTTAACATTCTCCAATGGTGTCCAACCTGAAACCCCAATCTTCTCCAAGGAAAAACAAAGCAAAGTCAAGTACTCTTAGGTAGAGGTTGATTTGCTTTTTCACTTGATATTTTATACCTCCTCAAGAAGGCTTGATTCCCAATGAGAGCTTTAAAATCATTAAATTAATATTCAATTTGCCTTCATACATTGCTCTTTGACTTTTTTTGGCTAATGAAATAACAATTCCATGTACTTTAAGTGAAGGGTTAATTACACATGGAGTTAAAATGGCTCCACTTAAAATATAAAGTCAAATAATAACTTTATATTATAATTCTTTTTATTTAAATATTATTTTAAAGTCATTTTCATTAATAACCCATCAAATACTTCATATTTCCACGTGCCAACCATCACACTACCAAAGTCAGGAATCCAGGTGCCTTGCCAAAAATAGTATCACTGGAAATATCACTTACTATCAATAGTAAGTGTCTAATACTGAGCGAAATGGCAAATGCAGAAGCCAGAACCTGAACCAATGAAGTCACTAGAGAAGTATAATGTCCCCATATGCCTGGGAAATAGCCACCGATGGACCCTCTAATAAAAAATGCTAGCTCACAAGGGTCAAATGATGAGCTAAGCCTTAAACACCAGATACTGACTAAGGAGGGGACATTACATGTCTTTTCCACCAAAGGTGGGAATGAAAATGCTTATGCAAGAAAGTAAATAAGGCGGTGAACCCTGCCCTCTTCCACTAAAAGTGGGAATACAATAGTAATTTGCAAAAATGAAAGAGTTGATCAGTACTACTATTTCAGTGTTACAATATGAAGTATAATCTGCAAGAAGCAAAGTGTTATAGCTGTCCAAATCATTGTAATTGACATTAGATGACTCTCCAAACTTCTCAAACCTCCCAACTATGAAAAACAAGCCAAAATTTGAACTTCTTCAAACTGATATGAAAAACCAACAAGCAACGAACTCAAACCAAGTATGAATCACACCAAAATGTAATGTCCCCTTTTTCATGAGCGTTGAAGTTTGGAGGAATTAGCCTATTCCTGATCCTCGTAGGCTAATGGGCCTTGATAAGAGGGTCATTTGGCAGATACCCAGTTGATTGGTTGGCTCATTTCGTGAAAGTTTTCCTAGTATCATCATGGATATTTCTATTTATGGAAACCTTATTTTATATTATAATGTTATATTGCACTTTAGGAGTTGATTAATATTATGTATTATTATAAAGTGCAATAATAAAATAAAATAATAATTTTCCTTCTAGAAAGGGACTTGGGAAAGTTCTAGAAGGAGGCCAACCTCTTGAAGAAAAAGTATAAATTGACATCATGGGCTTCATTCTCATCATCCAAATTTGTTGTTAATGTTTGATGTTTGATGGTTGTGGAGCCTAGGGTTTCTGCAGTTGTCTTTGGCCATTGAGAACGAAAACTCTCAATTGGTGAGCAATTTTGAGGGTGTGAAATATCACTTGAATTATTGCAGCTGGGAGAAAGTTACTTCAGACTTTCTATTTGAGCTTCATTGTAAAAACTTAGTGGTCTTTGGCCAAGTTTTTGTATGGTTTGATTTGGAGCATCGTTGGAGACAATTTGGAGTTCATAGTCTTCATCGATTTTGCATTGAGGAGGTCAGTTGCATTCATTCAGTCATTTCCATAAGTTCTTATATAATATTTTCAGTCATATAAGTCTGCATATTAGAGCCACGATTTTGCATATCATATTCAAATTTTTGCTTGGATGGCCTCATTTGTGTATTGTTTCTTTGTGGGTATTTGAGCATTCATCTTGGGAGAGCTTGGCAATCGTTTTGGAGTATTTTAGAATAGCTATCAGGTTGCTGGTAAATAATTTCAATGGTCTGATATACTACAGCAAGGGCGCCATTGGCAAGAAATTTTTGTTCATATCTCATCATTGAAGCATCCTATGGTTCTGGGCATTGTTGCATTCTAATCCTTTGGTCCTACCGATCATTTCAAGTGCCAAGAGGTGGAGTTTAATTGCTGCATTTATTTATTTAAAGTATTGCCAGGCAAGAATAAGGGCAGTACTTCAAGGGAGTCGAATTCTTCATTTGGAGGGGTCTTCATCATCAACAAGTGTTGCAATCAAGTCTCCAACTCTTCTACAATTTGTGTACTAGGTTTCTCAAGTCAATTGTTGCATATATATTGCATTTTAGATTTCATACTTGTTGTGACCTTTTTCACACATCGCCCCATTGCAAATGGGGACCCCCTAATTTTTGCTTCGTTTCGAACTTTTGGCTTGATTTTATTTCTCTCTTTCTGTCTCTTTCTATTGTCCGCTTTCCGGGGATGTGCCCATCTGTGAGCTTAAACACGAAATTTTGGCCAAGTCTGAGAATTAGGGTTTGTACTTTTCTGGTCAAATTGGAATCAAATGAAGTGAATAAATCGAAATTTGAGACTAACATTGATGTCAGCATGCTTCCAGCAAGTCTCCACTGAAATTTCATCAGAGTCTGACTACTTACTATTTTTAGTAAATGTCCAATTCAGGGTGTTCTCTCAGCACTATTGAAGTTTCGACAGTTACACTGCATCCATAACACATCAAGCAACTCGTCTGCGAGTTTTGAGCCAGAACGGACAACTGTCTATTTTTAGCAATTCGAGTTTCGAAGCAAATTTTAGGGTTTATATGCAGAGTTCTTCAATGCATGTTTGAATTTTCTTTTTGGGTTTTTTGAAACCTTCGCAACGATATAACATGCAAAATGAGATGATAACTTTTAGTATTCAACCTTCAGAAGCTATTTTTAGGGTTTGCATGTTAGGGTTTTCTTTGCATGTCTAATGATTCCTTATGGGTTTTTCAAGAGCTTCGCAGTGGTGTGACATGCAAGGCAAGATGATCAGTTTTCAGTGACTTACTATTTTTAGCAAGTGCATTCCAACAGCTGCCCAGCACATCATAATCACAAACAGGGTGCAGAGCAACAAAAACGAGGTCAAACGAAGGTTGTTTGATATACATGCAAGTCAGATTAGGGTTTCCAGCTTCGGGACCCAAAAAGAGGGGTAAAAAGTCAGAATTTTCAAAAACCGGTGTATCCCACTGCGTTCAGCATCTTTCAAGCTATCCACCGGTAAAATTTGAAGGCAATCGTAGCACTTACTATTTATAGTAAGGCATTCCAGAAGCTGACTAAAAATAGTAAACCAGTGTCAGGCGCCAGTGTCAATAGACAGGTCATCCGATGAGGAGCACGCCATTCGAATTTCAAGTCAAACGGAGTTGTGGAGGTCTTAGAAACAGGCAGTTGCTATAAATAGTAAACCACCTTCAAAAATTAGCTATTTTTAGCAAGTTAGCTCAAGATGGCAGTGTGAACAGGCTGAGTAGGTCATGAAGGTCCGGTGTTCAAAATTTCAAATTGATCTGAGCTTCAGAGATGCGAGAATCAAGGGACTTACTATATACAGTAAGGTATGGAGAAGCTGGCAGAAGGAAAGAAAAATGCCAAGTTTGAACAATATCCACCTCCTACCTCCAAATGCGCCCTCAAGGAGAAATGAAGTTTGATGGAGATAAATTGTCTAAGTTTGAGTTTCATCCTGCAGGTACCTCCATATGCGCCCAAAGAAGGATGAAGAAGCATGGAAAATATTCTAAGTAAAAGTTTCATCCTCCTGCCACCCCTAAATGTGCTCTCTTCAACAAGTCAAGGTGTTGGAAATTCTAAGTGTTGAGGTCTTATCCTCCTTATACATCAAAATGTGCCCATGCTAAACAAGGAGTCAAAGGTGGTCAAAGGCGTTGAAGACTTTTATCCACTTCACTATGCTAAATGTGCCCATACTCAAGCTAGTCAAAAGAGGTCAAAAGGTGTTGAGAAGTTTATCCTTCATCACATGTAAAATGCGCCCATCCTCCTCAAGGTAGGAAATGCGCCCTAGTTTAAGAAGCAAGGTCAAAGAGTCAAAGGGCGTTCATCCCTCTCACCCCCTCAAATGCGCCCAATTTAGCCTAGAAAAGACAAATTTTAAAATCCTATTGAACAAGTAGAATGCGCCAAGCTTAGAAGAGAAAGTCAAAGGTCAAAGGGCGTTGGTGTTTGATCCTCCTCCATGCATAAAATGGGCCTAAGTGAAGGTGAAAATAAGAGTAATTGCCGAGATGTTGATGGTACGCAAGGTGAAGTTGATGGGAGGAGTTACCAAGGCATGGCTAATATCCTCTTCTAAGTGTGAAGTGCGCCCAAGGTGATGATAAAATATGCTAGGCGTTGAAATTAAAAATATCCTTCATGACATGCCATATGTGCTCAAGGCATTTAAAAGAAAAAATTTCTAAGTGAGTTGATAAAAATTTCTTCACAGGCATAATGATTGAAGGTGAATGAAAGTTTTCTAAGGCAAAATTCAAAGAGTGCCTATGTTTGTGATTTTAGTTTAAAATTTTCTAAGGCACAATATTTCATCCTCTAGGAAAAACGCCTAAGTCTAATGGAGGGTGATGAAATTGGTCAAGACATGAATGAATTTGCGAGAAGTCAGAGGATGCCAGCTTTGCGAGGTTGATTAAGAATTTTCAAGTTAGAGCAAGAAAGTACGCCCAGAGATGAAGGATGAGAATAAATTTGGTTGAGAAATGTTTTTCCTAAGGTTAAAATTTAAAAAATTAAATGTACCCCTTCGTTTGGAGACACATGAATTCGGTGCTTTCTGAGGGGAATTTTCTTCTGGGTATCGGATGTCTGCAATGAGAAGTGGATTTTAAAGTCTTCCACACTTCGCCAAGGCCTGCAAGATGAAGATTTTCCATGGGCAACAGATTGATGAATTTTCTAAGGGAAAAATTTAAAAAAATTCTAAGGCAAGGAATAAAATGTGTTGTTGACATAAAAATGCCTTGGCGGATGAATTTGAAGATGGATGCCTAGATTATTTTTTATTAGGTTCCTAATGAAAGGAATTTTCTCGAGCCAAAGTTGGATGAAATGTCAAAGTTGTCAACGCCTCAACTGGTGTTATATGCCCCAACCTACAGATGTTGAAAAATGATGAAGAAAGCAAAGTTGGCTAGAGAAAAACGATGAACCCTTGGAAGTTAAAGCATGAAAATAAGGTAAGTAAGGTGAATTTATATGATGAAGTGTTCTGATACTCTTCTCTTTCTCTATTTTGCAGGATGAACGTCGAGGCCAGGGCATGGTGACTTGAAGTAAGTCCAAGATGATAAAATCATGAAGGAAGAAAAGTTGGAAGAAATGGCTAAGTGTTGGAATTTCTCCTCAAAGACCCAATATGCACCAAATGTAGTCAGGCGAATGGCAAGCGTGAATCCAAGACATGAGACTCTTCCAAGTTCTGAGTGAAGGAAAAGATGAAGGCCCAAAGGTTAGAAATGATCCTCAAGAACTTCAAAGTTGAAGAACAACACCAAGGAGGAAAATCATCGTCGAGTAGGAGAAAGAAGTTGTCGCCTTGGAGTTAGATCGAGAACTTTCCTGCCATACTAGTCCAGAAAGAAGAACAATGTGAATGTGTTTCAAAACAAGAATCTTCTAGAAGATGGTTGCCATTAATTGCTCATTTATTACCCCACTCTTCTTTGTGGCCCTTTTTAGGGTGAATCTTGTTTAGGGCTGAGGTGGCACGATCTAGGCCATCCAACTGATTGTAATCTGAGCCGTCTGTTGGACTTGGCCAGCTATATAAAGGGGCACCCCCCCTCATTTGTACCTCATTAGATTAGATGTTAGACAGTAGAGATTAGAATAGAGAGACAGCTAGGTGATAGCTTAGAGGTAGTTTAGTATAGATTGATAGGATAATTTGAAGAGGGAAAGTTTTCCCTTGAAAACTTTGTAAGAAATTGTTGTGAACACTCTCTCAATAAAAAGAGTTTTCATTGATGATGAATTTTTTCTTTTGTTGTCAGTAGCTAGCAAGGTTTCTTCATCCTTCTAATTCGAATAGTAGCTTAAAGTAGAATAAATTTCATTTCATGCAAGTAGTTAATGATTGTGGAATGTGGTATTCAATTTGAGCAAACTTCGTTTATCCATACCACTAGTGTGTTCGCTGATGGTGAATGCGCCTTGTGTGGTCAACTAGAATATCGTGTACTTAACTTCGATCATGTTTTGTATGTTTATATGCGTCGTTGTGATGGTATTTTCATGCTAAGTTGTGATTTGAACACCTTGAGCTACTCCTCTGAAGATTGCACCAGTTCTGTGGAGGTTGTCTGAAGCGAGGAAAAGCAGAGCCTGGTTGAAGCTTGTGAGAATTGATCGCCATATCCCACGCCTTAGAGTAGATTACAGCCTTCTTAACCCAACACTATTTACATTCAGTACCTTTTGAAACACAAATTTTATAGACAAATCTTTTGAGCATTTGAACTCCTTTCTCCACCGTTGAACAATTTTGTAAGTCCCCTTGAAATACCAGCAAATCACATTGAGCCAACTGAGACTATTCGCATTGAAGAAACCTTGGAGTTGAACGCACGAACTCTCTCGCAATCTTAGCATGCTGGATACTTTGATCAAGAGAGAATAGGGTAGTTGTTGGCAACTTTATTCTGCATTGGTGCGGTCACGAAAAACACATCAACAATACTAAGGTGACATTTTTACTCAAAAAATTGCATAGTTTGCATATGTTGTAATGCCAAGAGTCTTGGCCATTTTATACCAGCATTGTAGTTGACATTATATGTGCAATAAAGGAGATATAAGTTGTTGGTGCAATAAAAGAGATATAAGTTGCTGGTCTAATATAGTTGTAATTGAATATGTTTTTTTATCATTCATGATCAGCTTATTAGTTTGCATGCCAATTGTTTGACAAAATGTCAATTGGCTGTAGGTTCTTTTTTTGGCATAAATAATGTTATAATTTTACATACTAAGTGTTTGTATTAATGCCACTTGGATGTAAATGCATAAATGCCATCTTAGGTTGCATCCAAAGTGTTTGTCATAATTACTAGTTGTTGTAGCTGCATATTGCAAGTAGTTTCAGTCACATATATGCATTGAATATTGCCAAAATAAGTTGCACATTCATGTTAGGTCATTATTTAGACAATTTAGAGTCATTTGCAAGCATTCTTATTGATGTTGAGTAGACATAAGAGCCATAAAAGCAATCTGAAATTTTATATCAGTCACATATCCCTTGTATGCAAAGTGTTTAATAAAATTTCAAGGGAAGCAAAGAAGAGTTTTTGAGTCAGCTTGGGCTAGGCTCATTACAGTCATATCAGAGCGGTCTTCTATCATGATTGTAGTTCAATGAATGTTGCTCATTCACAAGAAAGTTTATGGGAAGTACACGATATTAAGGAGGATGCGAAATTTGATCCTCTACTTAGTGGAGCAGCCACTAGTGTTTTGTCTTCACATGATGATGGAGGTATTTTACAATGGCATGATGTCATCACGGATTTGTTTGAGGACAACATGGGGCATCATCAACCTCATGAAAAGGAAGCTTGTGAACATGAACAAGCCAATGTTATGATACCATCTTTTGATGACAACCCTACACTCATTGGTGGACATGAACATATCAAGCATATGAAGTCCGATTTTGTATACTTTGGCATTGAAGACATTAAAAGGTCTGAAATGATGAATGGAGAGTGGTTGAGGAAGGCCAAGGAGGCTAGGTTAGTGGCTGCAAATGCGAGGCAACACCTTCAAGAAGTGAAAGACAAAGTCAATCTCCTCAACATGGCAAGACAAAAAGGAATGGACAACATTAGAAGACTCCTTACTCAAGGGAAGGAAGCACTTCGTGATGAGGTTGATAAGCTTGGTCAATCGAAGGACTTGGTACAATTTGAGGTTTCTTCATGTGGTGGGGAGGTTGATCATTCTTTTGAGGAGGATGATGATGTTAGTGATGTCACTCTTAGTGGATCAGCCACTCAAGAGTTGTCCTTGGAGGATAGGTATCCACAACCCATCTTTGGATTAGTTACCTATTTCATATGATAACCCATCTTTGGATTGGTTATCTACTTGTTGGTTGGTGACTTAATCTTCTTAGATTGGTCATTGATCAATAGTTGTCCTACTTGGAGTTCCATTGCACATTCATAGTTGGCATTGTTTACATCGGCTATTGAGTGGACTCAATAGTTCCAGTTGCTTGTGTTAGTGCTGGTGTCACAGGAGATGTTTAGTAACGAAAGGGACATTATATAGATTTTCACTTGGGATCCAAGTGGAGAAGAGTTGTACTTGTTGCTGAGATTGCTTGGGGACAAACGATTTTAGGGAGGGCGGACTATAATGTCCCCTTTTTCATGATCGTTGGAGTTTGGAGGAATAAGCCTATTCCTGATCCTCGTAGGCTAATGTGGCTTGATAAGAGGGTCGTTTGGTAGATACCCAATTGATTGGTTGGCTCATTTCGTGAAAGTTTTCCTAGTATCATCATGGATATTTCTATTTATGGAAACCTTATTTTATATTATAATGTTATATTGCACTTTAGGAGTTGATTAATATTATGTATTATTATAAAGTGCAATAATAAAATAAAATAAAATAATATTATAATTTTCCTTCTAGAAAGTGACTTGGGAAAGTTCTAGAAGGAGGCCAACCTCTTGAAGAAAAAGTATAAATTGACATCATGGGCTTCATTCTCATCATCCAGATTTGTTGTTGTTGATGTTTGATGTTTGATGGTTGTGGAGCCTAGGGTTTTTGCAGTTGTCTTTGGCCATTGAGAACGAAAACTCTCAATTGGTGAGCAATTTTGAGGGTGTGAAATATCACTTGAATTATTGCAATTGGGAGAAAGTTACTTCAAACTTTCTATTTGAGCTTCATTGTAAAAACTTAGTGGCTTTTGGCCAAGTATTTGTATGTTTGATTTGGAGCATTGTTGGAGACAATTTGGAGTTCATAGTCTTCATCGATTTTGCATTGAGGAGGTCGATTACATTCATTCAGTCATTTCCAGAAGTTCTGATATAATATTTTCAGTCATATAAGTCTGCATATTAGAGCCACTATTTTGCATATCATATTCAGATTTTTGCTTGGATGGCCTCATTCGTGCATTGTTTCTTTGTGGGTATTTGAGCATTCATCTTGGGAGAGCTTGGCAATCGTTTTGTAGTATTTTAGAGTAGCTATCAAGTTGCTAGTAAATAATTTCAGTGGTCTGATATACTATAGCAAGGGTGCCATTGGCAAGACACTTTTGTTCATATCTCATCATTGAAGCATCCTATGGTTTTGGGCATTGTTGCATTCTAATCCTTTGGTCCTGCCGATCATTTCAAGTGCTAAGAGGTGGAGTTTAATTGCTGCATTTATTTATCTAAAGTATTGCCAGGAAAGAATAGGGGCAACACTTCAAGGGAGTCGATTTCTTCATTTGGAGGGGTCTTCATCATCAAGTGTTGCAATCAAGTCTCCAGCTCTTCTACAATTTGTGTACCAGGTTTCTCAAGTCAATTGTTGCATATATATTGCATTTTAGATTTCATACTAAGGTGACATTTTTACTCAGAAAATTGCATAATTTGCATATGTTGTAATGCCAAGAGTTTTTGCTATTTTATACCAGCATTGTAGTTGACGTTATATGTGCAAGAAAGGAGATATAAGTTGTTGGTCTGATAAGTTGTAATTGAATATGTTTTATATCATTCATGATCAGCTTATTAGTTTACATGCCAATTGTTTGACAAAATGTCAATTGGTTGTAGGTTCTTTTTTTGGCATAAATAATGTTATAATTTTGCATACCAAGTGTTTGTATTAATGCCACTTGGTTGTAAGTGCATAAATGCCATCTTAGGTTGCATCCAAAGTATTTGTCATAATTACTAGTTGTTGTAGCTGCATATTGCTAGTTTTAGTCACATATATGCATTGAATATTGCCAAAATAAGTTGCACATTCATGTTAGGTCATTATTTAGACAATTTAGAGTCATTTGCAAGCATTCTTATTGATGTTGAGTAGAGATAAGAGCCATAAAAGCAATCTGAAATTTTATATCAGTCACATATCCCTTGTATGCAAAGTGTTTGATAAAATTTCAAGGGCAGCAAAGAAGAGTTTTTGAGTGAGCTTGGACTAGGCTCATTACACAAAATGCTTGTAACTCATCCAATACTCCTCCAATTGACATAAAACTAAGTGCATATGAAGTCTAGGAAGTTGGCACACAAGTCTAGAACATTAAATAGTAGCAAATACCCTCCATTATTTTATGCATGCATTCTGAGGCTCTTATAGGCAAGGTACAACCATCAAAAGGGGGCAACCAGCTAGATAAATTCAAAGACTTCACTAAAATTACCAAAACTTGTGGAAAGGGGCGCCTAGCATAGAGAAATAGATTGGAACAATACCCACAACCATAGAAAAATCGAGTAAGGAGTTGCGAGCAAAAACGTACTACAACAAGCAAAACCAACAAATTGAAAACTGAGAAAACCCTTCACAAACTTCAAAAAATATCAAAGGAAACATCTCCATACACTCAATTTGTTCTTTAGTGTCAAGAACAGTCTTCATCTTAGCTAGTTGCTATCTTTCAAGCAAGAAACTAAGCTTTGCTAGGAGGTATGCATTCCTCGAAGCAAGTTACCATTTTGGAAGCACTTCGTTATAAAATTCATTGGATAACTACAAATGAAGGCCAAGTCTCATATTTATAACCTTTTTTCTCCTAGATTCAAATCTTTTTTTCCCTCCAATTAGGGCGTCCAAAGGAGATTATCATTTCACTTCAAATTTGCATTTCATTTGCAACTTCATTAGCCACTTAGACATGGCATCCAAAAGAGCAAGAGGTGACTTTGTTAAAAATGCAAATAAATCTTAAGTTTGGCATCCCACTTTATTAGTGAAAAATACTTTAGAAGTAACTTAAATATCTCCCTTATGAAGTCATCCATTTTAACATAGGAAATATTTCACTTAAAACATTATAATTCACCAAATAAGGCCTCCAAAATGACTTAATTAAAAAATCACTTATCTCTCCAAAAGTGGTGTCCCATTTAGCCTTAGTAAATATTTAACTTGATAATTTCCAACTAAGGCATCCATAACTGAAAATCACTTAAGCCAAGACCTACCAAAAATAGGCTCCAAGAATGTTGGAAACCAAACTGCTTAAACTGCCCTGCCAGAAATAGCTAATGAATTGAACTGTTGAACCCTTGCTAAAAATAGCACTTACTAAAAATAACATACTTCTAAAAATAGTAAGTGTGTCCAAATGCATTTTAACCACATTTTGAGCAATCATTGCAACTTATAAAAAATAGTAAGTCCAAAAAAGTCCTTTGTTTCAGTTGCATGTCACACCACTACGAAGCTCTCTGAAAACCCAAAAGGAATCTATAATCCAAACTGCAAAACTCCAACATGCAAGCCACCAAAATTGCCAAAACATCCTCTTATAAAATAGGAAACCCTAATTACTGCTCCTGACTACCATATGGGCATTTGGAAATAGGCTATCAACAACGAAAGAGTGTATGGCTAAAATGGGGACATTATAGTCCGCAATTCCCAAAATTGCTTGTCCTCAAGCAATGCTACCACAACTCCAAAAAAAATCAAACTGATCCATACCAAACCAAGTACAATCCCAGGGTCCCATTTTTGTCTCAAAAAGGATCCACCATGCCGATGCTGCACTACTTTGATCACATTAGTGAAAACATCATGCCAAAACTGCACTAACCTCCCTTGTAACTCCAAAAGGTTACTGTCCCAGAAGCTCAAACTGGAAGTCCTGGAAGAATTGAAATCAATACCCTATAGCATCCCTTGCTCAAAAGATTCTGAGAAGCCAATTGCCATACCAATGTCTATTGCAAACCTGAGCAGAAGGAAAGAGAGTCTACTGAACTCAAAATCATACCCCTCAACATATCTTCTCAATGTCTGACAGAGTCATGATTGCATATGTGACTCCTCTAAACTTCTTGCAAAGAGAAAAACAAATTCATCCTCATGAATCCTTATGAATCTATTGTACCTCCTGTGAGTTATTATGAAACAATCACAGACTTCTGAAAGCTCTTGTAGAACCTACTACAAGAGTCTCTGAATGATGAACCAAGGCAATCAAAGGTCCGCTAACCTAAGCATATGTACAAGGGAAAGCATAGGAGTAGCCATTGGTAACAATTTGAACACCTCCCAAAGATGGATTCAAATTGCTTTGAATCATCACTTCTTGCATTCGAGGCAAAAAATCAGTCATGATAGGAGATGTGAAGTTTGAAAATAAGTATACCAATTGCCTTCCATGACTGAAATGATTGACTTTTGATATGATTTAAGGATAATCAGCATCCAAAAAGATGAACAACTGTTGTTATACTAAAAGCCATCATCCAAATTAATGCATTCACTCATGTCCAAGGTTGGAAACATCTTCTCAAGAGACTCCAACCCCACATAAAACCACCCTTTGCTCAAAATATCACTCCAATCCACCAATTGATGAGCAAAAGGAATCATTGAATGGTTGGTAAGGATGGGGACAACATCAAAGAATCTGAAAATTGAATCCTTATTCCCCCAAGAATTCATCTTTCCACAAGTATTAAGCTCCACCAACCCATGTTGAGGATCCCAAGCATGGATACCCAACTGAAAATGATCTCCAACACACCGGAAAGAAAACTCAACACATCTCCAGGTGCTGGTCAAAACCAAGTGCATACTCATGAAATTGGTGTCCTCTCTAGTGAACCTCCAAAAGAATGGATTGACAAGAGTGCTAATGCCATGCTCTAGTTCATCTTCCACCCCTGTTTCATGAGTAACAAATCTGAAATCTTCACCCCTTGCTATTGTAATGAAGTTACTAGCAACTACCAAGACTTGTCTTATTAACACCTTGATGTCAAAGATGTTGAAATTATTTTGCTTCAATACTTCCCATGTGGAGACTTCATCCTCGAACCCACTTATGCATTCATTGTCAAATTGCCTTGGAAGATTACCAATCACAAAACATGGCACATCTTCATAGAGTGATATCAAATCATCCATGCATTGGAAACCATACTCAGTCTCTTGCACAACTTTATCATCCATCACAAAGAGAGGATTATCATAAATTTCCTCAACACCCTGTTCAAAGAGAGGATTGTCAAAGACTTGAAAGTCATCCCTGTCATCTTGTTGATCCAAATCCGCAACTTCTAATTTTCTTGTGATGCTTTCTAGATCAAACTCCTCTTGAAGACTATCAAGCTCTCCAATCACTTACTTGATTTCTTCAGCTCTTTGTTCACTCTCTTGCTCCTTGAAAAGTTTGAAGTCATCAAACTGATCTACCTCTGTTAGAGCCAATTGAGTATCTTCTAACATTCCCTTTGTTGATTCGAGCTCTAGAGTGAGCTCATCAAAATTTCTCACTTCCTTGGAAAGCACTGAAGGTCTTCTTTGCAAGTTCAATGGCATGATCCCAATCTTCAATCAAGTGCATGTACTCTGACTTCAATGTCTCCAAGGAGTCTTTGATAAGTTGCAAATTAAGAAGAGCAACTTCATCCTTAACTCTTCTTCGTCTCTCTTCAAGTTGAGGCTTCCAATACAACTCTTCAATCAAATTGTGCATGCGATCAAATTGGGATAGAGCTCGCATTTCCTTGTCAACAGGCAATTTGAATTGACCTTCCCACTCATAAGAGTGCAAAGATGGTGAACTATTGATAGGCTGCAAGAAAAAATCAAAACTTTGTTGCCCTCATAGTTGCTTCAATATTCTTGTCTTTCACCACCAACTAGCTACGAATGCTCAATATTATGAAGAGGATCGTACTTCACAATTTCTTCAACCCTTTGCTTGCCATCAGCTTCTTGAATGGGTAAATCAGATTTATGTTTGAGATCCTCTTTAAACCTTTCATCCTCAAGAGCCATAAGGTCTTCTAGCTCTTCAACCTCCCTAGTGGTTGCAACCAACTCAAAGGGATCATCATGGAGCTTTGCCAAGCAAGCTTCTTCATCAAAGAAACTTTTGCCTCCAAAGCCCGCCACACAGCTTGCAATGCAATTTGATTTTTGTTCTTCATCAGGATCAAAGGGAAATTTATCACACTGGTTCTTTATCATATTTTTATGCCATCACACTCGGATCCCAAATGCTAAAGGGTTGATTGTAATTATCAACAAGAAAGTGCTCATCGTGCTCCTCTTGAAGCGTTGACTCGCTAAATAAGTCACCTCCCAATTCACTTAAACTAATATCTTCAAAAACATTTATTTCAAACAGTTTGGTTTCCTAATCAAACCCAAGACCACCCGTGTCACCACCGTGATGAAGTGAAGAATCTTCAATGCTAGTTGTTTTGAAGACTTCAACATTTTTATCTTCTATGAAACCATCATGAGTATGTTATTGATTTCTCCATTAGCAACCCAATGCATACCAAAGAGGTCTTCTTGGCTACTTGTCATAAATTTATCTTGTGAAAACTCTTGAGAAGTTTGGACAATAGCAAGAGGGGAATTATTTGTCACCAAATCTTCAACAAGAGGAGTATAAACACATCAGAATCACCATCAACAACATCACTATGGTAATGATCATAAGTTGGTTTCAAGACACCACTAGTATTTCCTTCATCTTGCTCTATCTTCTTCAAAAGTGGCTTCAATTTCTCCTCACATTGATTAAACAATTCCTTGATCAACATATTAGCAATAGGAGAAACCTTTTCTTTACGTTCATATGCGTCAAAGAGGAGAGATTGGACATTTGGTGGAATTTCATCAGCCTCTTTAATAGTGAGAACAAGAATTTTCTTTACAGCTGCAACAACATTCTCTTCTTGTTCACTCCAAGTTGATATGAAGAGGTAGTGAAACAAGTGATAAATTTGATCTTGCATTTCCAAGTCTAATAGTAAGTTGCTTGTCCTGAGATCTGAAAATGTCTTTAAGATAGCAACAACTCTTCTAGGAAATTGACTGCTATCGGTTTCATTAAGATCTTGAAAACTTTCTACAATCCTATGAAGAATCTTCTTCATATTTTCATCACCATAAGGCATCAAAAGTGCTAGAATCCTCATAACTTCACTAAAGCATGAGGTAACCAACAAACTTATTTCTTCATTTGGATGCCCTATCCAATAAGGATGAATCAAAGAGGTTATTGCAGGAGATAATGCCTTATTCAACAAGTTAGTAGGTGATTGTTGGACTTGGCTCAAACAATGTTCCAACTCTGATAATATACTCACTTCTTCGTCTCTTGTCTGACATTCTTCATTGAGCCTTGTAGCGGCAATGGAAAGTGACCTTGCCAAACTTCTTTCTTCTTCAGAAGCCATAATCAAATTCGACTTCTCATGGTTTCTGAACAGAAAATGCAACATCTTTGGAACCTCTAAAAGCTAAACTAAACTCAGTTCTGACCTCTAGTGTAGAATCTGATTTTTGTCACTCATTTGACAATTGAGCTCTGTCTTTTCACAGAATGGTAGGATCTTGGCTCTAATACCACTAAAATATCCCCCTTACAATTTTTTCAATTTTTACATCAACAATTTCACTCATCAACGTTAGCAAAACCAAAACTAACACTAAAATATAACCCTACACCAAGAATGTACACCAAGATCCCAGTGACGGGCGAGGTATGAGCATATGGCGTTGGGAATTTGTTGGTGATTTTTTCAGCAGAACCGAGCAATCCTCTAAGAAGTAGCCAACTCCTATGATGAAGAAATGCTAGGTTAGTGAACAACACAACGAGCATAGGACTTTAAGGTCCGTACTCCTTCACTTCAAGCACTGTGAAACCTAGGAGGGTAATTCCAATTGTGTTTTTGTGCAATATAATCAACTAGCAACACATTTATACACAGATTAATTCCTATTTATGGTAGATAAAATCAATCACTAAAGATTTGGCAGATTTTCAAGTGAAGGATTAGCTATTTGCTAGGAATTGGGATTAATTCCACTTCTACTATCCTTGGAAAGATTTTTTTATTGAGTATTGTCTTCTTATAAGTCTAGGGCTAGAAACACTATTTGCTCATCTTATGCAAGATTTTCTGACAAAATGACCAGTGTCTCATCAATTGGAGCAACAAAGTCAAGTATACAAGAGGATCAGTAATTTACAAATTACTCACTTAAGGAAGAAACAGACTATTTTCGTATTGCTTTGCTTTTACGAAAACTCATTGTGCAAGAAACATTTACCTCTTAGAAATCCTAAGCCATTCCTTACAAAGTTTATAACCCTATTCAAGCATTTTAATTAATTCCTTGAATTAAAGCTGAGAATAGAGTAATATATTCAAATGAAATATTTGAAGACAAATGATAACACCATTAGCATTTCTCATTCATAACTTCATAATCAACATACATAGGAGAGTATCGACTTATTGACTGATATTTGTTTCAATATCAGTAATTTCTATAAAACTTATTTAAGATCATTACATACATGACTTCTTATCCAAGACAAACTACTAACCTACTTCAGTATTCTATTCTAAGTGCCTTTTTTGAACTTAGATTTTACCTAGAACCCCTATTAAGACTTCAGAATCCGACCTATGTAATAAGCCCTAAAATCCCTTTTATAGAATAAAGGAGCAACAAGCATCAAGCTTAATTACACTTACATTTCATTTCATTTGCACTAGAATTCAAAATATTTTGAGTTTGTTACATGTAATCATTTAAGGAAAATGGAAAAGTAAAAAACCACATGCCACATTCCTTGAATGAAGACACGCCAGCTCCTCCAAAGGCAGATTTTTTTGTAACCATGTTGAATCCCCATCCTTGTTGACCAAAGAAGATTCTCCAGTAGCAGCTCCAACACAAACTTGTATATTGTCCAGAAACAACATACACGTTGCCAAGGTTAACTAGTTTGGCACTTCTCCTACATACCAGCCCGAAAATATTCCACCTAGGCACTAGAAACAAGAAATCACATGAGTGTTGAGTAGGACAATCCTAACTAAAAGGGCATGGTTTTATCAAAAACAAAAACAGGGTGCAATCATCACTCTGAGTCATCGACCTCAAAGGATACTCGCCCATGTTTTGTCGTGGTGGGATTGGAGAAACTGTCACCACCTCCTTGTTAGAATTCGTCGATAGTACTAGGGAGAGGGGATAATAATCACCCTCTAGATTAGTGTCACCCTCACCGTCTGAAGGGTTATTAGAAACCTCACATGGAGAATTGCACTCCTTCGGATAGGCCTTATAGTGCTCACTCTCTCTCCTTGGCTTCTTTTTATATTTCACCATCCTCTTCTCTCTATGTTTGACTAATTCTTCTGAAACTATCTGCTCTCATGGATGGTAATTTTCCTTGGTACTACACTTCTTGAATTGCCTAAATCCTATTCTTCCTTTTGGCATATCAGGAGCTCCATGTATTCCACTTTTATTCTCAAGATCTTCCTCAAACTCAAATAAATTCAGCTTCTCAGACTCTCGGATCATCATGGCAGACCTACTTGCCTAGGACAAGAATGTCTAAACATTTCTTAGGAGAATTCAACTCCCACACACTTCTTTATTAGCCCTCAACCCTCATTCATTGCAAAATTATGACAAGGAAGATCAATCAAGTAATTTGCATTAAATAGGCAGCTTGGAGCATGTAGAATCAATGATTCGAAAGCTCTTCATGCAAGCAAGTTTGAAAAATTACAGCTTGGTGTTGAATTTGAGTCGTTGATTTTAAAGCATTTAAAACTTAATCCATGGTGATACGAGCCTTTTTTTTGCCCTTAGCAACTTGCTCATAGAAAACAGCTATGCCAACTCAAGTGTTGTGATTTGTCAATCAGCATGTATCGCCAACCTAATCCGTGCATTCATTAATATTCGCGAAGTACACAAGATAAGTTCTTCTTGAAGAGAAAATTTCCTTATATGCTTCATCGCTTCATCGTTGATCCTTCCCAAATTTTTAGGGTACAATTAGCGATGAATTTATTCATGCAATGATCTTTAATCCATTGGATCGTCCTGTTTTAAAAACTTTATCAATAGCTCTCCAGCCCTCTCGCTGCTTTCCTTTTTTCTTTATGTGGAATCCCCAGGATCTTACCACATTTCCCCTTCCACGTGGTAACCATTGCTTTTTGCCAGCTTACTTTGTCATTGCCTCACTCTATCAGCAATGTAAACATCTCAGCAATGATCTTTAGCCCTTGGTTCAACAGCCTGACCTTTGGTCACATTCATCCCTCCGTCGTGCATCACTAATTCAAACCTTGCATTGAGGCTTCTATTTGCGACGGGAAATGGTGTGATAACACTAGAACCTGTATAAAACAAATGGCACAAAAGATATCGCTCATAGGATCATATCATATTAGTGAAAGAGAAACCTTTTAGAGGACATCCATCATTTATCACTAATTCAAAACTCAAGTTCTAAAACAAATCTGCGATGAGCAATGGAATTATAACATAAGGCCTTTGTTCATCGCTAATTCTCCTCATACATTTTGCAAGCAATTAGCGATGAGATAGTTCACAACATTTATAAGACCCATCGCGTATCGTTGATGTAAGACTCTATACTTAAAAACATATCCACGATCAAGCGATATACGGGAAATCACATCACATCGCTCAACGTTGTTCCAAATTCATCTTTTTATGGCCATCCGCGATTAGCGATAAGAATATAAAGATAGAAGCATCCCTCATCGCCATTACAAATTTGAAAGCTTAAAAGATATTAGCGATGAGCGATGTTAAAAGAAAACATCATTCCATTGCTCGTCGCCAATCCAAAGTGTGAACCTATGAATAAATTAGCAATGAGCGATGAGCTGTGAGGGCCATCGGGACTCAAGTGGAAATTTTTAGCACGTGCGCATTAGTTGTTCTAAAAGGGAAACCTCTCTAGGACAACATGAGAATGATAGGCTCAAGATGTTCAAAATGATGAAATATATAAAATGTAGAGATCCAAAAGATCCCTCGCCGAATCCTTATAAAATATAATGCTCGGACCTAGGCTTAGAGGGACCAATTACCAGATAAATGATATGAAATTTAGAAAGAATGACTGGCAACAGGTAAGGAGTCGATGATGAAAAGGAACCCCGTGAGTATTCATAGAAACTTAAACCCTCAAAATAACAACCCTATACCAAATACAATAAGGTTTTAAGATGGAACGAGAAAAATATTTTGAGGGTTCCATCAAGATCGTTAGCTAATAAACTAAAAAGCTGGAAATTACAATGCTTTGCAACTCAACCACTTAGTAAGCGGGAATAGTTTGACGGCTCAGCCGATCAGCATGAAGAATGCAAGTACATGAAAAGTAAAGACGAGGAGGCCTATATGTTCCACCAAAGGTGGGAATGAAAATGCTTATGCAAGAAAGTAAATAAAGCGGCAAGGCCTGCCCTCTTCCACTAAAAGTGGGAATACAATAGTAATTTATAGAAATGAAAGAGTTGATCAATACTATTGATTCAACATTACAATATGAAGTATAATCTGCAAGAAGCAAAGTGTTATAGCTGTCCAAATCACTACAATTGACATTAGATGATTCTCCAAACTTCTCAAACCTCCCAACTATGAAAAAACAAGCCAAAATCTGAATTTCTTCAAACTGATATGAAAAACCAACAAGCAAAGAACTCAAACCAACAAACATGAATCACACTAAAATGCTCATAACTCATCAAATACTCCTCTGATTGACATGAAACTGAGTGCATATGAAGCTTAGGAAGTTGGCGCCCAAGTCTAGAACATTAAACAGTAGCAAATACCCTCCATTATTTTATGCATGCATTACAAGGCTCTTACATGCAAGGTACAACCATCAAAAAGAGGCGACTAGCTAGAGAAATTCAAGGACTTCACTAAAAATTACCAAAACTTGTGGAAAGGGGCACCTAGCATAGAGAAAGAGATTGGAACAATACCCACAACCACAGAAAAATCAAGTAAGGAGTTGCAAACAGAAACGTGTTACAGCAAGCACAAAACCAGCAAACTAAAAAATGAGAAAACCCTTCACAAACTTCAGAAAATATCAAAGTAAATATTTCCAATACGCTCAATTTGTTCTTCAGTGTAAAAAACATCCTTCATCTTAGCTAGTTGCTATCTTTCAAGTAAGAAACTAAGCTTTGCTAGGAGGTATGCATTCCTCAAAGCGAGTGAATTACCATTCCGACAGCATTTCATTATAAAATTCATTGGATAACTGCAAATGAAGGCCAAGGTTCATATTTATAACCTTTTTTCTCCTAAATTCAAATCTTTTTTTCCCTCCAATTAGGGCCCCCAAAGGAGATTCTCATTTCACTTCAAATTTGCATTTCATTTGCAACTTCATTAGCCACTTAGACATGGCATCCAAAAGAGGAAGAGATGACTTTGTTAAAAATGCAAATAAAGCTTAAGTTTGGCATCCCACTTTATTAGTGAAAAATACTTTAGAAGTAACTTAAATATCTCCCTTATGAAGTTGCCTATTTTAACATAGGAAATATTTCATTTAAAACATTATAATTCACCAAATAAGGCCTCCAAAATGACTTAATTAAAAAATCACATATCTCTCCAAAAGTGGCATCCCATTTAGCCTGATAATTTCCAATTAAAACGTCCATAATTGAAAATCACTTAAGCCAAGATTTGCCAAAAATAGGCTCCAAGAATGTTGGAGACCAAATTGCTTATACTGCACCCTGCCAAAAATATTCAATGAACTGAACTATTGAACCCCTGCTAAAAATAGTGTGTCCAAGTGCATTTTAACCACATTTTGAGTAGTTGTCACAACTTACTAAAATAGTAAGTTCCAAAAAGTCCTATGTTTCAGTTGCATGTCACACCACTGTGAAGCTCTCTGAAAACCCAAAAGGAATCCAAAATCCAAAATGCAAAACGCCAACATGCAAGCCACCAAAACTGCCAAAACATCCTCCTAGAAAATAGGAAACCTTAATTACTACTCCCAACTAGCCTACGGACCTCTGGAAATAGGCTATCAACAATGAAAGAGCGTATGGCTAAAATGGAGACATTACAAGGAATATGCGATGATGATGACTACTACTTATAACATCCTCAAGCCAACATGGTCTGTAGGACCTATCAAACTGTATTTGCTCATTTAGAAGATCATTTCTATAAGAGTTAGGAATAAATTCCCCAAGCTTTGTTGGTTCTTTCGATTTAAACTTCTGTTACATTGGATAATAATTATATATATTTTTGTAATTGTATTATGTTATATAATGAGTAGGTCAAATGAAAATGTGTTACATCTTTTGCATCATTTCAATTACACATATGACGATTTTTGTGTTCTCGGTGTGTCTATTTTAAATCAGTTTCATGATTAAAATTGTGTGACTTTGTTTTTAGTTTTGTGATCATATTTTTTGAAGGTTTATTATATACGTTAGGAGGTGGCGTGCTTTAATTTGAGGTTAATGATATTTTATAGCACCAAAGTTTCCACTTCAATTTTCTTTTCATTCTAAAGATTATAGTAACTTTAATTTGAATGTTTGATTTTAGTTTTGCTCCAATCTGTTCAATCTCCATTCAAGTCCCAACATTTGAACCATTAATTCAACTATTTTTGCCACCTTCATTTGAGTCATGGATATGTGAAAGAAGATCGTTGGGAAATAGAGATCTTATCAAGTACTAGCTTGGTAAACTAGCATGCATTTCATATAGTTAGTTATTATTAAAAAGAATATATTTGCCCAATTTTGTTCTATGTTTTTGGAGACATGCTTCTGCTCCACTTAGCTACCATTGAGACTGATGGTGTGACTATGGTATAGGATAATTCTTTATTTTAATCTCAATTCAACCGATTTCGTTGAAAGATTACAGAAAGATAAAGCATTTTATAAGTTTTGTTTTTCTAGTAACAAGAATGAGTGAAATTGAATGAATTTTTCAATTCCATTTCCATATCGATAGACTGTGGTGCTTGATTTTCATTTCCATAATGTGATAGCGTTAATAGAGCAAGCTACCAGCTTACACCTAGTATTAGCTTGTACTTTTAGATACGGGTTCTTAAATATTGAGTTGATATTTTAGTAGATATTTAACTCTTAATAAGAGTAAAACAAATATAATATTAGATTTTATAAATTGAGCTTTTCCAAAAAAAGTAACACTAAAAGGATTAATTGTAAAAGTAATTCAAGTCGTTTATTATAATTGATTGTGGTTCTTCTTACAAAAGTTTAACTATGTTAATTTATTAACACAACTTTCTGGTTATTTTTTAAAGTCGAAAGAAAAACTTCTCAAAAGAAAATTTTGTGTTAAATGTATTTCATTACTGTGTTTTTCTCTTTATCTTTTATCATAGAATTATTTTGATTTGCATACTTCTTAATAACAATGAAATGATAAATTATAGTAATTTATAAAATTATACTTTATTATTTTTGTGTATCCTTAATAGATGGTGAATTCACTAGTGCTTATATCATTTATTAAGTGTTTGAACATTGTGCTATTATACAAGCATAAACCCATTTATCCAAAAGACTAAAGTGTTAATCCCACCATAATATAAATGTAAGAACATAGATTGATTCTCAAGTCTTTTTGGATACTTGTAGATTATTAAGTCTATGATAAAAATAATTTGCATTAGCTTTAATTTTTTAATAGACCAATTATGCAATTTTAAAAATATTGAGATCTTATTTGTTAGTTACAAAGAAATTTAATTGTAAATGAGGATGACATGTGGGGAAGGCTAGAGGCCAATTGATGCAAGGGCATCTAGGTTCACATGCAATCTTGTATCATGAAAAACATTTGTTGTTTATGTATTCAGTTTTCACATTTTGTTGTGCCATTATGTTGCTTATGTCAACTTATTTGATTAAGAAAGCTATAGAAAGGTTACATATTCTTATGTGTTGCAAAATATTTTGTAGTAGTGTTAAGACAAATCATTGTGTTATTTCAAACCAAAAACTAAGTTGCTATAGGTCTATCTTTTATAAAATGAATTGTTACAAAAGTTGTCTTTAAATCATATTCCTATACATAAACTACTTTCATTTTGAGTTGTGAAATATAATATAAGGCATAAGGAATTGTTTTAAATATTCATGTTGAGTTGAGCTTGTCGGTGTGGCTAAAGCATGTTGAAGCTTATGAAGGTTGTCAAACACTAGTTGTAGCTACATATATAGGAGGCTTTGTTGTCTTGTTCTATTTTGATGTCATGATCAAGTTCAAAAAATCATTATTTGCCTTTGGCATTTAATGATTGATTTTTGTTGAAATCTTTCATTTGATTTAGTTGCAAATTTCTTTCTTAGCAAACAGTTTTCGTTTCTTGTCATCTTGACCAATTTAGAACTCCTTTGTTGTGACTTTTCTCATTCTCTTGGGATTGTGGTATTTGATTTGCCTTTTCCTTAAACAATAATTGTTTACTAACTTCTCTTTTTTGGCATTTTTCATATGGTTGTGAGGGTATTTCTTCTTTCTTTCCTGGTCATTTGTATTATTAATGGCCTTTATTCTTTTGTTTGGGTTGTGTCTGCAATCTTGGTTATAGGCAACATTCTCTGCATTAAATTCCAAGGGTTCTATTGGCTATTACAAGGTGGAAGGAAGTTTCTTAGATGTGAGAGTTTATAAAGACCCTTACCCCCTTGGACAAGATTTTAATGATTTTGCTAGTTTGACAATGCTATTGTGTTAAACTGTTTTGCAATGTTTGGTATGAAATTATTTAACTTATGTATATGTAGATAATCTAACGCTTGCAATTCCTAATGGAGACTTCAATATACTTTTTGGTTACACAATAACTTCAACCACTTGCCGTAATTCCAAATCCATTGCGCGCACACACATATATGCAAATATGCATTCAGACATTACATAACAAATATATCTTTTCAGATACACAAAGAAATTCTTGAACCTTTACATAGACTGCATATAGAATTATTAAATGGTATTTCTGATTTCCTGACCTGAAAGTTTTACATTACTGCCTCTGCTCAACAATGAAAGCTCACAATTTCATATGCAGTGTATCATATATTATATCCTGGGTCGTATCTTCTAATTGTTGTGTTGACCCGATAGCTCCCCTTGAATACTATGTTTCTCAAATAGGGACCACCTCATATATAGTCGAACTAATAAAGGAAGATTTCATGTGTAAGATATGAATCTCCAAGGAAAGGTGACGCCTTATGTTGAAGTGGCTGCTTTCAAATGAATCCGATTAAACCTTTCCAAATATCGTGCCTCGCTACCAAACAATTCCCAGTTTGAATATCATCTAAACTCTAATATCACCCCTGAGACTTATTTCAATATGAATGGCTTAGTTGCGGCTTACATATAAAATTCTCATGCTGTCTTAATGTTAGTGTTTGACTCTCACATCAGTTGGTAATATCCGATATAGACTCCACTTCAATAATTGTTGCCGGCTCCTCCACACATGATACACGGCTCCCTTATAATTTGTAGACCATGGTTTCAATATGCCAGTTATCTTCCCTTAATTACTTACAGCATCAAAGTATAACTCAAGGGGAGAGGGGCTAGTAGTTGTGCGGGTTAATTTTGTCAACATGTAGGGATTGATTGGAATATCGTAGAACCTTCATTTTTTTCTTTTGAAATGTGGACTGACCTCTTATCTATCTATAACTAAGGTTTGGAGGTGTGACTCATCATGCAACTTGCCACATCAGTACATCTATTGAGAAGTGTCTAAAATTTGACTTTTTAAAGATTCAACCAAAACTTAATCATGGGACCCCCAATAGTTGAACAAAAATATACCATTTGTTGCTTGTAAAATATCATATTTTTATTTAGAATAAAATTAATATGCAACTAAATGGACCAAATACCTATGGGTAACCATAAATCTTTGATATCTCTATCTTTTATATTCAACACATATGGACCAATAGTTGAATGCAAAAAAAACAATTTGTTGTTATAAAACAACACAATTATTTAAAATACAACTTATATCAAACAAAAATGGACCAATAGTTGAACACTAATTTTTTTTGAAAATCCTTCACATTTAATGGGAAAATACATGATATTTATTGTGCTCGCCTTTTATATTTGTGATAGGAAAAACGATTAATATAAAATACTCCAATGCTTGTACATTGCTACCCCAATAGTTGTACACATAAGAACAATATTTTTTCACTATGATAACAATACTTAGTGATAGTAGATTTCCACAATCCATGTAAATTATTGCTAAAATTTTTGGATTAGATTGTGTTTGAATTTTTTGAATCAACATTTTAAATCACACTCTGTGATTCATCATCAGGATAAGAGAGCACAAGGATAAAATGAATAGCTACAAACCAAGGTAGGAATAAAAAGGGAGAGAGAATAAAATCACTCTTGTGGTTCTCTTTTCTCGCTTTAGAATTGTTTCCTTGTTTTTTTTGGTTTTCCTTTTATTTTGGTTTGTTCTTGTTCCTTATTGTGGTCTTTTGTGCCTTGTCCTTTCTCTTGGTTTCCTTCTTTTTCTCTTCTTTGACCGTTCCTTGTCCTTTCTCTCCCTTGTTTTCGTTTTTTCATTTTTCATTTTTCTTTTTTGTATGTTTTTTATTTTTTGTTTATTCTTTTTCTTTATATTTTCTTTTTTCTATATATATATATATGCAAGCTTGCAAATTCTTATATATATATATATATTCTCTTTTTTCGGTTTTCTTTATTTTGTTCTTCTTTTTATATTCTTCTTTTTTCCTTGCTCTTCTTGTTTATTTGTGTTTAGATTTATTTTATTTTTATTATATATACATATATAATTTTTATTTTTACTTATTTTTTATAATTGTTTGATTGGTTATATAAGTTTCATATATTTGCCTATGCTCTCTTATTTTTTCTTTTTCTTGTTTATGCTCTCATTTTGCTCTCTTTTGCTTAATCCTTCCTTTGTATTTGCTATTTTGTTTTCCCAGTTCATTTTCGTTTAATTGTTTAATTGTTTGTATATTGTTTATTATACTTTATGTGTATGGTTATATATGTGCATGTATGTATATATATACATACATATATATCATCATATTTTATTTCCTTTTGTTCATTTGGTTTTATGTTTTGATTTTTTTGTTTGGTTTTTTGTTTGTTTGGTTATTTGTTTATTTGTTTGTATTTGTTTTGATTTATTTGTTCTTTTATTTCTTTTATAACTGGTTATATGTAATTTTTGGTTTGATTTTTTTTATTTGTTTATTGTTTGTATGTTTGTTTGTTTAAGTATGCATATATATATATTTATTTGTTGTGTGTGTGTTTGTATAGTTATTTGTTTATGCTCTTTCTTTCTTTTTCATAATTTTTTGTCCTTCCTTTCTAATTTGGTTTAGTGCATTGATTTAATTATTTGGTTTTTGTTTGTTTGTTTTTTATATCTTTTTTTTGTTTATATGTTTTTTAGTTGTATGCTTAGACATACATATATAGATATATATATATGTATGCATAAACATACATTTTTAGTTATATGCTTATTTCTAATTGTTTTCTTTATTGTTTAGAGTATGTTTGTTTTGTTTATTTGTATTGTATACTTGTCCATTTAATTCTTTGGTATTAGTTTTTTTTTAATTTAATTTTTGTTTCATTGGTTATTTGTATGTATTTGTTATATATATATAATAGTTATATTTATTTTTCCTTATTTCTTCTTTATTTATTTTTATTCTTGCAAAATATATTCCTTATTATAAAAGTTGGTCTCTTATTTTTCTTGTTGGTCCATCTTGTATCCTTGAATTTTGTGCCTTAACCCCCTCCAACCCCCCCTTCTCCTCTCTCTCCCTTTTTATTCCTACCTTGGTCTACAACTACTCATTTTATCCTTGTGCTCTCTTATCCTGATGATGAATCACGAAGTGTGATTCAAAACATTGATGCAAAAAATTCAAACACAATCTAATCCAAAAAATTTAGCAATAATAACAATACTTGTTTAAATGAGTGTCTTATTTTATTAAATGAGCATTTTATTTTTTAAATGTCACACTTATAGTAGATAGTTATGATATTTTATTTGAAACAAAAAAAATACTTATTTCACTTCTTCATGAATGTATTTATGTTTTTTTTATATAACATTCAAAGGTTCTCATGTGTTAAGTATGGGTCCACTTTTGATCAACATTTGGTTATTTTTTTATTTACATTTGGACTATTTATTTACAATATATAGTATAAATATGAGGTAAGACTAGATATTATAATCACAATTGACTACATGACTATTAGACCTTGCACAACTACTGGCCCCTCTCCCCTAATACTTTTCATTGTATTACCACGAGCTACAATCCTTCTTAAAAGAGGTGGTAGAATAGAGGGCAAGCAAATATTAATAGTTGACACCTTGAAATATATTATTGGCTCCCCTCAAATATTAGTCGCTACATACACATTTGTCCTATTTGCAATTATATATATAAGCAAAATGACCTAAACTACCTCCAAATGTTTTTTGGGACCCATGGTTGACCTCCTTAATTCCTATAGACCACTTTCCATGTCATTCTGAGACTTTTATTATCCCATGGTAGCTTTAGTTATAAGTTTGCAGCTCCTTAAATGAATCCCTACAATTTAGAAATATAATCTAGAATTCTCTTGAAATGTGACCTACAGTAATTATAAAATAACTTTCACCTTCTTGAAGGGATACTCACCTAGTGGACGGCCTAAGGGTCCACTACCCCAGAGTGAGCGCAAAAGTGATAGTCTAGATGTGTTCCACATCGCGTTGGACCATCTAGACTTGATCTTCTTGGTCTTTGATGTTGTATGATTGTGTATCTTTGTTATTGTTGCATACATAAGTGTCTTGAATGTCTACTTTTGTGTGAGTTTGACATGGGGTCATACTCTCACTAAAGTGAGGGTAGAATGTAGTAACGGAAAAAGTATCCCTTTTTCCTTTAGTTTGGGAATGAATAATTAACATTAAAATGAGCCTAATGTTGCCTTAATTTAGTGTTGTAATGTGTCTTTCACATTCACATTAAGTTTAGGGCCCTTTTTAATAAAATGGGCTTAAGTGTGCCTTATTTAAGGTGTTGTAAAGTGTATCTTTACACTTTCACACTAATATAGGCCTTTATTAATTAATTGAGGTTAATTGGCCCCTTTAATTCAAATCCAAGCCTAGTTAATTGCAAATTCTAAGGAATAAATCCCAACATTCATAATTAATATTACACCACTTAATTTTACAAGGTATGTGTCATAGGTTAGTGACCTAGGACCCATTCGCCACCTGGTGAATGGGTCCTCACTAGGTTCTAGGACCCCCTTTTTACATAACATTTCATATTTTCCAAAGTGTGTCCTAGTTAAGTGCTAGGACCCATTCGCCTTATGGAAAATGGGTCCTCACTTAACCTTAGGACCCCCCCCTTGGGATAGTTTTTGGCAGTATTTTAATGATTTCAAATCCTAGATCTAATGTCGGCTTGTGTTATTTGAATTTCAGGAATTAAGAGTAAGATAAGAATAAATACAAGGTTATTTTCACATAGTTTCACCTAGAAGATTTCAAGCAAGCTAAGGATTTCACAAGAGCATTATTGAGAGCATTCAAGAACATTTATAAGGCATTCAAGGGTAGATTATTAAAGATTATTGCAACAATCAAAGATCTATTTCATCATGTCAAAGTCATGCATGTTGTTGAGCTAATGTGATGATGTAGCATTGACGATCAAGTTCAAGTGTTCAAAGCCATTATCTCATGTCAAGTTCATGATCAAGATTTACACTCATTGAGGCCATTTCATGCTAAGTTTTAGATTTGCAATCCAAGGTTCAATTGAGGATTGGTGAGTTGTAGCATTACATTGTTCATTCATCTTTCCTCTTTATGTGTTGTTTCATTTCAAGGTTTAATTACCAAAACGGGATTTGACCAAGGAAAATCCCTATTCCCTAAAAAAACAACATTTTTCTTCTCCTTTGATGTGTGATTGCAAGTTTTAGGTTGAAGATCAAGTGGAGAGCAAAAGTTGTCAAAGTTTTCATCTTTCTTGCAAGATCATGGAAAGTATTCTACAAAATTTATTTCTACCTTTCGAGATCTGAACACCTAGGATCTGGGAGTGCAGACATCAAAGAACAAAACCTAAAAATTGATTTTCCAAAACCCTAGCAAGGACCCATTCACCACTAGGAAAATGAGTTCTCAATGAGGCCGGAAAATTCATTTTTTGCAATAGGTACACAACATTTGGCCCTCTTAAAACCTTCCTTTTGATTGCTATATTAGTTAGGTTTGATTTCTGATTGTCAAATACACATTATAGCCCCCATAATTGAATGAAATTAGAGAAGTAGGTGCATCATTTTGTTTCATTTTGATAAACTTATTTTTGAGTGTTTCAATAGGAATGCAAGGTTAATGTCACATACCCTAACAATTACCTACATACATAGAAAGTGTCAAAGCATTGTACACTTAAAGTTGCCAAGAAAAATTAAAAAGGAATAAAGTACATAAAATAAACATTTACAAAATGTAATTGTAGATCTCCATCAATATTTAATAGGAATAAGGGAAAATCCTTATTTTTATCATTTACTTGGTTCAAATATCTAACATTTGAAATTATGAAGTCATTAGTGCCAAACAAATGGACATGCAGTCAAGTTATAACCACTTTATCAGTGTATTCTTGAGGAAGCAAACACCAATCTAGTTATTGTCGATAGTATCACATATTTTCATGGTTATCATTTGCACCTTATTTACTATCAAATTTTATAATTGGTGGCTTTTTCTCAAATTGGTGTAATAAAGTGATTCCAAGTGGTGCATTCTTATATAATTTATCAAATTAAATGGGTAGAAATTACTAAACATGAAATCAAGTTATTGTCCTACTTGCTTGAACAAAATAATAGTGTTAGAAGATTGAAAGTTGCTTGTAATTATTATCCCAAAATTTTCAATATAAAAGTGAGCTTGTTGGAGGATTATACCTACATCCACAAAAAGATTGCTAAGAGGGACTATTGTGAATTCATGTCCTAGCCTCATTCAAGAAAAACTTTTAATGACTACCAAAATTAAATTATAGTAGAATTAATTGACTTAAATAAAGTCAATAAATAATCTTTTGGATGCAATGGTGAGGTACTCTTGGCCCAAAAATCTCCAATATGAAACTTGTTAGAATTATTGTCATTGATGTCAAAGGAGTCACTTGCCTGATGATCTAACAGTTACCAAAAGAATGATAAGTTATTATTGTGATTACCATAACCGTTACATAATAATGTTCTTCAAGTTTAAAATTAAAGATTTAAAACTTCGATATTGATAAAGAATTATCTTTTGATTGTTGGCTGACTTACATCTCTTTGGCACCCAAATACAAGTATAAATATATCTCTTTATGAACAATTTGATATACAATAGAGATCATTGATTCATATATTAGCATAGCAATCCAATCGATCATATAAGAAGTTGATTGGCAGTTAAAAGGTGTTTATAGAAATAACAATCATAACTGGATTAGTATATGAAAATTGTGAAGGGGTGTGATTCTCTTTGCCAAGGTAATTATTTTACAAAAGGTGTGATTTGATTTTAATTAATAAAAAGACAACAATTTATTTAATAGAAGATTAAGCTAGTTACAAAGGGCATCAATCAGTTAGAATGTTGTGATGTTTGAATAAAGACATCTCTTTTAATTAGAAGACATGTCATTTGATGTTTTGAGAAGATATAAATTCTACTTTCAGATTTGTGATAAAGCATTGAAGTAGACAAAAGTGTGTGTGCATTGAGGACATATCATTTATCACAATGTGAGATTTTGGAGAAGGATAGAGAAAGGAGTGTAGATCAATTTTGCAAGAGTTCATATTCATCAAAAAATATAAACATTTTTAGAGGTTGGTGCCTTTCCTGAGGAGATTGGTGTCTCTCACTAAGTTGGTGCTCAGTCTAGGGGATTGGTGTCTCTTGTAGGTTGGTGCCTACGAAGTTTGTAATCAGTGATTCTTGTATAGTGCATTATTGTTTCGATGTTTTTCCCGCAATGGTTTCCACATAAATTCTTGTGTTATTGTGTTCATTCCTTTGATCTTGTATATTGGGTAATTAAAATTTAAATTGGATAGAAGTTTTAGCTAATATTAGTTCAACCCCCTCTCAGTATTAGTGTGTGCTCATCAATTGGTATCAGAGCCAAAAGGTGACCGGTTTGAATCCCCTTGGGTAACGCTGAGGGGGATTGTTGAACAATATTTAGCATCACCCTTCAAGGTTTGCGACATGGACTAGTCGCCTCCTGTGGATTCGTTAACTCTGATGTTTGTATCAAAAATTAATGGGTCGACCTTTTGGTTTAATGGTAAGTGTGGTCCAACAAATGGTATTAGAGCGGGTTCCTTCAGAGTAGTTTAATCGCTTGAAGGTAGATCTTAAAAGGGAACACATGGTAGGACAAGAAGGATATGATTTCTCCTCAAACAAAGCACCATTGTTTGATGGAATGAACTATGCTTTCTAGAGCATAAGGATGGAAACCTATTTGAATGCTCTAGGATATGATATTTGGTAATTTGTGGTGAATCAGTATACACTTCTTGCGACTCCTCCAAAAGATCAGGAAGGAAAGAGGGTCAGTGAATATAATGCAAAGACAAATGATACCATTTTACGTGGATTATTGGATTCAAAATTTGTGAAGGTTGTGCATTGTAAAGTAGCCAAAGACATGTGGGAGAAATAGAGGAATACCTGGAAAGGATATGATAAAGTTAAAAGAGCCAAGTTGCAAACTCATCATAGTGACTTTGAAATTCTTAGAATGAAAAAGGAAGAAAATATCGCCACCTTCTTTTTGCATGTGGATGGGTGATCCCACAATACTGGTTTACAATTTTTGGCCAAATTGGACATTGAACTAAAAAAATTTAACTAAATTTTCACTTTCAGGCACTTATAGCTGCTAAACCATGATGAATTTGAAGACGATGCAAACTAGTGATTTGTGACATTTTGTCTATAAATTTTAAATATATATATATATATATTTAAAAAAATTGAATCAAATTGCATTTCTTTTTCCATCTCCTTTAAAAACTAGTTTTTATCAGTAAACATTATTTTTAAAGAGTGATGCTTACCATAAACAACATAACTTTTTTTCTATGAAGGATAAAATTCTAATTTTTTCAAATTTAGCTTTGTAACTACGATATCTAGCTCGTTCATTTGGTTTTGTAGTATTTTATTGAATATTTTTTCTTAGACAAGCTTTGAAATCAAACCAATTACAATTGAGACATAGGCGGACTGTAAACAACATAATTTTTTTTGTATGTAATTGAAATTCAATTTTTTTTACTGGATCAAGAACATCAATACTTAGTGTGAACATATTTTTCAGAATTTTTTTTGATAATCTACTATTTTTCCGCATGTGCAAAATAGAGAGCTTGATTTTCAGTGAAAAACCTATGTTTAATTAAACTAAAAAAAATACATAATAAAACCAAAATATATTAAAATCATATTCAATGGATAGCTTGTTCTGAGGCTACCATCATCCAGTTGGGTCTCTTAAGTTTCCTCCATTTTCATCCTCAACCCGAGCTTCGAAAGGAAATTTTTTGCAAAAAAATTGTATAAGAGGGGGAGAAGGGAAAAAAGGGGGGTTCAAGTGAATCCCCCTTCGAGCGAATCCCCCTTGACCCATTTGAGTGAAGGGGGTTAAACTGAAGGGGTTCGAACCCCCTTTTTTTGCAATTTTTCCTTTGTTTTCCTTTTAAAATGGTGCCAAAATTGATGACATCATCAAAAGGGGTTTGCTTGAAGGGGTGGTTCGAGCAAACCCCTTTTTGGGTCCGCTCAAACACCCCCCTTCGAGTGAACTCTTAAAAATTAAAAAAAATCTTCATGGGAGCATTTTGGCAATTCTCCTTCCTCAACGGAATTGTAAACCACTTTTGTGGGATCATTGGGATGAGTTTGTCAATACAATCAGAGGACTCAGTGAGGAGATAAATGATTCAATCATAGTGCAAAATTTCTAAGATCTTTACCACCAAGATGCAATGCCAAGGTGTTTGCAAATGAAGAGATGAAGGACCTGGATACTCTAACAATGGATGAATTACATGGAATTCTCACTACCTATGAAATGAGGATGGGAAGGGAGATGTCATCAAAGAGAGAAGTTTCTCTCAAAGCTATGAAGAATTCAAAAGGAAAATAAGTTGATTTTAGCGACAAATCAAATAGTGAGACAAAAGATGAAGAAGCGAACTTTTTAAGGAAGCTAAAGAGGGGGTCTGAAAAATACAATGGTAATTTACCTTTCAAGTGTTTTAGTTGTGGTAAGATTGGACATTTTGCAAATAAATGCCCCTATTCAAAGAACAATGATAGTGAAGAGGAAGAATATTATCAATTTAAGAAGGGAAGCAAAAAGAATCAACATCGCAAAAATAACAAAAAGGAGAATTTCAAGAAAGTTTGTACTCCTATAGGAATGCTAGTTCATGCAATGATAGTGATGCGAACATTTGTAGAGGAAAATCTCTTTATGGCATTAGAGGTAGAGAACATCGAGAACATTGATAAAAGAAAAGATAAGAATAAATAAAAGAGGAAGAAAAAATTCAAGGTTATAGTGCATAAGATTTGGAAGAAGAACTGATTTTTGCAATAGAAGAAATTGAGAGATTGAAAAAGAAAAATCAAAGGAAAATGTTATTGTTTAAAGAAGAAAGGAAAAACTTTGAAGAGGTGGAACAAATGATCTCAAATTTCAAAATCCAATTAGAGGAAATCAAAAGGATAAAGGATGTGACAAAAACTCAATTTAAAGAAAAAGAAAAGGAATGTGAGAAAATTGAATTGAAAATTATCACTCTAAGGAAGTCCTGAATTGGAGAAAACTATTGACAAGTTAAACAAAAGCATTAAGTTTGAGAAAAACACTAAGATCAAGTGGACAAATTATCTTAAGTGAACATAGATCACCATTGCTAAAGATAGGACTTGGTTATGAAGAAACCAAAGCAACTAGCAAGGTAGATGATGAGGAAAATAAAGTCAAAACTTCAAAAGAATCAAAACAAAAAAGCTATGATGATGCAGTAAAAAGTCCTAGTAAAGAAGAATGTAGCAAGGAGGAAAGCCAGAATCACCAAAAGTTCGATGCTTCGCCAAATGGGAAAAAGGACATAATCAAGAATCTCATTCCTCCAAGACAACCTCGCACAAATAGGTTCTATCATTCATTTTTTGGCTATTGTTATTCATGTAATAAATCTAGCCACAAGGCAATACACTGTAGGATTTATAATAAAAACAATAGGTGGAATAGAATTCTTATGGATTTGAGAATAGGAATTACAATTCATTTTCTCCCCTGAACTTCAATGTTAAATGCCATAAGTGCAATAATTTCTGGCATACAACACATTTTTAAACTGTCTTTGTAGAGGCACCAAAGCCAAATAAAAAAGAGTGCCTTAGCCATGCCAAATGAAGGAAATATGAAAGTGCGGAAACAAAGGATGAGGGAAGAAAAGGAGAGGTTCATGCTTTTTCAAACAATGCTTCATGTACAAAATGAGAGAGATAAATGGTATATTGATAGTGGTTGCTTTAGTCACATGGTCGTGGATAAAAGTAAATGCCTCTATCTAAAGAAGATAAATGGAATAACCATAAAATTTAGGGACAACACAACAACTAAGATTATAGGAATAGGGACTCTCAGTCTAGATAATGGATGAACAAGGGAAAAAAAAATTATATGTCAAAGGACTAAGGCACAATTTGCTAAGTGTCAGCCAACTATGTGATCAAGGTCACACTTTAACTTTCCATGAAGAAGAATATGAAATTAGAAAAGTCAGAAGACCGGTAGCTGATGCAAGTAGAGTGGCAAACAATATCTATGTCCTAAGTGAAATATGAGGTGAAAAATGTTTTATATGTTAGTAGGATGAAAGTTGGTTGTGGCATAGGAGAATGGGACACATGAACCTTGATAATTTGGTGAAGATCAGTAAGAATCAAACAATTAGAGATATGCCTAAGATCTACAAACCCAAAAACACCATTTGCAAACAATGTCAGTATGGGAAGCATAAAAGAGTGACATTTAAAACAAATGAATGCTCTACATCCATGCCATTAGAGCTTGTCCACATCTGTGTGGACCAACAAGAACCAAGAGTATGCAAGGTGAGTATGATTTTATGTTGTTGATTGATGAATTCTCTAGAATGACATGGGTAACTTTTCTAAGAGAAAAATTGGAAGCCTTTGAAAAATTTAAGGCATTTAAAGCTCTAGTGGAAAATGAAACTGGAGTCAAAATCAAATGTCTAAGGTCTAATCGAGGAGGTAAGTTCATCTCAAATGAGTTTGTAGAGTTCTATCAACAATAAGGGATAAGAAGGCACTACTTAGTAGCTAGAACTTCTCAACAAAATGATGTTGTGGAAAGGAAAAATAGAATAGTACAAGAGATGGCAAGTACAATGTTAAATGAGTGTAAATTATTAGACTCGTTCTAGAAGGAAGCAATGCTCACAGCAATTTACATTTTGAATTGAGGTCGAATTAGAGTGAATAGTAATAAAACTCCATATGAGTTATGGAAGGTGTTAGTTAACAGATTTATCAATGTAGTTTACTTTGATAAATGACCATGAGTTGCCTTGTTGAGCAGTGACAAATGAAATAACAGTTGGAGAGATCATTATTGAAAATTAACGATCTTCCTCTAAATTTTATAGGTACAGCTCCCTCATGATTTAGTTGATTTTTGGGGTATGATTTTAACCAGAAAGCAGGAAAGGAAAAGCTAACATACGTGCATAACCATGACACAAATGTGGTGGTAAACTTGAAATGGAAGGGAGACAGAAACAAATGACACAAAGATCATTAGTTACACGCCTATGAATAATAATCAAGAGAAATAAGCAACAATTTTTTCCAAACACAAGAGCAAATATAAAACGCCTGGGACTCACAGATCTTGTAACTTATACATCCGCATCCAAATATAACAGAGTGTACACCAAATAAATATTTTGACTTCTCAAAGGAAATCTTGCAATAAAAAAGAAGACAAATAACACAAAGATTAAAATATTTTCTTATTCATTTGTTGAAATAAGAGCTCAGAGACTATGTCCTCTCTTTACAAATGACCCTACTAAAAGAATAAATACTGTTGTTTAAACTAAAAATCTCAACACTATTTACCCCAAATCTCTCAAAGGAGCCCCCCGGTCCAACAACAAAAAATCTCCTGTTTTACAAAATAAGGGTGTGGTCTCATGGAGGGGGGCTTCCTAAAAAATTTCAGTTGGTGCTGCTGAGATTTTTTAGGATTATTTTAAAATGGATGGTTCCATGAATCTTGTAGTGTAGTTTAAGCTTAAAAGTTCAAGCTCCTAAATTTATGGAAGTTAGTGGTCCCATGAATTTTATTTTGCATATTCGATTCAAGAGAGTAAATAAATATAAAATAAAATAAAAATTAATTGGTGAGAATTTAGAAATTTCATATGATTGACAAGTGGCAGAAAAAAAGCCTAAGTTGGTGGGGCAATTTTCAGCCCCACCTCATTTGCGCCTGCTTAAATTTTCGAACTAAAAGATTTGCGCCTGCTTAAATTTTCGAACTAAAAGATAAGAGCTACTATTATTGAAGAAAAGATTCTAATTAATCCTCTAACATTTTTCTGTAACATTTTTCTTTTTCTTAGTGAGATTACCAGCTCATTCAAAATACATCTAAAGCTCCTTCATTCGTCTTCGTAACTGTTTCTTGAAATATTTTTATTGAGAAGTTAGAAAATACATGTGATTTCAACATCTGGTTTATACTCTTGAAATAAATCCCTTCAACTCATTGTCTCGGGCTATTCCCGTAGGCTTTCAAAATGACTACGTAACTGATTGACTACTTCAATCTGTCCAACAGTCTCCTTATATTGAGAGTCCCTCAAACAAAACCTGCTCGAACCAAAGATGATGTCATACACCTAGAACTGGGTCCACACATTTCTCCCATCATATGGCGAGGTGGTCGTGCTCCAAAGCTGCCATTAAATCTGGCTTTATGCCTGCCAGTCGCATTTGCTTGAAAGTTTCTTAAGCCTTTTCAACATACCTATTTTGTTTATAATTTGAAATTATTGCATTCGGTGAGATGACATCTCTTTGGGGCATTCTGTTAGGCAATTTACTTCACTTCGTTTATGCTCCCAAAGACTTCACTTCATCATAAAGATTTTTCTCCCATGCCTATACCCTTTCCAATGTTGATGCACGACTTTTAGATATCACGCCACCATTCTCAAAAAGATCGCCACCATTGTCATTCACTACGTCTTTTGGGTTGGATGTAAAATGAGACTTAGATAATGGAGATGACAAAGATGATGATTGATGCCAAGTTAAAGCATTTAAAACCTTTGCAGAATGCTTTTTTAATTTTAGTCAAGCTTGACTGATAAATGATAATGCACTTTGTTTGCCTCAAGCATCCTTGCAACTTCCTTCCCCGAATCGTAAGCTCTTATAAATTGGTCTCCGATGTTCCTCATAACTTCAAACAAATTTCTTACCCTACTTGAGTCTAGAATGGCAAGATCCTTCTTCTGTAAAATAACTTCAGTAGTGACAGCATTGATCACTTCAACTTTCAGTTCACTTAGTATTTCATCCGACTGCAAGATGAATTCCATATGACTTTAGTTTTTTGGTTTTCTGGGCGCAGTCTATATGATTCTCGGGGTGTGCCTTCTTTTTTTTCATGAATATGTATTTTAATCTTTATAATTAATATAGATTGGTGCCTATTCATCAAAAAAAAAAGAAGATAAATTCCATGACATTGTATTAGCCTCTACAGTTCGCTCCTTAGCTTGCATTTTGAAACCACAACCTAGAGAGGGGTTTCATCCTCGAAGATTTAGGAAAGAACTCTCAGGTTTCAATCTGATAGTATAACAGTAGCATCCTCAACATGAATGAAAATGAGAGCTCAAGTGAATTTAAATAGAAAATGAGGGGGAGATTAGGGCAAACAATTTTAAATCTTTTTCCCTCCAAAAGGGACGCCACCCCTTTCTAAAGTTATCCGTGTTAAAATATTTAACTTTAACTCTATTCACTTTAATCACCCCCAACTAGGCGTCCACCTTAGAAATATAATTTACTTTTAAAAACAACTTAAGTAACCACATCTAGGTGTTGGGCTCAAGGGGGGTCACGAATGAACCTTTACCCATCACTTAAATAATGAAGACTAAATATTATTTTGGAAACATTTGAACTCTCCACTGCCGAAACTAGAAACCACTGCATTGAACTACTAAAGGAAAAGAGGCTAGGACAGGTGCTCAAAATAGCACTTACTATAAATAGAAAATTGCTAAAAATAGTAAGTGAGTCAAATCTCCAAACTGACACAATTATAGTCAAACTAGAACTTACTAAAAATAGTAAGTTACTAAAAATAGCAATAATGTTGACAAATGCCCAGAAAAAACCCAAAGAAACCCACACTAAAAATAACAATAATTTTAGTAAATTGCACTTAAAATCGGGTCCACACATTTCTCCCAAGATTTATTGGCCCAAGATAATCTACACAAACCCTAATATAGCATCCTTATCACAACAAAAAATGCACCTCAAGCGATGTGCAAAAACAACTCCACCATGATTTACTTATTTTCCCTTGCTACCAAAATGTTAGCTCACCATGAACACCACTAACAAAAACCCTACGCTACCTATAATGAAGCTACCAAGGAAAACACAATACCAAAGCCACATTGCCAAAATAATGCCAACGCCTTGTGGTGCAGGAGCACCAAGGTAACATTGGGAAACACTAGGCAATTTTGGAAGCCTAGGAAGCAATTTTGAGCTTTAATACTTCAAGGTCATGTTGACCATTTAATTTTGAACTAGTAGTGTTAGTAGATGATAGGATATGTTAGAAGGAATGTGATTCAGTAGTTTGTGGTGGAGTGAATGAGTTGCTTAACTTGAATTCACTAGGAATCACTAGAATTTAGGAAATAAAGCCAAAATGTTGCTTTTAAGCAATTTTGACCTTTGATGGTGGTTAAGTCTGACCAAGGAAAACTATAACCACCTAGGAACCTTTAAAAGAGGAGCCTCGAATTGGATTTAGGGTTGGACAAAGCATTGTATTAGCTGGAGTTTACTGTTGATATGAGAAACCATTGAAGTTCTTGCATGTTTCTATTTTTTTGTTCTTTTACTGAGTTAATGATGAGTTTCTAGTATTGAACAGAATATAGCATGTGTGGCATTCATCTTACAAGTTTTGTGAAGTCTTTGGAAGTGTTGTCTTATCATTCCCAAGCTTTGTTCTTCTGGTTTTTGTTTTCTTTATTGCTGATCAGTTTGGTAGTCTGTTATTCATGGAGTCTTAGACCTCTGTTTTCCACTATACCAGGGGTATAGCTCATGGGAAATGAGGCTAAGCTCCATGCTTGTATATAGGATAGTGTTAGGAGTTTGTAGGAAGCATGGATACATGGTGAAAGACCTTCCCTAGGCGAGCTTGACAGTGCCCGGTTAGGGAAGACAGTCAAAAACCAAGCCCTAACGTTGCAGGGGTATCAACTCATTAGCAACCCAAGGTGTGTGGTCGATGCAGGAGTCTTGAAGAAGGTCTGGCAAGAAGGTAGAGACTTCACCAAATCATTAGGTGGTTGAAGGAGGCAGACAGATCGCTGACTGTCCAAGAAAAGGCCTAAAAAGCCCTAATTCCCACAAAAGTAGGGTTGAGCCTGTGTACGGCCTGTGAAGGCCCAAAACCCCAAAATTCCTTGAGAGGTTGGCAATTGAACCAGGGTCTCTAAAAGGAGTTTGTGATGAATCTTAGCAAGTTTGGAGTTATAGCCTAATTTCTCGAGCTAAGAGGCCTAAAAGGGCTCAAGGGCTACGAGCCCTTCTTAAACCCTAAACTAGGTTTTGGTGGTAGCGATGAAGGAATGAAGCCTTGTGATTGAACAAGAAGCACATTGGGATGGTTTTGAAGCCTTGGAGGATACCACACGCCCCTGCAACAAGTTAGTCAAGTTTGGAGAGGTAGCAAGCCTTTAGGAAGAATAAGGGCTAGGAAGAAAAATGGAGGAGAAATCACCAAGATTGACTTGGTTAGGTGTATGCAATTGATAGAAGGGTTGGCCAGGAGAACCAGGGGTGTCTAAAAAAGTTTTAGGACCTATAGGTTCAAGAAGGTGGAGAGTAATACCAAAGGTTTTGCCAAGGTGAGACCCAGAGCATGGAACAGTGATTGTCTCATCCAACCCTACCCTATCATATTGGTATCAGAGCAGGTTAAAGATTTGGGAAGGAATCTTGTATGTCTGAGGTTGAGTCTAGTGATTCTTCCATCATGATGACAAATGTAGAACTGGCCATGATGGTTGAAGAGCAGGAAGAAGACAATAAACAATTGAGGGAAAGAATAGCCCAACTTGAGCAAGCAGTGAGGAGTGCACAATTTGAGGGAAGGATACCAAAGGAAGAAGAGGTTGCAGAGGAAGACAAGACCCCTGAACCTAACCCTGTGCTGAAAGAAGATCCTTTCTTGAAGGCATTGAAGGCCTTGAGTGGAAAAGCAATTGAAGGAATACCACTATTTAGTGGGAAAATGGAAGCTAATCTAGTCATGGATTGGATAGAGGGAATGGAAAACCATTTTGAGTGTGATGGAGTCACTAAAGCACAGAAGGTAAAGGTGGCCAAGTCAAGACTAAGAGGATCTGCCTTGACATGGTGGAAGTTTATCCAGATAGAAAGGGAAAAGGAAGGAAAGCAGCCTATTTCAACTTGGAAAGGAATGGTTGCCAAAGTAAGAGAAGCCTATATGCCAGATGACTATGAGATTCAGTTACACAAGAAGAGGCAAAGCCTAAGGCAAAGAGACCAAGATGTAAACACTTATACTGAAGAGTTTCAAAAACTCTGTATGAGGTCCAATGTTACAGAGGATGAAAGTCTTAAGGTAGCTAGATACCTTAACGGTTTGAAATGGAACATCCAAGAGGAGATGGCACTTTTGAGTCCTAAGACAGTACATCAGTGTTACCAATTGGCTATCAAGATTGAGGAAAGGAACAAGAGGAAGCAAGATCAAACTTCTAAGGGCAGAGGCAAAGGCAGAGATCAAAGAGATCAAAGAGGACAGCGTGGTGGCTACCAAGGTAGAGGCAATGACCAAAGAAACCAAGGACAGTCAAAACTCACAGAACATGGAGGTGAAACATCTACAAGAGGAGGATACAACAGGGGTAGAGGACCTCAAGGAGGTTCAAACAGAGGAAGAGGAGCAGGCAGAAGCAATTCTTATTTTGCAAACATGAAGTGTTATCATTGTAATCAAATAGGTCATCCTACTTATAGGTGCCCGGAGAAAGCATCTTCATCAAGCAATGAAAAGAGAGTGGCTTATGCACAAGAGGACACCATGAGTCCTAAGGCATCTAAGGTCAGTCATATAGAATCTGAGGTAGGAGAGAATCTGATGTTCAACAGGGTTTTGATCAGACAACCGGTTAAAGAAGAACCAAAACAGAGAAGAGCTCTATTTAGAGTTAGATGCAAGATACTTGGAAAAGTGTGCAAGGTCATAGTAGATTCAGGTTCAACAGATAATATCATCTTAGAGGAGGCAGTAATGAAACTGAAATTGGAGAAGGTACCTCATACTAACCCTTACAAAGTCACATGGCTCAACAAAGGGCAGAGTGTTTTAGTAAATGAGCAAGTAACGGTGGAGTTTTCCATTGGAGGATATAAAGACAAGTTAGTTTGTGATGTTTTACCCATGGATGCATGCCATCTACTACTGGGCAGACCATGGCAGTATGACATAAGTGTGATGTATGATGGGAAAGAGAACACCATCTCATTCAAGAAGGATGGGAAGACTTTTAAGTTGCAGTCACTATCAGAGGAAGCAGAAGGACAGTCAAAGACACCAAACATCATGTTGAGCAGTGGTAAAGAGTTCCTTAAGAACCTACATCAAGGGAATGAAGGATATGTGGTTATGATACAACCTAAAGAAGAGGACAAGGCTAAAAAAATAGTCTTACCAGAAGCAGTCCAAAAGTTACTTGATAAGTACAAGAGTATAGTTAGTGATGGTACACCTGCAACTCTACCACCAAAGAGAGCCATAAGTCATCAAATTGACTTCGTACCTAGAGCCTCATTACCTAACAAAGCGGCATACAAACTCACACCAGATCAGAATTTGGAGGTAGCTAGGCAAGTGCAAGAATTATTGGATCAAGGATTGATTCAAAAGAGCATTAGCCCATGTGCAGTACCAGTGGTTTTGGCAACAAAGAAGGGAGGTAAATGGAGGTTATGCACTAATTCTAGAGCAATAAATAGAATCACAATTAGGTATAGGTTCCCTATTCCTAGAATTGAAGACTTGATGGATTGTCTTGGAGGCGCTCAGTTCTTCACAAAGTTGGATCTTAAGAGTGGATACCATCAGATCAGAATTAAGGATGGTGATGAGTGGAAGACAGCATTTAAGACAAATGATGGGTTATATGAGTGGAGAGTGATGCCATTTGGTCTCTCCAATGCCCCTAGCACATTCATGAGGCTCATGAATGAAGTACTTAAGGATTTTATAGGGATATTTGTGGTAGTGTATCTTGATGACATCCTCATATACAGCAAGACCGTAGAAGAGCATTTGAAACATGTGGAGCAAGTTCTTAGAAGGTTGCAAGAAGAGAAATTGGCAATCAATCTAGAGAAATGTGAGTTCTTTAAGCAAGAACTTGTCTACCTGGGTTTTGTAGTGTCCAAAGGATCATTGAAGATGGATCCAAGCAAGGTGGAAGCCATCCTAAACTGGCCTACACCAACTACAGGGACTGAGGTAAGAAGTTTTCATGGATTGGCTCAATTTTATAGGAAGTTCATAAGAAACTTTAGTGGCATATGTGCCCCAGTCTTAGATACAATCAAGGGTGGTATAAAAACTAATTTTGTGTGGACTCAAGAAGCTGAGAAAGGGTTTGCAAGATTGAAACAAGAGGTGGCAACTCAACCGGTTCTCTTATTACCTAGATTTGACAAGTTGTTCACCGTAGAATGTGATGCTAGTGGAGTGGCAATAGGAGGTGTGCTTAGTCAAGAGGGTAGGCCTATAGCCTTCTTTAGTGAGAAGCTCAATGAAGCAAAGAAGAAGTATTCAACCTATGACTTGGAACTTTATGCTTTGGTTCAGTCACTTAGGAAATGGAGGCATTATCTTCTACCCAAGGAGTTTGTAGTCTTTACTGACAATCAGGCACTCAACTTTATCAACACTCAAGAGAAGTTGAGTAATAGGCATTTGAAATGGATGGAATACATCCAAACTTTTACCTTCACCATCAAGCACAAGAAGGGACAGCTAAACAAAGTGGCAGATGCATTGAGTAGGAGATTGTTGACAGTGCAAGAGATAAAGATCAAGAGCATTGGCATAGAGAGTTTCAAGGATCTATATGGAGATGATGAAGACTTTTCAGAGGTCTATAAGGTATGTTCTAACTTTGAGAACCATTTCCATAGCCAATACTCTGAATATACTTTTCAAAATGGGTTATTGTTTAAGGGAAATCAGTTATGTGTTCCAAGAGGGTCAATGAGGGAAAATCTGATTCAAGAAAAGCATAATGGCAGTCTTAGTGGGAATTTTGGCATAAATAAGACTTTAGAGCTAGTGCAAAGATTTCATTATTGGCCTAAGTTGGCAAGATATGTTAGAAGGTATGTGGAACAATGTGTTGTGTGTATGAAAGCTAAGGGACGAGCTAGCAATGCTGGTTTATATCAACCCCTGCCCATTCCTAACAAACCATGGGAGTGTGTGAGCATGGATTTTGTGGTAGGCCTTCCTAAGACCAAAACTAGTTTTGACAGTGTTTATGTAGTGGTAGACAGATTTAGCAAAATGAGTCATTTTATCCCTTGCAAAACTACTCATGATGCTAGTTATATAGCTCATCTTTTTTTCAAAGAAGTTGTAAGGATCCATGGACTACCTTTGAGCATAGTTTTTGACAGAGATGTGAAGTTCATGAGTCACTTTTGGAAGACTCTATGGAGTAGATTGGGTACAAATCTATCATTTGGATCAACTTACCATCCTCAGACTTATGGTCAAACAAAGGTGGTTAATAGGGTGCTAGGTAATCTTCTAAGGTGTTTAACTAAAGAATATGGACAGACATGGGATTTGGTTATCTCACAAGCTGAGTATGCCTATAATGACAGTGTAAACCGGACCACAGGGAAGAGTCCATTTGAAGTTGTGTATGGGATGCACCCAAGAGGGATATGTGAGCTCAGATACCTTGGAACTATGGAACAAAGAAGTGGACATGCAAAAGACTTCAGTCAGACCATGAAGGAGATTCAGGAGCAAGTCAAGAGGACAGTCACTAAGGCTACACAAAAAGTGAAGGAGAAGGAAAATTTAACAAGGAAGGATGTGCAATTTCAAGTAGGGGACTATGTCATGGTCCACCTTAACAAGTCAAGGTTGCAGAAGGGAATTTCAACCAAGTTGCAGATGAAGAGAGTGGGTCCATGCAAGATATTGACCAAGTATGGCAAGAATGCCTACAAGGTGGAGTTACCTACCGATCTAGGAATCTCACCAGTATTCAATGTTGTTGATTTGATCAAGTATAAGGGGCAGTTAGTGATGAGGTCCAGAACAGTCAGGAGATCTTCAAGGACATCAGTAATGTACCCCTACCTAATCAAGAGAAGCCTTAGGCAGAGCAAATCTTGGAGTCAAGAGTCCAAAAGTCTACAAGGAACAAGGTGTACATGGAGCACCTTATCAAGTGGAAGAATAAGCATGAATCAAAAGCTACATAGGTCCAAGAAGACCAATTCAAGAAGCTTGGAATTGACCTGGAATTCGTCTCTCCTTCCATTCCTTAGTGTTTGGGCTGAGAGGGGGAGAATGGTGCAGGAGCACCAAGGTAACATTGGGAAACACTAGGCAATTTTGGAAGCCTAGGAAGTAATTTTGAGCTTTAATACTTCAAGGTCATGTTGACCATTTAATTTTGAACTAGTAGTGTTAGTAGATGATAGGATATGTTAGAAGGAATGTGGTTCAGTAGTTTTTGGTGGAGTGAATGAGTTTCTTAACTTGAATTCACTAGGAATCACTAGAATTTAGGAAATAAAGCCAAAATGTTGCTTTTAAGCAATTTTGGCCTTTGGTGGTGGTTAAGTCTGACCAAGGAAAGTTGTAACCACCTAGGAACCTTTAAAATAGGAGCCTCGAACTGGATTTAGGGTTGGACAAAGCATTGTATTAGCTGGAGTTTACTGTTGATATGAGAAACCATTGAAGTTCTTGCATGTTTCTATTTTTATGTTCTTTTACTGAGTTAATGATGAGTTTCTAGTATTGAACAGAATATAGCACATGTGGCATTCATCTTACAAGTTTTGTGAAGTATTTGGAAGTGTTTTCTTATTGTTCCCAAGCTTTGTTCTTACTGGTTTTTGTTTTCTTTATTGCTGATCAGTTTGGTAGTCTGTTATTCATGGAGTCTTAGACCTCTGTTTTCCACTATACCAAGTGTATAGCTCATGGGAAATGAGGCTAAGCTCCATGCTTGTATATAGGATAGTGTTAGGAGTTTGTAGGAAGCATGGATACATGGCGAAAGACCTTCCCTAGGCAAGCTTGACAGTGCCCGGTTAGGGAAGACAGTCAAAAACCAAGCCCTAACGTTGCATGGGTATCAACTCATTAGCAACCCAAGGTGTGTGGTCGATACAGGAGTCTTGAAGAAGGTTTGGCAGGAAGGCAGAAACTTCACCAAATCATTAGGTGGTTGAAGGAGGCAGACAGATCGCTGACTGTCCAAGAAAAGGCCTAAAAAGCCCTAATTCCCACAAAAGTAGGGTTGAGCTTGTGTATGGCCTGTGAAGGCCCAAAACCCCAAAATTCCTTGAGAGGTTGGCAATTGAACCAGGGTCTCTAAAAGGAGTTTGTGATGAATCTTAGCAGGTTTGGAGTTATAGCCTAATTTCTCGGGCTAAGAGGCCTAATAGGGGCTCAAGGGCTACTAGCCCTTCTTAAACCCTAAACTAGGTTTTGGTGGTAGCGATGAAGGAATGAAGCCTTGTGATTGAACAAGAAGCACAGTGGGATGGTTTTGAAGCCTTGGAGGATACCACATGCCCCTACAACAAGTTAGTTAGGTTTGGAGAGGTAGCAAGCCTTTAGGAAGAATAAGGGCTAGGAAGAAAAATGGAGAAAGCACCAAGATTGACTTGGTTAGGTGTATGCAATTGATAGAAGGGTTGGCCAGGAGAACCAGGGGTGTCTAAAAAGTTTTAGGACCTATAGGTTCAAGAAGGTGGAGATTAATACCAAAGGTTTTTCCAAGGTGAGACCCGAAGCATGGGACAGTGATTGTCTCATCCAACCCTACCCTATCACCTTGTATATAAAAGTAAACATATGCTATGAATTAGGGCAACACACGAGCTACCGTAAATTCCATTAAACCAACAAATGATGAAACAAGCACCAATCAACTAGGAAGGCTTGATAAAATGATTATAATATTTTAAGCATAATAGCCATAAATCCCAATTGCCTATGAAAATGAGGGGAAATTCCTCTCACCATTGTCAAGGTGGATGAAGAGTAATATACTTGCCCAACTTAAAACCAAGTTCCTACATGGGAACTAAACCTAGTAGTAATAGGATCCTAATCCATGTCTACGCTAGCTAAATAGTTAGCAATGCCATTTGTAGACCTACAACAACTCTTGAAGCTAAGGTCCAAAAAATTCTCCTTCAAATGGTTAGTTCTATAAAGTGATTAAAGAACTAGTTGGAGTAGGAGCCTTTTATTAGAGCATCTATAAATATTAGAGAATCATATCTAACAATCACATGCTTATATTATCATTCAATAGCTATACCCATGCTAGTATCATTGCCTCCCATCTACCTTGTTATTGACTTTGGAACTAAAGAAGATCAATCCACCATACAAAAAACTTCCATGAGCATCTCATAGAATTATGCCACCTCCTTTACTTGGATTGCCTTTGGAAGCACCATCAAAATTGAGTTTTATGTAACCAACTGGAAGGAGAATGCAACTATAGTTTTTTTATCTTGGTTATGTTTCATTAGATATTTTTGCAATATACCAAAAGGTTTACCTCTTACCACTTGAATGGAGATCTTTGGCCAAGTATTGTTTATAGTAGGAATAATTGAAATTACGTAGATTTTTAATTAAAACAATAAAAACTATCTTTGTTGATTTCAATGTAGCCAATTTACTAACTACTCATATTTATCTACTTCAACAATAGTTTCCAAGAAGGCTATTGAAGACATAGTTAAAGGGGTTTTGAATCTCTTCAAGTGATTTTTAAGAAATAGTATGAGGAAATACATCACAAAGGCCAAAAATTGTTTTAGAACACTTTGGCAACTACATAAGTGACTTTGGTAGCACCTACAATGACTTCAACAATGCAAAAGTGGTAGTTGGCATCATACATTGGTGATAATATGGACAATGAAGGACAACTAGCTACATCATTTGGTTGATTTGGCTCCAAGTTGTCATTAGATTGAGTATTTTGAGAGGGAAGATAAATAAAAATGGGATTCATCTTTTCATTAGTAGCAAAGAGATTTTGTTATATTAAATTTTATCCCTGATCTTAAGCGGTTGTAAGATTGTTTCATGCTATTGTTGCCTATGAATTTTATTAGATATATGGCTTTATAGTCATGCAAGAGATATACTGATAATAATATTTTTTGAATATTTATTTACTCTCAAATATTTTATTTTTCTTATTCATTATCCTTAAATATTATTGGTGTATTTTATTTGGGCAAACAAATGTACTAGTTGAAGAATACGAGAGGTAGTTTTATTAAAGAGAAAGGGTCCACTCAATGGTTGAACCAATATCTCAAGCTCCTCTTAGTCTATTTGTTCCTATTTTATGTTTATTTCTCTTATATTGTGTGGATTTTTTGCACTTCAGAACATTAACTATCATTTCAATTGTTTTGAATGGCTTATTTAGATTATTAAGTGTTTGGAATTAGAAAGATCTTTCACAATTATTAAATTGAACTCATCTAGACTCCTAAACTATGTACATGTTGCTACATGCATAGATTTTCCATGACATGGTCATCAATCTACATATTTGTGGTTTGACATTAATTTTTCAAAAGTATAATGTTTTAGGATTAAAAATATCAATTATGAGTTGGATTTCAATTACTTTAAATGTTAAATTTAACCTTAGAAGACTATACCCTATTGAAAATCATCATGGCCATCCCAAGTTCACTATACCCCCACCAATATATAGTGGCTAAGACTATCTACCTCTATCATATGGTGTACACAAGGTAGCATGGAGGTTTTGAATAGTACCATACAATACCTCTCAACTACTCGTGTATGTACCTTAACTATTTGGCATATTACATCCTTAGTATTGTTTACTACACATAATTATATCACACAACCCTTACTTGCATCTATATATTGTATGATCTGAAATATCCCAACTAGGATATTAATGATTTTTTTTATTTTTGAAACACAAACTTTTCCCCTAATCTCTACACTTTAAAATTTGTGCTAAAAACCCTAGTTGCTGCTATAAAATTTCTAAGATGAAACAAGCATGAACAACAACATAAACTCATCCAAATGTTTCAAAGAATATGATGAACACATCTAACATTAAGTATGAATGTAACTAGCAATATATAGGACCAATTTTTCCACCCAAAACATGCAAATTCTTATTACAAGTTTATTCAGTTATGTTGCTACAAAGTTAGACCTATTACTTATGCAAGTTCACCACAAAAACGGGCTCCAAACATTCCCATCAATGTACAATAGTTTTCTGATATGAAGAAACCCCACATACAAGCCAAAACATGAAATGAATGATGACCTAAACTAACCCTAGTTGGGTCAACTTGCTCTAGCTCACAAAAATGCAATGATGAATGCAAATATATGATAGAATTGTCTTCAAAACCCTACCACAAGGGTGCACTGGCCTGTTGATTTGAATGTAGGGTTTGCAACCCTTGAAAACTTTTCAACAACCTCCAAACTTGCCAATTTTTCCCTTCCCAAACAAGGTGCTCCTCTTACAACTTGGGCGCTCCTCTCTAGGGTGAAACCCTAGGTCAATACAACACCAAATTTTCCCTCCTCAAGTCATGTAGGTTGATATGAAAATCTAAGCATGAACATCTAGCATAAAACTCCATTGAAGCACAAGTGAACCTTTGTCATGAAGTCCTCCTTTGAAAAGCTAGGTTTTCATCCAACTCTATTATTCACAAGGGTTTTCGTCCTTGGAATAGTTGCAATAATTGTTGATTTGAAAAAGAAAAATTAATTTACCATGATATTAAAACCTTCAAATGACTTAGTTTATATAGCACTCACTCCTTATTTCTCCAAATAGGTTGGCCCAATTTGGGTGCCACTTTTCCCCTTTTGTTTTTTTTTATTTAAATTTTTATCTCCTCAATTGGGCACCAAACCCCAATTCAATTTTATTTTTATTTTTCCCTCCTTATAACTCCCAAAGCGGTGACCTAGCCCCAAATAAAATATTAAAAGAACTTGGGCACCAAAATTCAAATTTAAATCTTATTTGATCTCATTCCCTAAGGTGCCAAAAGCAATTTAATTTAATTTAATTTATTTATTTATTTATTTATTTCCCCTCTAATTTTCTCATGCTCACCCAAAAGGGACATTTCAATCCTCCCTTCCCAAAATTGCTTGTCCTCAAGCAATGACAAGCATACCACCACCTGGATCCCATATCATCATCATTGAAGGAAAAGGAAGCATATTAATCAAGAATTGATACAGTATTATTGTAATCTTGTTCTAAGGTTAAATAATACAAGCACTATTGATTCTGGTGGAGTTTTTTTCCCGAAAGGGTTTCTCCATGTATATGTTGTGTCACTTCTATCTTCTTGTCTCATTCTTCTACAATCTTCTGTCTCTTTCTACAATTGGTAAAATTGATATAAACAGATAATCATACACAAATAATTGTGACAAAGAACAGTTAATTAGATCTACAGTCTCATAGTTTTACAAGTTCAAAGCTACAATTTCACCTTCATTTTCATCATTTGGTATCAGAGCTAATGGTTGGGTAGAGTTTGGGATGCCTTTCTCTTAAAATTTTGAAGGTTTTTTGGTTGTAGTGGGAGCTTTTACTATTGTGTTATTTCTGATTTGTAAAAGAAGTGTGTTACAGTGAGTTCTACTTCTCGTCTAGATATTGAAAGATTCAATGGATCTAGTTATGAGATGTGGAAACTAAAAATGGAGGATCTCCTTGAAGAGAGAGATCAGTGGTTAGTTGTTTGTAATGAGACAAAGACATCTACAACGATGTCAAATGAGGATTGGGCTAAGCTTGATAAGAAAGCAATAGGAACCATAAGATTATGTCTTGTTGATGTTGTTCTCTTGAATGTTTCAGTTGAAACTATCGCATATAAACTATAGAAGAGGATAGGTGATATCTATCAAACCAAAAGTCTCACTAAGTTGTATCTAAAAAGACAATTGTATTCTTTAAAGATGAAAGATGGTGATTCTATTGCACATCATTTAAATGCTTTCAATTTGATTCTAAGTTAGTTAGCATTTGTAGATGTAAAGCTAGAAGATGAAGATAAATGAATTTTGTTACTTTGTTCTTTACCAAAATCTTGGGAAAATCTAATTGTTGCTATCAGTGGTAGTGGTGTGGATCCTAAGATGGACACTATAATTCCTACTCTCCTACTAGAGGAGATAAGGAGGAAGTCTAAAACGGGATCCCAAGATGCCTTGTTTGTAAGAGGTGGGCCTAAGGAAAGGGAACCTAAGGGAGACAAGAAAGGAAAGGGTAAGTCCAAAGGACGATCTAAAACCCCTGGTAAGAGTAAGGTAAAGTGTTGGAACTGTGGAAAACTAGGAAATATAAAGAAGCATTATAAGAACAAGAAAATGAGTTTTGATGCTTCTACAGAGAAATCCTCAGATGATAGTAATGATGCATTGGTCATTTCATCTAATATTGTTAGTGATAACTCTTGGCTTGTTGATTCAGGTTGCTCCTATCATATGACTCCTAACAAGGAGTGGTTCACTAAGTATATTGCATATGATGGAGGGAATGTCTTCTTTGGAGACAATAGCACAACAAAGGTTGTGGGAAAAGGAGAGGTAAAGTTGTGTTTCAGTGATGGTAGGTTTAAGACCCTTAATGCTGTTTTACATATTCCAAGACTTGCTAGAAATCTACTTTATGTATCTAAGTTCAATGATTCTGGAATGCATGTGACATTTGACAAAGGTGGTTGCAGATTGGTGAAAGGAAATATGGCGGTTGCTAAAAGATCTCAGATTGGGACTTTGTTTAAGATTAATACCTCCAATTTGAATAAATCAGCCAATGTAACTGAAGCTGAAAATACATGTATGTTGTGGCACCATAGATTGGGCCACATTGGTGAAAAAGGTCTTAGGACCATTCTTAATAAGAAATTGGTTGACGATATTCCTAATTATAATATTGGCAAAAATGATTTTTGTGAGCATTGTGTGTTTGGAAAGCAATCTAGATCTTCATTTCCTAATGGAACAAATAAAGCTAAAAGATTATTAGAGATGATTCATTCAAATGTTATGGATCCTGTGGATATTAACTCTATTGGAAAATCTAGATATTATGTCACATTTATTGATGATGTCTCAAGGTACACTTGGATCTATTTTATGCATAACAAATATGATGTGTTCAATAAGTTTAAATAATTTAAGGCTTTGGTTGAGAAACAATCAGAACATAAGATAAAAGTGTTGAGATTAGATAATGGTGGTGAATATTGTTCTAAGGAATTTGATGATTATTATAAGCATGCAAGAATTGTGAGACAGAAAACTACTCCATATACACCTCAACAAAATGGAGTAGTAGAAAGGATGAACCAAACCTTAATGGAAAGAGTTAGGAGTATGTTAAGTAGTGCTAAGCTAGATCTGTGTCTTTGGGTCGAGGCTGTAAGTAATTCTTGTTATTTAATCAATAGATCTCCTAGTTCATCTATTGAAGATAAAACCCCTTATGAAATGTGGTTAGGTAGGAAACCTAGTGTTGCACATTTAAGGATCTTTGGTTGTGAGGCTTTTGTTCATGTGCTTACAGAAAATTGATCTAAGTTGGATCCAAAAGCACATAAATGCATATTCATAGGTTATGGTGAAAATGGAAAAGGTTACAAGCTTTGGAATCCTCTAACCCGAAAAATTTATTTATCTAGAGATGTGATTTTTAGGGAATTTAGATCTTATTCAGGAGAATAACAACCAAAGGAGAAGGATACTCCTCAAACAGTGCATTTTGAGATAAATACTAAGAAGCGTGAAGATGCACATGTTGAAGAACAATTGGATGGACTGGATGAGGAGAGTTCACAGAGTTCTGAGATAGATGCTCATGATGAGCATATTGAGGAACAAGAAGAACCTCCTTTGAGAAGATCCACAAGACAACAGAATCTTGTTGATAGGTATAGCCCAACTAATTTCCGTTGTATATTTTCTTTGATGAGTACTAATGATGAACCTAGATCTTACAGGGAAGCTTTGTCTTCTGATGAGAACAAGCTTTGGTCACAAGCTATGCATGAGGAAATGGTTTCCTTGGATACTTGTGACACATGGGATCTTGAGAGTTTTCCCAAAGGAAGAAAGGCCATTGGTTGTAAATGGATCTTTAAAAAGAAAATTGGAGTAGATGGTAATCACGAAAGCAAGGTAATGATCAAAGAATTGAAAGCACAACTCTAGCACATTTGAGATGAAAGATCTAGGGGCCACAAAATATATCATTTGTATGGAGATCAGCAGAGATAGA
>VDFB02353493.1:6541531-6577716 GCA_007258455.2 Sequoia sempervirens
TGTGTGTGAAGTGTAAGAGTCATGTGTGCAAATAAAGTTTAGATCATTTGAAGGAAAAGAAGAAGAGTGAAGAAGTGTTTATGTGCTTAACTGGAACTGTAACTAGGCATTAGAAGATGCTACTTTTCTCAGTTCAAAGTCTGATGGATTTAATCAAAACCTTTCTGTAAGACAATGTGTCTTCCGTTGGGGAGTAAGCCTATTTTGTATTTGAGCAGTGAGCTCTAGGTAGTTTGCCTGAATGCATGTGCATTCCCCATTTATATTCTCTTATACTTTTAACAGGGTACAATCTTGTGGATTGACCTCCACGTGGTTTTTCCCCTAACAGGGTTTCCACGTAAAAAATCTTGGTGTTATGTGTGATTTTGATGTGTTGTTCATTTATGATTTCATGATTAATGTTCAGATCTGAGAATAAGGTAAATAAGTTGAATAAGTTTGAGATTTGGTGACAACTGATTCACCCCCTCCCAGTTGTCTGCCCTTGTGTTTCCAATAAGTGTTTCCACTTCCACAATGGCAATGCCAATGATAGAATGATAACAGATAGGAAGGAATGATGAAATAAAAAAATGCTACAACTCACCACCCTTCAAAAGCTTCCTTGAAGGACTAAAGTCATACACATCACCTCAAGGTATTGGATCTTGCTTACTTGAATGCTTGAAATTTCTTGAATACCTACAACAGGGGTTAACCTTCATAAAATAATAATAATATGACAATATGAACTCACATACACTTTGACATGAAGTTTGGATCTTGAATTACTGCAATAAATCATAAAAAATGTTGCTCTTGACTTGCTCAACAATGATCTTGACAATAATCTCTCTAGTAATTTCCACTTAGTTTTTAAATGGTGAAATGACTAGGTATTTATAGGAATTTCTCTAATTTCCCAAAAATTAAATCTCAATAGCCGACATTTGCAAGTTGAATTTCAAATGTTAAAATATCGACATTAACATATTCAAAATTGGTCCCCAAAAAAATAGGGGGCCCATACACCCTAGGGCAAATGGGTCTTGTCCCTATTTTCAAGGACATTAAGTGTTGGGGGAAAATTATCAATTGGATGCATTTGTTCAATGCTTGCAATTTCTTGGAAAATGATACAAATGGGCTATAAAATGCATAATTTAGGAAATTAGGGACCTAATTAGGCTCAATAATTTAGGGGGGACAAAACATAGTGTGAAATTGTCATGGGTGATATTTATGACTCTACACTAACTAAAATGATGGACCCACTATTGCATATGTTGTCATTGATGTCAACAATGTGGTGATGACAAAGGAACAAATTAGAGGAGCAATGATGGTATAAGGCAAGGAGATAAGATAAGTATCATCTATACACAGTTGTACCTTACCTTATGAAGTTTATGTAACCTATCTTTTGAATTTCATAAGTGCATGCCATCAATAGTTTTGGTAAGTAGTCCTAATAATGAATATTATAGAAGCTATGAAGTCATATGGTTTGACATCGGGTATAATATGTTGCAAAATGTTTGAAGAAATTTGGCTAAGTATAGTTTATGTCAGGAAGGGTGTCACAGTCTCAAGAAATTGTACCACATTTTATTGCATTTGAAGATATGAGCTTGTAGATAGAACATATAGCTTGTAATTACTCTCAGGTATGTGTGATGCAAATTTGAGTTCATAAATCCTACTGCAGCGTGTTTTATAGATAGCATAGTGAAGACTGTAGTATAGTGTAGTTGTAGTTAGGGAGCGCCTAAGGAATTATATACATTTCTCCACACTTGGTGATAGAGTCCTACATTTTGGAAGATTGCTAGACACTAGTAAGAAACACATTGTTTTAAGCCTCAAGTGATAGTTTGTACCAAAACTACTTTCAGAGTCATCTAAGTGAACACAAGTATTATTATTGGCTAAGGAATGTTAAGGGAGATAACATATGCCATTGCATTTCAATGCATCTTGTCATTTGGATTTGTTGTTTGAAACATAAGATCATATGATTTGTTGGTATGCTCAATTCAAGTTTCAACTAATCTTGTCTACCATAAGCATGTTTGTCAATGTTCTACACCAAGTCTGTGTAATTAGAATTTATTTGGGATACTAAAATTTGTGCTCAATTAGTTACGCCAACATGAAAGTATCTAAATTGATAAAAGGGGTGTATAGGAATGTTTGGCAAGGCATACAATGTTCATGACATGATTTGCATGATGATATTTTTGTTTCTCTAGTACCGATTTTGGTCTAGAGCAAACATGAAGAAGGATAAGTGTTTGTTGAGCTGACTTGACATGTTGAGATGCTTGTGCCAAGTGTTTGGAAGCATGTTCTAGTATGAAAGTTCATGTTATGGCAATATAAGTCTTGATATCTCTTGGTTTGAATTGTATATGATTTCCTCTTACCACATATGTTTTTGGAGCCGACTTATTATGGTCGATGTACGTCTCATGTTATATATTTTATCTTGGCCAAAAAAGGAGATTTTTTTTTAAAGTTTACAAAGGATATAAATAAAGGATCAAGATCATTAAAAGGGTTTGTGAGTGTACGATGGATGTTTAAAAAATAATAATGTGCAAATAAGAAATCCACAAAACTATTTTGATAATGAAGTGTGGAGATGATTAGTTCAAGCATGGTAGCTCAACAATGATGTTGTTATTGAGATAATTTGTTAGTTGTGATGATAGTGAAGGGTTTTGATGTTGTGGAGATTTATGGAGTGAATGTGTAGAAGCAAGGTAGTATTGTAGAGTTATAAAGATTAGCATGAAGTTGAAATAGTTTGCTTTTGTGAAAGAAATATTAGAATCAAATGTGTATCGGTGTACAAAGGTTGTTGCCTCATTTGTGATTGTAAATTTTATAATGCTTGAGGTGTTAGGCACATAGGATAACTAAGAGGGTGGGTTGAATCAGCTATACATTAAAATCATCAAACCTTCATTAATCCTTAAACCCTTATTAACTTTCAGATCCTTATTAAGAAACAACATAATGTAAACATATGAAACATAAAACCATTTAACACCATACACAAGAGAACACTAGATTTACATGCAAAACCCTAATCAAGGAAAACCATGGTGAGGATTAGCTCACATATATATGAATAGCAAGACCAAATACAATAGGCTCACTACCTAAAAGAGGAGAAGGGCTCAGTGCCCAAAGGACTCACTATCCAGAAGAAAGAAGAATAGAAGAAGACTATTACAAACATATTCACTATCTCAAATCAACAAGAAATTCCACCATTGAAACTTTGCACCATTCACAACCTTCAACTCATTGCCTCTAACAACTTCAAGCACACTAAAATTGTAGAAACCTTCTACTCACTACATTTAGTAGCCTTATGTGTTTAAGCTCACACTCAAATCACCACACTTGATCACATTCACATATTTTCACACTTCACAACACACGCATCATCTCCAACAATAACCTTGCTTGTATATCCTCCACGATCTCAAATAATTTTGTTTAGGTCAACCTTAATGAAATGTATGCACCTCAAATGTGCAACCACTAAATAGGTTGACACCAAAAATGACCATGGTGGAAAGAAGTGAAGTCATACCACACCAATGGTTAATTATGACCCAAATCTACACTGACACACTTCGCCATGCTTCTACAAACAACAAACAACCTCCATAATCAGTGCTAGCATGCCAAGTCAAAAAAACCTACACTAACACTAACAAGTGACCACATACACACCTCTCCAAGTCTGAAAATAACATACAAACCAAATAGCAACACCCCAAAACATCTCAAAATATTATAGCATCCTCAGAATATACTGCAACACTTTCACAACCATCGACAACTGAAGAACACATTCATTCTATGTAACTAGACATACTGCCACAGACATGCAACACACTAACCAACCTTGTAGAGCACTTGAATATACAAAACTTCAAGGGAATGTAGATAAATGAAATATTAGCACATTCCCAAACAAGCAAGACAAGAAACCTCAATATAGAGAAATGTGGAGCAATTGCATTTTCCTAGACAACCTTCTACATAGGCAGACACACTGTCAAACAAATCTTCCACTACCACACGAACCAAAGCTTAAATATCTAGATATAGAACCTTTGAACACCTTTAATCATCACATCCAAACCACATAGGCATATCTTCAACCATGAAGAAATGCAAAGCACAACACTGAACACACCTCTATCACACTGCACACTCTTTTATTCATTTTTTCTCAAAAGCACTTAGAAACCAAGTGAACCAGCTGCATTGACAACACTACAGACACCTAGTCAACATATCTATAGCATCTGCAACACCTACTCAATACCACAAACACTTTTCAACATGACCACACTAGAGGTTGACATCAAATCACAACACTAATGACAACATAATGCAACAATCTCCCTGATCATACTGGAGGTTGACACCAATGTGACATCAAACTACAACACATCCACACTAGGGGTTGACATCAATGAAAACACCAAAAATCTATAAAAATATCCCCCTTTGTCATTGATGGAAATACCAGCTCAGAAAACCATCAACAACAAAAGAAACTTTGCAATGGCAACACCAGATCACAACAAATCTGCATCAAGCAACACTTAGACAACTCTCCCCGTAACTGGGACATTCCTTACACGTCTACCACTCTCTTAAGCTTCACTATCTCTTTCCCTTTCCTTCATTTTTCTCCCCTTTACTTGAGTTACTTGAGGATTTTTTTAGAATTCACTCTCTCCCCCTTTGACATCAATGGAAAAAGGCAATCATCTCTCCTTTTGACATCACTTGAAAGCTTCAATTTAGGTGACACCAACTCACTACTTTATCTCACACTTTTGCTCTCTCTCCATTGTTCTCTCCCACTTAGGGGCACAAGATATGCTCCCCCTGATTGCACCAATTGAAGACACCGCTACCTACTCCCCTTGAGAGGTAACCTTCATTAGTCTAGGACTGAGAATGTATCTTGAATAGGTCACATGGATAGATGCACCAACTTATGCATCTAGCTAAAAAATGAAGGGGTAATAACCCCTAACTTCTACCAGAGATACTCAAATGTGTATTTGGAAGAGCCTTTCTAAAAATATTTACAGCTCAATCCTTTGTAGGCACATACTCTAGCTTCACCTCATTCTTTGTAACTTTCTCTCTTAGAAAGTGATACTAGATAGAGATATGCTTTGTCCTTGAATGCATTACCGAGTTTTTTTGAAATATTGATAACACTTATATTATCACACAAAATAGAAATAGGTTCATCATATAACACCTTGATATCCTTCAATGTCTGCTTCATCCATAACACTTGTATACAATATGATGCTACTACAATATGTTCTACCTACGTAGTAGATAATGACATTAAATATTGCTTCTTACTCAACCAAGAAACCAACCCGCTTCCAAGAAATAAATAACCTCCACTTGTACTTCTTTTGTCATTTGCACAACCTTACCAATCTGCATCTGAATAAGCACTCAAAGAGAAATTAGTATCCTTGGGATACCATAGACCAAAATCTAGAGTGCCCTTCAAGTATCTGAATATCCTTTTGATTTCTATCACATGTGATTCTCTAGGATCTTCTTGAAATCCTTCCATAAGACAAACTACTTGCATGATATCCAATCTAGTATCAGTAAGATATAGAAGTCCACTAATAATTGATCTATACTTGCTATGATCTGTCTTAGGAGACTCATCATTTTTTCTCAACTTGCAACCAGTAACCATAGGAGTACATACTGGTTTAGAATCCTCTATTCCAAACTTCTTCAACATTTCCTTGACATACTTTGACTATGAAATGAAAACATGCCTTTTTTTTATTGATAGATTTGTAACCCAAGGAAGAATTCATCTCCCCAAACATTAACATCTCAAACTCTTTTTGCATTTTCTTTACAAATTTCTTACACATACCTTCATTTCCTCTAAAGATTGTGTCATCAACACACACAACTACAATCATGATTTGATCTCCCTCAAACTTGAAGTAAAGATTGCTATTTGCAATACCCTTTTTGAATCCTTGCCACAACAAGTATCTATCCAATCTTGCATACCAAGATCTAGGAGCTTGTTTGAGTCCATACAATTCCTTTTTTAATTTGTAGACCATATCAAAATTTTCTAATAATGAAAAAACTTTTGGTTGTTCAATGTAAACCTCTTCTTCCAACTCACGATTCAATAAGGTAGACTTGTCATCCATTTGATACATCTTGAATTCTTTACGTGCAATAAAATCCAAAAACATTCTAATGTATTCCATTCTTTCCACCAGAGAAAAATTCTCTTCAAAATATATTCCTTCCACTTGTGATTAGCCCTTACACATAAGTCTATCCTTTTTTTTGAAAACCTTTACATCTTCATTCAATTTGTTCCTAAATACCCATTTAGTTCCTATCATATTCTTGTTTGCTAGTCTTGGGACCAATTCCCAAGTCTGATTATTCTCAATCTATCTCAACTCTTCTTCCATAGCTTTGATCCAATTCTCATCCTTGCATGCTTCAACTTCTACTATTGATAGTAAAAAAAAGTTTTCTTGTTCCTTTTTCATATCAACTCTCCTTGTCAACACACCTTTGCACTTATCTCTAATGATTTGATCTTTAGAGTGATTCCTTTGCACATACTTAGGAGTCTTAAGGATCCTTTCTAGAGCTTCTTCCTCTCCACTATCATCTCTTTTTCTTTATATTCATCTTTTTCTTCTTCACTGCAAGGGGGTTCATCAGATTCATATCCTTCTATCAACATAGAACTTTGATGTGGTTCTTCATCCACTTTGACACTTACACTTTCAACAATCTTCTTTAACCTTTTGTTATAACATTTGTATGCATTTCTCTTTGTAGAGTATCCAAGGAAGATTCCTTCATTAGACCTTGCATCAAACTTTCCTAATTTTTATTCATCTCTTCTAATATAGCACTTGCTTCCAAACACTTTGAAATATTTCACAATAGGAGGTTTCCATACCATAACTCATAAGCACTCTTTGAACTATTCACTCTTGCTTGTCCTATGTTAAGTATGCATAATGTAGTATGAATTGCTTCTCTCCAATAGACATCTAGTAGATTTGCTTCCTTCATCATGGTTCTTACCACTTCCTGAACTGTCTTGTTCTTCCTCTCCACAACTCCATTCTATTGAGGAGTCATGGGAGTTGATAACTGTCTCTTTATTCCATGATCTTCACAAAAACTGTTAAACTCATTGGAGGAAAAACCACCACCTCTGTCAGACCTCAAGCACTTGATTTTCAAATCCATTGAATTCTCAACCATAGAATTAAAAAATTTAAACTTATCTAGAGCTTCTAATTTTTCTTTGAGAAATGTCACCCAAGTCATTCTAGAATAATCTATTAATAACATGAAATACCTATCACCTTGAGAGCTTCTTATTCTGGTAGATCCACATAGGTTTGTATGCACCAACTCCAAAGTTCCTATGGTAGAATATTCTTTAGTTCTAAACCTCTTCTTTGTTTGCTTTATAAACTAACACTCTTTGCATATTGTATTGATAGGTTTTGTAATCCTTGGAAAATCCCTCACAACATTAGTAGAACTGACCTTCACTAAGCTATTAAAGTTAATGTGACCCATTCTTCTATGTCATACCTAGATTTCATTAAATTGTGACATAAAGCACTTAACACTGCGACCTTTGAGCTGATAAACATTTCCTTCTATCCTCATTCCTACAACAACCAAAGTTTTAGAGCTTCATTTTTTGATTTCACAACCACCATCCTGAAACACCAAATTGTATCATCTATTGAAAAGTTGTTCTACACTTAGAAGATTATGTTGGAGACCCTTGACATAAATAAAATCATCTATTTTATGCTTTCCATAAAAAATAATTAAACCTTTTCCATAGATCTTGGCAGATGTATCATCACCAAACTTAACAAGACCACTGTCATACTTATGAATTTTAACAAACTTACTGTTGTCACCTATCATATGATTTGAACATCCACTATCAATTATTCAGTAGTTGATGAGACAAAAAAAATTCTCATCTATTAGCCAAATAAAAATATGTATTTTACTTAATTATGAAGTTTATCAAGACTGGATATGATGAAGAATGCAAGAGATTTTCAGTTGTAGCAATTAAAGATTTCATCATATTTTGAAAATTACGATCTGGGTTCTTCATATTTTTGGAAAAAAATTTGAAAGAAAGAAGGAAAAAAAACCCATTAAATTTCACAAGATCCTAGTTTGTGGTTTGAGAGAAAAATTCACTAGTCTTATGCTCCGAAAATTTGCTTCCATGCTCTAGAATTTTTGGAATTTGTTCATTCGTTTGCTTCTATGCCCCAGAATTCTCGAAACTAAGTGAAAAATAATTTATGAAGAGGTTGAGAAATTTGGCTTCTATGAGTAGTTAAAGGATAACAGTTGAAAGCATCTACGGGGTAGTTCCAAACATTAAGGCAGGTTGTTGGGTTGTGCAAACAAATAAAGCATATCTAGGAGACAATTTTGGGTAGTTTGAATATTTTTGCAAACATCTAGGAGTTGTTTTATAAGCTTTAATGATACACAAGGGAAATACATAAATTTTTCAGCAATCAAATGTATTTTTGGAGCTTGTTTAGGGGCTGCAAAATAGGCATATTTGTTTTGGATGACCAAAACAGATTGACTCAACAAGATGAAGGAAAAACTTATCTTTTTCCCTCAACACATGTTCCTATCTTCTAGCAAGTTGTTGCACAACAATTAAGGCTCATCTTTGAGATTAGTTGAAAATAGGAATTCTATAAATTCATTGTAATCAATGAATCAAATGGGGAAGAATTTTATAAAATAGTATAGTTTAATTTTTAGTAGCAGTTGTTTATAGTTTTATCTCTTAGCAACAATTTTATTTCCAGCAATTACATTTTTAGTATTTCCTTTTACAAGTTTCCTGTGATAGATTTGATTCCAACAATCACATTTCAAGTATTTCCTTTTACAAGTTTCGTAGGATAGATTTAATTTCAACATTTCATTTACAAGCTCTTAGATTAGATTTGATTTCAGTAATTTCTTTTATGCATTGCCTTTCAATTCCGTTTGTAGAAAAAAAATATCATGCAATTGATTTCTTCTCCCTCTTGCATATTGTCATGGACACTGCCCTGGGTTGACATTGATAAGTTAAATGATGAGGAATGCAGCGACACTCATCATTTTTGGTGTTGTTGCTAGGGAGAGGTGTCATTAGGGGTTGCTGATAATCTGGTGACAATAGGTCAAAATAAAAATTAGTTCGACAAATTTTTTGGGTTTATTATTTTAGAAATTCCCTGTTTTATTATTTTAGAAACCTCTCCCCAAAACAACAGATCCAAAGGAAGAGGTTATTGCATGCAAAGGTGACAACTCTTGTGCAATATCCTCAACTAGAGGACCCTGACTTCAAGCCCCAACAAATAAAATATTATTGTTTGGACACCTTCAAAGTCCAAGGAGGGTTGTCCGATCAGATATTTGAAGGATAAGGAGTTGCATCTATTCATGCATGCAACAAAATGTGAGGAAGGATTGCAAGATCCTTCCAATCAGCCCATGCATCTATTAGAATCAACAATTTTGGAGAAGACTGCCATTTCAAAGGAAGGAAGAGCATCAAAGCTCAAATATTTAGCCATTTTCTTCTCATGGTTTTCCTTTTCTTTCAAAAAGTTGAATGCATGGATCCATCCTTTGAGAAATGATGTTATTTTCCACAACCAGTTAATGATTTTATGTAACCTATCTCTACATCAATAATTAGAGAAGGATAAAGTAGGTTTCTTTTCTGCAACATAACAATAAAATCCCTAGAATGTATTCAAAATAACTCAGAATATCTTCAAAAGTATCTCTAGTGCACCTCCCAACAAATCCCTAGAGCAATTGCAATAAAAGTGAAGAGATTGGCTCCAGAAGCTCACTATAAGTTGCAGGAGGACCTGCAAAATTTTAGGTGTGGGGGAGATGATAAGACAAAAAAATTATCATCTATGATCCAAATAAAAACATGTATTTTGCTTAATTATGAAGTTTATTGTTGGCGTAACAACTAACACCTCTGGAGTAGAAGTTGTTATGAACAACCTATGCACACTACGCAATGAGTGCTCTTCAAATTATGGAGGGGAAGCTCCCTCGTTGTGCTTTGAAAAATGTACTTTGCAAAGGAAAATAAGCTAAAACTATGTCCTGTCTTTTTGTTTCAGCTGCTAGAGGCACAAGGTTTTCTTGAAAGAACTTATACGTTGCAGCTGAGTTTTCTCTGGTTTTGCAAATCAACTAACTACAACTTAAATCTATCCAATCTCCTTAGGAAAACAGAGCAAGAGGAAATGGAGCAAGGTTTGACTATCGGACGATAAGCATGTTTAGACTCTCTACTTGAAGGTAAGGTGTCACAACTATCATCTCAATCTAAAAAGGCTTATTGGGCACTACAGATTTAAGATTTCACTAAGACGATCTTATGGAACCCTGTGTGGCATAACACTCGATCGAAACAACAAAGCCTTCACAAAACAACCTTTATCTTTATAATCTCATGAAACCCTATGTGGCATAACCTTTGATTATATTGATAAAGATTCACAAAATAGATTTATCGCTGCAACTTCTCGAAACCCTATGTGGCATGACGATCGATCACAATGGTAAATTAACACAAAACAGCCTTATCACCTCAATCTCTTGGAACCCTATGTGGCATAACAATTGATTTCAATGATAAAGATGTTCAAAATAGATATATCTAAACTATGGAAAGAATTCAGCATTACAATCTTTTGAAACCCTATGTGGCATAACAATCAATTGCAATAATGAAGACACATGAACAAATACCAAAAAGAGGAATATTGAGGGCAAGGTAGGCGCAACATATATTTCTCTCTCAAGCAAAAGTTATTTACAAATGAGCAAAAGCTCTTATTTATATACATCAAGGCGTAGGGAACCCTAAAATCACCTTGTGTCATCTATAGTTCCTGCAATGCATGCAAGCAATGCGCCAAACCCTAATTAAGTAAACTATACAGTCAACTAGGAAACTACCCTCAGTTTGACTGAAACATCTAATCTAAAAATGGACAATTGTGCGAGCATGCACGTCCTTATTGAAAGAAAGTTAACTGGAAGACTAACATCAGTTAACGTAAAACCCTAAATAAAACTCCAAGTGTGTAAAGCTGATCTCAGAATAGATATGCATGTCATGACAACATCGAGTTAACTTGAAAGGGTAACACCAAGTTCAACTCATGTGTGTAATGTCTATCCCGAAGTGGAACCGTTTACTATGTGATCTCGAAAGCAATCAACCCTCAATGAGATTGTTAATTGTATCACCATCCGAGCTTATGAGACTCGACGGTTGATGCTATATATCGATGCAAAGATGTCCTCACCACCGTGGATCCGACCGGTTCCCTTCGCCCTCGTTTCATCGAATAATGTTGACATGACTGTAAGCTGAGTAACCTTACAGCCAACTGTCTCCCCACTGAAAATGGTATGAATGAGTGCCTGAAGCTCTGACTGAACATCGGTAAGCTCCATGTAGGCACCACCCTCGATCTGATAACGGCACGGTAAGCGAGACACAAGAGTCCTCACGAACCGGAGTGCACTAGTGACGTTTCTACTACCAACTCGGCGCTAAACCGGTTCTCTATTCGCTTTGAAAAACCAATTGTGTTTTCCAAGAGTAGATAGCCTCTCTATCTTCTGCATCTGTGACTGCATCATATGCCACACTCAGGTGAGCAATCATAATCTCATCATGGGGTTTATTAATCACCATATCTCGCTCCTCATCCTGAAGAAGAATACGGAGTTCTCGTGGCATCGCATCAGCAACCGATATAACTCAGAAGCATAGTAACGGCCTCTAGCAACGAAATCTTCCTCCCATTCCTCCAAACGCCACATATAAACTAATTGATCGAAATGACTTTTGCTCTACCGGGTATTCAAGCATCTGTGGAGGTGTTGATGGCTTCGGTTCAGTAATAAGGTTAGAAATGTATTGACGGTTACCGATTTCAGCCTTGAGGGCTGCTTTATCCTCTCCGTCCTTTAATATTCTGTCCTTGGCACTATCTGTAGCAACTTGAAGAAGATCAACCTGAGTCTGGCGTGTGCTGCGACCAAGGTTGACTGTGATAACTTCAAAATCCTGAGACTCTAAATCAGCCAAGCTCTTCCCCTGCGGAGGTACAGCAGTCTCGATAACAACCTCCATGTCGGTGTTTCTCTCTACGTGAACCATGTTCTTAACTCTTATCCGGGCGATCTTGGATAAATGTCATCGGAAATCAATGATTGAGAACATAAGATGGTCGCCTCTCCTTCCTAGTCGAAGTCTCCCCGATCCAAGATTGGATCCTGGGCCAACTTACTAGAAGGGTCCGTGACTAGCTTAATTGTGAGGTAACCGATGAGAGTGAGTGTGTAAAAGACTCCACCGCGAGGTGGGAGAGGTCTAAGTCCAATTCAATGTGAATTGGGACCGGTGGACGGCTCAAACTCCGATATAGCTTGAGGTCAAACCCGTATCGCGCCTGAAATGATCTCCTAACCGCTCGTGATAAGCTACCGCCCTGTCGCCTGCGGTGAAACAAAGGGCGTTTCTTGCCCTTTGAATTCATTTGGCTTGTAATTTCTTAGAGGGAGCTACTCTCTTTTCGTTGTAGGTTTTACCTAAGAAGGCAGTGAAGGATTCACCACTATCATGGCTCATTTAGAACACTTACTCTTCTTTGTTCTTCTGTCGCCGGTAAAAGTATACCGCTCAATGACTCTATCACTTGACTTCCTTCTGACCGTTGCATTACCTCTTTGTACCAATCTACTATCGGGCAACGTTGTATCAATTTCTTCAAAACCGAGAAGAACCTCTCCTCATCATCATTCCGATAAACCTCCCACATCCTTCCACAAGAAAACAAATCAGAGAGAAGGCCGTGAATCGTCATAACTCCGGTCATCTCGAAAGCAATTTGCCCAAGAATCCTCCATAAGGTCATGGATATGCGTCAGCCGGTATGAAAGTTGTATAATGACCTGAAAGGTCATAAGCACGTGCTTCGACAAGGTACTTAAGATGATATCTCTCAAGTTCCTGTCCTGCGATCTTTGAATCAATTGCCGACTTGCACCAATACATTCCAAACTGAAAAGGAAAGTTGAGTGATGGTCTGTGCCTGCGGCGTAGAAGACGATGAACATCATGCATCTGCCTAAGGAACTCCTGAAAGATTGTTTTATCCGAAGGATAACGTGGAAGCATAGCTGGATTTCCTGTGAAGCCGTATACTCGGATGTAGGTGTATGTTGGGAACTGAATAAACCAATCTGCCCATCCATCCATCGCTGCCCTAGCAACCGCCGAGATACGAACATGCAATTCCCGGTCCAAATTCCTCACTGTGTAAGTCAAGAAAGCTTTGTGAACACGCTTGAAATGAGGTTCAGCTCTAGTGAACTCAAGCTTATCATAATATTGATAAACTTTCTGAACAATGAGAATGCCCACGGTGTTAAGTCCTCGGAATTGACCCTGATAAGCGATCAAATACACGAGATACGAACACATGTGAAACTCATGAGCAACTAAGAAGCCGGTAATCTATGTGTGGAGAATGTCGCTGATGAAGGATGCCCAGTCATAATGCTCCTGCCCATAAATGATGTGACCAATAATGTAATACATCCAAGGATGGAAAACATTTGCATGTGCTTGACCTGAGACACGATTCAAGAGTGTGATTAGAATCGCGTACTCATCCTTGTACTCACCACGACCCACATTGTTTGGCAATCTATTCTTTGCTTGCTTTAACCATCTTTCTGCCATTTTCTTCCAACATTTGTCCACATCAGCATCAAACGCTTGTGCACACTGCTCCATAGAAACAACTAGGCTGTTCGGATGTTGAGGAATGCCAAAACTCCTCTCGATGTCTATAGGTTTGAGACTGCAAATGACCCGTCCGTCGACTGACGCTATCTCACGAGTAGTCGGATTGTAATGCTTAATGCAACCCATTACAAACTCAACACAATGAATGGAGATAGGTATGGAAGCAGCCTCTAGTAAACCAGACTGGTCAATATTCTGAATGATTGAACTTCTGATTTTAACTGGGTCTAGCACTGCCTCTGGCAACACTTTGTGAAGGTCCATCTCAACCAACCTGCGAAAATCATGAGTAAGGACGGTTTTGGTCTTGTATTCAAGCTGAGTGAACTGCATTTTGAAAAATTAGCCTGTTGACTGCGAACTCGGCTATATTCTGACAAGATTTCTGGAATCTAAAAATAGCCTGCGAGAGTTAAAAATAGCCTTTCGAAGAATTATTTTCAGCGAAAAATCTGAAATATGGGTTTTGTCCAGAAAAGGATTCTAAGACAACCCAGAAGGTCAGATTTGCGAAAATTCAACTTCTACTCGATTGTACAAAGATTTTCACTTGAGAAAATTAGTAATTCGAGAACGAATGTTCTGAAGCTAAAATTCGTGAAAAATCAAGCGCACAAATTCAACTCGAGGAAATTATATGGAAATGATCCAGATACTGAGACTTATCAAATTTGCCAATTTTAGGAACATGCACAATGTATTTTGTGAGAAATTTGAGATTTAAAGGATGCAAAAGACATTTTTTGATGTCTTCTTCTGTGAAAATCACTCAAGATTTCTTTGAAAAACTGATAATTGTGAACTTGAATCTGCAAAAAGATGTGTTAGGAAAAATCGCCTCTGTGAATTGATGAAGATTTTGCCTCTGAACTGAAAAAATTCGTCTTGTTTGGAAAAACCACGAATTGCTCCTCTTGAAATTTGTGCCTTTTGAATGAATGAAATTCAAATTTTCCTTGAAGAAAATACGAATTTGTATTGAATTTGAGGATTCGCCTTTTGTAATGAAATCCACCTTTGAACTCTGAAGAATTGAACTCTGAAGAACTTGCGAATTTTATGAATTTATGAATACGCCTTTGAGAATTGGGAATACGCCTTTAAGAATCAGGGAATTTGTGAATTACTTTGAACTTTGAATTTCTTTTGAAATATGCGCCCTTCTCTTCTGAAGAAACACAAATTTACTTTAAATTTTCTTTGAATTTAATAAACTTCGATCTCTTTTGGAAGAAATGAATTTGCCTTTGAAAAATCACGAATTTCTCTTGAGATTAAATTTGTTCTTGAGAAATACGAATTTCTTTTGAAAGCTTGTGAAGAACAATGAAGATGGCGCCACATATAAATAATAATAAATTCGCACCACTTAGCAACTGCAAGAATTCATAAACCCTAACCAGAATAGAAAGCCTCTGATTGGTTGCTTTTTAGTTCGACTGCCACTGTCTGAAGTTCAAATTCGAAAATAATAATAAAATAATTATTATCATGTAATGGCGCTAAAAATAGACATATTCTGAACTTCAGTTGACAAACTGGTTGAAGCTCTGAGATTCATCTTTTGACTTTACTGATTCCGAAAAGTCATCTCTTGAGCACATAGGCGTCCATTTGCTCAAGATACTTCATTTTTACTAACTCCCTATTTAATAGTGACAAAGACTATCACTAACTTCATTAATCGATTTCTAGATGACCTGCGATGCCAGGACTCGATTCGAGATAATCAACGAAAAGCTCATCAACAAGGAAGAAATGTCATGGAGACACAACCGCAAAATCCATCGCTTAACCCCTTGGAAAAATTAGGCTTAATTCCATTAAATTGTTTACTCGTTCCGTGACTTAGCCATTTTCCTCAAACCGCCATCTCGATACTTCAAATCACCGCCGACGGCGGAACGCGAACCCCCCGATAATGGTGACCTAAGCTCACGGCATGATCGAGATATTCCCTCGCATCCAACGACCGTATGCACGACAACTAAAAGTCGTGGTTAAGGGCCTCAAAGAAAAGCTCCGCTCATGGTTGCACTTTTGTCATTTTGACGAAAATCAAACGCCAAAATAATAATTCTACTTTGACACCGGAGACCGGAGCTGGGATGACCCGATTCGGAATTATCTGTTTTAACGGACAGGAGGGCCTTAAGAGAAGTCACTGGAGGTGACGAGGCAAGAAAACTGCTTCTAAGACCTCAAAACTCCAGTGCGTATTTTATTTATGTTTACCGCCCCAGACTTAGCCATTTTTGAACGCTTCTCTTTGCAGATACACTAAAGACCTCGCACGCACGAGCGACTGCCAAATGCTGAAGGATGACGGCTATGCTCGTTGGGAAGATAAATTGATTACGCTCAATAGTCATGAAGACTTTGAACGCGAACGGGCTCATCTGACTAGCCTAAAGGCTAGGCGCCTTAAGACTATGAAAATGTACTAAAAACCATTTGTTGGTCCGCCCGTAAAATTATGTGCTCAGTAGAATTTCTGCCACGACCACTAGGAACGTCAGATCGACAAGCTGAATGATGCGTTGCGGAGCTAGGCTAGTATACTACTGATGTCGTGAATACTCTATCTGCAAATATTGGCATCTGGGGGGTCCTTTAAGCCAGCGCCCCTGGCTTGTACTTGCACTGGGCATAAACGGAGAAGCTCAGAAACATGAAAACTCCATTTTAAGCTGATCTTTGGATGACTGCCGCCTGGAATCTGAGAGTCGGATGACTGCACTTGATATCTCGTTGGATAAGCAGACCAGTTGTGAACAGATTGACTGCGTCTGACATCGAAACTGTAAAGATTTACCCCTTCCTTGAGATGGGCGCCCTCAGGCTAGAGGCGCACTTTTGCCTGAAAAGAGCAAAATTCTTATCTCCTAAAATTTAGGGATTTTGACTTCTGTCGTTGATAACCGGAGCTGTGGTTCTCAGAATGCTTCATTGGATAGCTCGACGGATAGCCAGACTAGTTCTGAAGAGATTGACTGGATGCTTGAGCATTTTAACCAAAATATTGACCTCCAACAAGCTGGGCGCCCCTGAGCTATACTTGCGCTTTTGGGCTTTTCTACTGAGAAATCTCCCTGATTTGATCTTTAAAAACTCTATTTCGATCATTGAAATGACCGTCTGCAATATGGAATGTCATCGTGAGGTGCTCCTCCATCGTGAAAATCTTCATTTTGAGTCTCTGCTTCAGGTTTTGACCAATATAACTGACTTTGACTGACAAACTATTGACAAAAACTCCATGCTTGACATTGCCCAAAACTGTGTTTTACAACAAATTAGCAAGGTTTAGACTTTTAAATGCAAAATGCCTTAATGAAGCAAAAAATTTGGTTTGGGTACAACATTTATCAAGACTGAATATGATGAGGAAAGTAAGAGATTTTCAGTTGCAATAGTCAAAGATTTCATCATATCTTGAAAATTACGATCTAGGTTTTTGAGATTTTTAGATAGAAATTCGAAGGAAAGAAGGCAAAAAACCCATTAAATTTCACAAAAACCCAATTTGTGGTTTGAGAGAAAACTTCACTAGTCCAATGCTCTGGAAATCTGCTTCCATGCTCCAAATTTTTTGGAATTTGTTCATTCATTTTCTTCTATGCTCTGAAATTCTTGAAACTAAGTGAAAGATCATTTATGAAGAGGTTGAGAAATTTGGCTTCCATGAGTAGTTAAGGGATAACAATTGAGAGCATCTAGGGGGTAGTTCCAAACATTAAGGCAGGTTGTTGGGTTGTGCAAACAAATGAAGCATATATAGGAGACAATTTTGGGTAGTTTGAACATTTTTGCAAACACCTAAGAGCTATTTTATGAGCTTTAATGATGCACAAGGGAAAGACATGACTTTTTCAACTGTCAAATATCTTTTTGGAGCTTGTTTAGGGGCTACAAAATAGGCATATTTATTTTGGACGACAAAAGAAGATTGACTCAACAAGATGAAGGAAAGACTCATCTTTTTCCCTCAACACATGTTCCTATCTTCTAGCAAGTTGTTGCATGGCAATTAAGGCTCATCTCTGAGATTAGTTAAAGATAGGAATTCTACAAATTCATTTTAATCAAGGAATCAAATGGGGAAGAGTTTTATAAAATAATATAGTTTAGTTTTTAGTAGCAGTTGTTGTTTGTAGTTTTATCTCTTAGCAGCAATTTTATTTCCAACAATTATATTTCCAGTATTTCCCTTTACAAGTTTCCTAGGATAGATTTGATTCTAGCAATTACATTTCCAGTATTTCCTTTTACAAGTTTCTTAGGATAGATTTAATTCCATCATTTCATTTACAAGCTTTTAGATTAGATTTGATTTCAACAATTTCTTTCATGCATTGCCTTTCAATTCAATTTGTAGAAAAAACATGTCATGCAATTGATTTCTTCTCCCTCTTTCATATTGCCATGGACACCGTCCTGGGTTGACATTGATAAGTTAAATGATGAGGAATGCAATGAAAATCATAAGTAGTTTCTCTCCTCTCTTGCATAAAAAGCAGTCACCATAGCTCCTTTAATATTGTAACCTATTTTTGAATCACTTTCCTTCACACATCTTTCAGGATTACTAGAATTAGTTCCAACATTTAGATCCATGAACAAACATTCATTACTATCCTCATCGGGATAGTTTGATTCCTAATCATAAGATACACCATTGTCTTTTTCAACATAATAGTTATTTTCTTGACAAATTTACCTTTATGATTCTTATGTTTGTCATTTGCAACTTTGATTGGAATTTTAGAAACATAGTGACCTATCTTTCCATAATTACAAATTTTAAAGGGTAAGTTACCTCTGTATTTTCCTATGTCCTTTTTCAATCTCCTTACAAAATTTATTTCCACCTCATCAAGATCATCAGGATCTTATTCATCATCCTTCTCTGCCTTGCTTGCCTTAAAGGTATTTTTTTTCTTTGTAGTATCTTGACCAAACTCTCTCAATTCAAAATAAATTAAAGCACCAAACATCTAATTTCTAGAATATTGATCTACATTCTGAGCTTCCTTAATGGAAAAAACTTTAGAGCTATAATTTTTAGGAAGAGTTCTTAGTACCTTTTTACAACTTCAATTTCTTCCAACTTACCACCAAGACCATTGATGACATTAACAACTTCATCCACTCTGAGCATGTAGGTTGTAATGTTTTAATCTTCTAAAATCCTTTGGTTTTCAAATTTGGCTTTGAAATTTTGCATCTTTTCTTGCTTGACCTTATCATCTCCTTAGTAAATGATCTACAACTTCAACCAAACCTCTTTAGCATTTTTGAGACTTATCACTTTTCCAAGTTCAAAATCATAAAGACCACTCAGGATAGCATTCCTTGCTTTTCTATTATTCTCATAATCTTTGACTTCATCATCACTTGTCAGACCATTAGCAGGCATAGTATATCTAGTTTCAACTGACTTCTAAACTCGAAACCCTAGAGAGACAATAAAGTCTTCCATCCTGGCTTTCTAGTAAGCATAATTCCTCCATCAAACATAGGAGCTTTGAAACCCTTCTTGTGCACCATCCAGATCTACCTCAAGTGGTTAATCTTCTTCTAAGGAACCATAGGTCTGATGCCAATTATTAGGCATAAAGGACAACTAAGAGGGGGGTGAATGATTTGTACATTAAAATCATCAAACCCTCATTAATCCTTAAACATGTATTAAATTTTAGATCCTTATTAAGCATCAATAGAATGTAAACATATAAAACATAAACACATTCAATATCATACACAAAAGAACACCATATTTAAGTGGAAAACCCTCATCAGGGAAAAACCATGATGAGGATTAGCTCCCATATATATGATAGCCACACCAAATACAATAGGCTCACTACCAGAAGGGGTCACTTCCCAAAGGAATCACTGTCTAAAAGAAAGAAGAATACAAGAAGACTATTACAGAGAGATTTTCTATTTTATAGTAGTATGAAAAAATCCACCACTGCAACTCTACACCATCCCCAACCTTCATCTCACTACCTCCAATAACTTCAAGCACACTGAAAATGTAGACACCTTTTTCTCACTGCATTTGGTAGCCTTAGGCATTTAAGCTCATACTTAGATCGGTGCCACACTTGATCACATTCACATATTTTCACACTTCACAACACACACAACATATCCAACAATAAACTTGCTCATATATCCTCCATGACCTCAAATAATCTTATTTAGGCTGGCCTTAATGAAATCTATGCACCTCAAATGTGCTACCATTAAATAGATCAACACCAAATAGTTATGCAGTGGAAGAAGTGAAGGTAGACCACACCAAGGCTTAAATAGGACCCAAATCTACGACATGCTTTTCCATGCTTCCAAAAACAACAAACGACTTTCACAATTAGCGCTAGCATGCCAGGTCAACCAAACCTACACTAACACTAACAAGAGACAGCATAAATGCCTCTTTACGTCCAAAAACAATATGCAAAACACATAACAATACCCCACAACATCTCAGAATATTCCAACACCATCACAACCACCTGTAACTGAAGAACACATTCATTCTATGCAACCAAACATACTACTAGAGATATGCAACATACTAACCAACCTTGTGGAACACTTTAATACAAAAAACTTCAAGGGAAGGTAGATATAGGAAATAGTAGTACGTTCCCAAGTTTTCAAGACAAGAAACCTCAATATAGAGAAATGCAGGGCAATTAGATTTCTCCTAGATAACCTTCTATATAGGAAAACACACTATCAAACATATCTTCCACTGCCACACGATACAAAACCTAAAAATATGAATATAGAACCTCTAAAAACCTATGATCATCACATCCAAATGACACAAGCATATCTTTAACCATGAATAAATGCAAAGCACAACACTGAACACACCTATGTCACACTGCACACTATTTTATTCAAATTTTCTTAAAAGCACTTGGAAACCAAGTGAACCAACTACATCAAAAACACCACAAACACTTGTTCAACATATCTACAAAATTTGCAACACCTTCTCAATACCACAAACACTTATCAACATGACCACACTAGAGGTTGACATCCAATCACACTAGTAACAACATAGTTCAACAATCTCCAACAATCTCCTTGACCATGCTGGAGGTTGACATCAATGTGACATAAAACCATGACACATACACACTAGGGGTTGACATAAATGAAAACACTAACAATCTCCAACATGAGGGAGTTGTAGCCCATAAAATAGTGTAAATCTTATTTTCATTTGTGAGGCTGGATTTGGATAGTAGATCCAAGTAGCTTGCCCATCATGGTTTTTTCCTTGTAGGGTTTCCCACATAAATTTGGTGTTATGGTTGTATGCCTATGTGATCTTTTGCTTGTCATTATTTTCATTTGATTAATTGTTGACGGATGTAAATAATTTTCTTAAGTATTGATTCACCCCCCTCTCAGTAATTCTATGTGTTCAACACCCACATCCAAAACTAGCAAAGCCCAAAATCATAATCAAAGTAAGGTAAAAGATCACAATCAAAGGAAAATACAACACCATGAGCCCTCTAGATGAAATCATTTTCCCAAATCAAGCAAAGTATAAATACTATTATGGAATTTTCCATCAACTAAGATATGGTCCTTCTGTTGACGAGGATGATCTTAAATACCTATCTAAATATGATTCTTATGATGATGGGGATGGTCTTATCTACCAATATAAATATGACCCTTACAATGATGATGATGATGATGATGGTATTGAACAAGACACTATTGATGAGATATGTATGAGCCATATTACCATAAATTTCATATACCCCACCATTTGATCCCATATCCCTCAAAATTAGGATCTCCCTTGCACTAGCTCCCTCACAAAACAACATCATATTTCATGAATAATCCTTATCCCACCTTTGGCAAGGTAAATACCATCCTAGAATATTATCCCCCATCTCTCCAATCCATTTCATTTGAGTCTTCCTCACCTAAATCTTTTGAATATACCTTTATATCTTCCAATTCATTTGTATTTAGCTCCTCCAAATCATTATCACCCAAGTCATTTGATTCCTCCCAATCTTCTATAGGTTTCATATCACCCTCATCCAGGTCCTCCAACCAACCCCATATAGAGTCCACTAATTCATGGAATATTGATTGGTCCCATAAATCTACTAAATATTCTTTCCAAGAAATACTCATATGGGATAAGCAAACAATAATAAATCCAAGAAATCCATGTCCACAACACCTATCCATGAGTCTCCTACCACTATGCCTATCCTAGATCAAATAAGTTATCGAACACTACCATGTCTATGGGTCAACCTACATAGGGATATAAACATACATATTTCATGAAATGCATAAAATCCAAAAAGTTCCAAAATCCATAAGCATCATAAGATCCAAATATATCCCACTAGTCCAATCATACTATTAAATGTGACATTAGGAACATATATCAAAGGCCTCGTTGATATAGGGAATATCAAAGAAACACAAAGTGTATTTGTATTGTCTAAGAAGGAACTAAGGCTATGTAAAGAGCTTGCATTGAAGCATGTCACAACAAGCTCCAACATTAATCAAGACCAAGTTATTGAGAAAATCCCTAATGAGGATCATGATATTCATGTTAATCCAATCTTTGACCAAGATCCAATAGATTATTATGAAACCCATGACAATATAATCTTTTATCAAGATATTATAAATGACCATGACATATAAAATCCAATATTTGATCAAGATCCTATCTATGATAATGAAATCCAAAATTTGATCTTTAATCAAGATCCTTTTATTTATCAATAAATCCAAGATGTTCCCTTACTCCACCTTCATCCCATCCATGACCATGAGATAAAAAAATGTGCACATCCATACTCCTCAAACTTCCATTTCCCAAGATTAGACACTTGGCTCCCTTAGACATATAGATAGTCAAACAAATGGTATGGATCCCACCATGCATGATGATTTTCAAGACAAGGTTGATCACATTGAGCATATCATTGATCAATATACCATAATTGCAGATAAGAAGAAATCACAATCATCATTCAAGTTGGGTTCAACCACCTTCATATGGTTTTCCCTTCTTGTAGAAGAGTAAATAAATTTCTATTAGAATTATGAAAAACATGAGCCACAAGATCAAACAACAAACAAATACACCTTCCATACAAGAGAGTTGCGAACAATAATATGAAATATCATCAACAAGAAAAAGCTACAAAATGAACCTTAAGAATCTTCAAGGAGATCAAGAGTTCTCAAAGGTTGAGAGTTCAAGAGTTCAAAGCAATAATACAAATGAGGGTTGAGTGCTATATAGGAGCAACCATAAATTATAAACGGATTAGATCATGACAAGTTTCAACATATCATGCAATGAGACATAATGATCTAATAATAGCTCTCTAGATAACATAAAAAAAAAACTCTTAGGTTTAGCTTAAGTGCATGAGAATAAATTAGACTAATAATTAATTAAAGATTAATTAATTATTAGCTAATGCATGATTACTCTAATACCTCCCTTAAGATGAACTTAGGGAGTAGCTAAAAACCCTAAAAAGAGAATGCATTATGGGTCTCCACAAATAAGGCCTAGTGAGGTACCCATGTAAAAACAATCTAATCTCTCACAATTGCAGAAAATGAGAAAAACTCATGGGAAAAAATTATCTCCAAAAGAGAGAAAGGTGAATGTCAGACTAAAAAAACTCCAAAACAAGGTGAAGGACTAAGAAGCCTCCAACCAAAACAATGTAAAGGATTGAGAATCTTGCAAAACAATGTCGCAAAAGAAGAGGAACATGTAGAACATCAATGAAGCATGAAGAAGCTATAGAAAATTATCGAATGATGACTAATATAATGCTAAAATGAAGAACCTATAGAAACAGGAATGCAAAAGTGTCCATATGGTAAATGCTCCATCTCATCAAAATGCATGGGTAACCAACTATTGATGTACGATGCATCTACCTAGTACATAGGAAAAAAAACTAGATACATAGATCACTGTTGTGCATGTTTTGCACACATGCCTCACCGTGGGCAGGGACCCCCTCTTTTCACTCCCGACAGGATGCTTTGCTCCTATCTTGTTTTACATGCCCCATTTTCCAAGCCCAAATTGGTCATGTGCCTTCAAACGATCAAATTCCCTTAACCAAATTCACCTAATTGGGGTATTCAAATCTGGGGAGAAACAAAGTCCCCCTTCCCTTTTCTACCTTTTGTCTTGTTCCTGTTGACTTGGTCCTTGATTGCTCGATTCACTTTCTTCTACATTTTTGACTTTGGGGACAAGTTTCTTGTGGATTTGGGATGTTTTTGTGGTGCCTAAGTGAACTTCCAATGTTTCATTAAGTTTCGAGGGTTTCAGAAATTTCCTTTCGAAACTCTATCCCTCTTTGGCTGTTTTGAACATCCACCGACCCTTGACGACCCGACCTCTAGAACCTGGCCCCTCCATGGCTGTTTATGAGACTCCATCCCTCCATGGCCATTTTGAACATCCACTGACCCTCAACGACCCGGCCTTCAGAACCTGGCCCCTCCATTGCTGTTTCGGGGACTCCGCCCCTTTGTGGTCGTTTTGAACATCCCCCGACCTCCGGAACCTGGCCCATCCATGGTCGTTTCCAGGACTCCGCCCCTCCATGGCCATTTTGAACATCTATCAGCCCTCGACAACCTGGCCTTCGGAACCCAACCCCTCCATGGCTGCTTCTGGGACTCTGTCCCTCCATGGCCATTTTGAACATCCGTTGGCCCCCGACAACCCGACCTCCGAAACCCGGCCCCTCTGTGGTTTCTTCTAGGACTTCATCCCTTCGTGGCCATTTTGAACATCAACTGGCCCCTGACGACTTGACCTCTAGAACCCGACCCCTCCATGGCCATTTTCGGGACTTTTCCCCTTCGTCGATGTCCGAGACTTTCCTTTCGGGCCACTATGTGCTCATTGCCATTTCAAAAGGGCAGCGACCCTCCGGATTTCCCGTTCCAAGCTTTCACTTTTTTGAAATGGGTCAAATCTTGAGGAAGTTATTCTTGGCACTCTTTCTTCCCCTTTTCCCATGCACTATAATTGAAAATCTTGGTTTTGCTAAGTTTTGTGAGGTCAGGGAACTTCCCTTCCGATTTGTTGTCCCTCGTTCGCTGCCCGCCCTATTGGGCCTGTATTAGTGTTTATGGTCCAAATGAGCTCCAAATATGAATATTATGATTTTTTGATGATGCATGGATGAATTTGACAAGGATTTTGCAGGTTTTGACTAATGTTTTCCTTGATTTTTGTATGAAAGCACTTATGACACTACATGTATGTAGGATTCAAGGAGCCTACTATGGGCACGTCAGGAGACCCACCAAGAAAGCTGACAAGGAAAGGCATATAGCTCCAGTCACCATTCATTTCATGTCCACCTTTCCTCGTAGTGCCCATCAACAAACCTGGCATTAGAAGCAAGTCTATGTCAAAGGAGTCAGTGAAAAAATGCAAGGGGGTGGTCTTGAAGAAAGCATAAGGGAGTTGTCCGCCAAAATCAGGGGCAACCAATCAATTGATGCCAATTGTTGATGGGCTCATTTGATCCAATGAAGAACACTCCAAACACATCAAGTAAGAAGAAAATTTTCAAACAATTTCATCTACAGTAAAAGGGTAATCAACTAAATGACAAAACTGCTACAACACCTGGGCACTAGGTAATAAAACAAGGAAAAGACAAAGATGTATTTTTTAATTGCTGAATATTGTGGGGTAGGTGTAACCCTATTGTAAAAAAATCTAGGCCATTCCTTGGAAATTGATTATAGTCATTCATTTGGGCTTTGGAAAACTATAAATAGGGGCTTTCCCCTTATTTGTAAGGGGTTGGAGAACTGATGTCAAGACATTCTACAACAATAGAAAGTAGTATTGCATGATTTATGGGTGTTCCTTTTGAGTTGCTCTTTATGTATGCATGGTTCAACTTCCCTATTACTTTAGGTGTTAGTTTCTTAATGGAAGTGGTGATGGTGATTGTTGTTTCAGTATTTGATGAATTTCTAGCTCATGTTTTTTGTGGTTCATTAATGATGAGTCACTTTGGAAATCTAGTTTGAGCTCTTTACTTCATTGCTGCAACTTAGTTCAATTACATGTGCATGATGTGTGTGTCTAATCTAAAAATCTGCAGTCCTTAGAAGATTGCACTTGTTTTGTTTAGCTGTAGGTTCTCTTGGTCAAACAAAACTTAGTTTTAGGGAGTTTGTCTACTGTAGCTATAGACGTTCGATTTTGATCACTTCCATATGATCAAACACGTCTCCTTATTCATCCAATTGCTCATCCCCTCTGTCAATATTAATTAAACCATTTGTTTAATTAATACCTTGCATTTTACATAAGGGTCCTAAAGTATTTAATTTAATAAATACTTTACCCCTTTTCCTCCTCTAAATTAAATAAATTTACCATTTTATTTAATTTAGTCATATTCCCCCATTTGGAATTAAAATTCATTTTTTAATTCCTCTTTTCTCTCTCATGGTCACATCCTCCAACTTTTGTAAGTTGGTCTCTAATCAATCTTAATTACTTAATCTTCTTCTAATTAACTAGGGTTAGCATGTGCATACCCTTAATCATCATTAGGGTCACATCCTCCATAATCTCCCACTTGCTCCTAATGAGTCATTAGTCCATCTAACTAAGTACTTGCACAACCTTAATCATTTGGTTAGCCTAACCTAATCCTCCTCCCACTTATGGCATGTGTCCTTAAGTCAACCTTATTAAAGGCTTTCTCCTTTTGGGAAAGGCACTCCACTTCCCTATGTGAATTTTTAATTCACCTTTTAATCCCCCAAACCCAAAAGGAATTTTAATTCCTTCACTTCTCCCCACATGTCCTTCACTTATTCTTTATTCTTTCCCATCTCCCCGAGAATATTTGAGGAATTTTTAATTCCTCACATGTCCTCTCACCCATATGGGGACGGACCTCCTTTATGAGGAGATCTTGTCCAATCCCAAGGTACTTTGTACCCCCCTCCATGTCATGTACTTCTCCTTCCACCTCATGTCCACTTCACCTTTTAGGGCTATATCACAAGCCACATGTCAAGATGTGAGGGCTTGTGAGTTCTCAACTCACCTTAGCCCTACATCTTGATATTTGGTGGCTCAATCTTGGCCATCCATCTCCTCTAGGAATTCTCAAAATTCCTATAAATACCCCCTCTTTTCTCTCATTTGAGAGAGATCATTTTGCTAGCCAAACTCTTACAATTTTATTTCTCAATCTACACTTAGCCATTTTCATGTTTTGATCCACTTGCACTCATCCTCACAATATCATTTAGCTTGCATCTTGTGCAATCCAAGGAGCATACACATCAAAGATCGAAGGGCCAACCAAAGGATCGATTCGAGACAAGGTATAATGTTCCATTTGTTGCTTTTTATCTTGTGTTGATTCCAACTTAGGCTAATCTTGAGGTGTAGGTTGTTTTGGTGTTTATTTGCACTCTTTTACTTGCTGCTCATTTTCTAATGCTCACATTCAACCTATCACATTTCTGGCACGCCCGGTGGGACCCACAAACAGGTCTCTTTCTTTCAAATTTGCCATTTTTTGCATTTTTGCAGGTCCAGGTTACAGAGTGGTAGACCTGTGCTGACAGAGTGGCGGACCTATCCTGCAGTGGTAGACCTGTCCTGCAGTGGTGGACTTGTCCTAGAAAAGTGGCGGACCATTCCTAATGCAGTGGCGGACCTGTCCTAATGCAGTGGCAGACCTGTCCTGAAGTGGCAGACCTATCCTGACAGAGTGGCAGACCTGTCCCTGCAGAGTGGCGGACCTGTCCTCCAGAAGGTAAAATTTCAAGTTTTTGTCGATTATCTTTTGGTAAATTAGGCACCTAGTTTAATTAAAGGGGTCAATAAACCTTGTTTGGCATGTTTGGGAAGGCTATTTGATGTATCCAATCCCCTTACGCCATTTGGCGATCCTGGGTGATGAGAAATTGTAGCTTTCCAAGTCCTTTGAGTCGCCCCTTTTTCATTTTCTTAGTGGGACCTGCTTGGGGATTTCATCACCCCAAGGGACGATTCCAACCACGTGTACCAGCGGGGTATATAAAGGGGGGAGAGTGAAATTTGTACCTCAATCCAACCATGTTATAATTGGTGAAGCGTCGGGATGACGTGAAGAGTTGGTCCGAGCCTTTAGTATCTTGCTAAGGTTCTCGACTCACGCTTGTAACGGGTTGGTGTTCATGGTTTGGGCCTCACATACCAGGTGTATATCGAGGACTCCTTAGCAACCATGTGCATCTTAGAGTAGAAGACTTTGTTGACCATACCCGTTTCTACTAATCTTAGGGTTGTGTTGTTGAATTGTCTTTTTTGTGCAAAAACCAGTGATTATCAGTTTGGCCAAGTCTTTTATGATTGCTAATTTTGGGTCCTTTGCCTTACCCATCTATCAAAACATCAAGCTTAAACTTATCCTTTGATGGACTTGTCCTTATCCTTTGGTGGACCTATCCCTATGCTGTGGCAGACCTGTCCTAACTCTATGGCGGACCTGTCCTAGTGTAGTGGTGGACCTGTCCTTGTGTAGTGGCGGACCTGTCCTAGTGCAGTGGCGGACCTATCCTAGTGCAGTGGCGGACCTGTCCTTGTGCTGTGGCGGACCTGTCCTAGTGCAGTGGCAGACCTATCCTTGTGCTATGGCAGACCTATCCTAGTGCAGTGTCAGACCTGTCCTTGTGCTGTGGCGGACTTGTCCTAATGTTGTGGCGGACCTGACTTTTGACCAGCCTATATGATCACTTGGCATCCCTTGTCTCTCTGTTTTGAACGTTGATACGACCATTCACCATCCTAAATGAATATCTAAATGTCTGTTCTGAGTCTTCATCTCTTTGTTCTAAGAGTCATTTATCTGGAACACTCTTTTGTTTGTTTCAAGAGCCGTTCATCTATCCTGAGACACTCCCCATCCGTCCTAAATCTGCTTTCATCTCCGATCTCCATTATTCCATATAAACCCCATTAGAGTTGTCATCCAAGTTGACCTAGGTGTTTGTCCCTAATCATAATCATCATAGCTGGCTTAGGATCGCTATCCATTTTAAGTTAGTTATCCTTTCCGACCCAATCAATCCGCTTCTATCTCAAGTTGGATTCGGTGTCATTATCATACATCCACCTTTCAATCAATACCTAGTGTTACCAAGGATCCTTCTTAAACTGGGTTGTGGATCTCGGTCTTCATCATATTTATCATCAAATCAATCCTAATCATCCGACCAATCTAACCCCCACATCATCAAATCTATCTGAATCAAAATCCAAAACCTGGACTAATCCAGTGTCATCAAATCAATCCACATTGGTCTAACCGATCGTCATTAGTCAATCTCCCATCAAATCAAATCAATCTTTCATCATCGAGGTCTTTCTAATATCTTGATCCCTCTCATCATCTTGCATGCCCATTCAGACTCGATCACAGGCAAAGAAAATGGCTGACCAACAAGCCCTGAATGTCCAATCAAACAATCCTCAAGATCCCAATAACACAATGAACATCCCTCACGATCCCCACAATGGTACCTCATCACAATCCAATGTGGATGGTCAAAACACGTCACCACCTGGGGAAGAAAACATGGCTAATCAACCTAAGCTCACATTCGAGGAACACTTCAACAATCTTGTTAATGCACAAATGACAGAACGCCTTCTCGAAAGACATGGTGACAAGATCTTGGCTCACTTGATTGGCAAAGGTGTTAAGTTTCCATCAGGTGTCGACTTATCCAAGTATGGCACCTCCACATTTAATGTGCCCCAAGGTTCACATGACATCCCCAGTAGCTCCTATGTCCCCAACGTTCCTTCCGTAGAAGGTTGGCATCAACCTGAGTTCGGCAATGCTGTCCTGTATCCCGTCAACAATCCTACACATCCCATCATCTCAGTCATGGGAACACCCCAAACCATTGACCCCAATGATCCTTTTGCCTATGGCATGCCACAAAACATCCCACAACTACAACCATTAATGCTACCGACACCACTCCCCTCAAACCCGCCCCCTGTCAACACTGGGGGCAACCCTTTCACCGCCTTGCCCCCACCTCTTGGGGCTACCAATCCTCCACCATTGTCATTCATACCCCAACAACCGACCCAATCTACTAATCCTCCACCATCGTCATTCATACCCCAACAACCGCCCCAATCTAACAATCCTCCACCATCGTCATTCATACCCCAAGAACCGTCCCAATCCAACATCCCTCCTTCATCATCATTCGTATCCCAACAACCTCCCCAAGCCTATGCTCCCACTAGTGCTCAACAACCTCCCTCGCACAACATCTCAATCGCACCTCTACCTCAACAACAACCATTGGTCAATCCCCTATTTTCAACACAACCATCACAACATCAACCGCAAGGAAATCAACCTCGGCCTTCAGCCTCGACCATATCTCCATTCCTTGCATCCATTTTATGCCTGCAAGCGCAACCACCACATAACATCCCATCTCGCCCACCAGAGCTTCCAACTGTGCATCAACAACCATCCCATCATTACAACTATTATAACCAACAACAATATCAACAACAACCCTCCTATGTGGCATCACAACAGTCATATCAGCACCCCCAATATCCACAAGCTAATCAACAACACCTTCTCCCTACTTCCCAATAGTACGCCACCCATAACTACCCAGCCAATTCATATCCAGCCTCGCAACAACAACCTCTTTATCAACAAGGTCCCTTGGCATACCAGCAGGGGATACCACCTCCTCATTATCCATACACCCATCCCCAAGCATCATCCCAAAATCCACAATTGTCCTATCATCAATACCCATCCAACACACTGGCCAATGCGGACATCCTAGAAATCAAAGCCGCTCTAAAAGATCTCTAGGCAGGGACTGACAAACAATCATTCAAGTTTGAAGATATATGCCCATATCCGTATGATCCCTCCATCTCATTGATTCCCTTCCCCAAACATTTTGAGATGCCAAAGTTTGACAAATATAAGGGGAACAAAGCTCCTAAGGCCCACTTATAGGAGTTTTACTCCCAGTGTCAAGAAGTTATCCACAATGACAACTATCTCTTGCACCTATTTCCTCGAAGTCTGGAAAGCAACGCGCTAGGGTCGTTCATGACCCTCAAAAAGGGATCTATAAAATATTTTGTAGACCTGTATGAGAAGTTCGTCTCCTACTTCTCCTTCGATTTGGAGAGAGATACCGATACCTTGGATCTTCTCAAAGAGTAACAATGTGAAGGGGAAACCTTTACTAACTACCTCCAGAGGTGGCGTACCCTAGCAAGCCGAATGAGAACCCCTTTGAAAGAAAAGGACATGGTCACCCTCTTCATTGAGAACTCTCATCCTGACATGGCTCATAACTTTCGTTTACATTGTGTCACCACTTTCGTGGAGGTAGTAGAGAAGGGACCCATCCTTGAGCGTGCCCTTGTTGCCAAGGGGCACATCAAAATATATAATCAAGATAAGGAAAGGACATTCAACGACAAGCCACATTTTTGGAACAAGAACAAAAATGCAGTAAATGATGGTGTTACTGATACTAAACATGTCCACGTGGCCAACACATCCCAGAAACAACAACAATCCATACCTAATGCCATATCTATACCGCAAGGGACACCCCGTCCTCCCCAACAGTCCAATCCAAATAACCAAGGGAACACCAAACACCAGTATGCTCAATTAAGAGAACCCTTGAGTGTCATCTTCAATAAGTTGTTACAGATCAGCTATCCGATCACATACCCTATCACCAAGCCACTTGATGAATCCAAACCTAATCCCACATGGTTTAGGGAAAATGAATATTGTGAGTTCCATAAAATCAAAGGACACTCTTTGAATAAGTGTCAAGGTCTGAAAAACTACGTCCAGGATCTCATAGATAGAGGTGACATCAAGGTTGACCCAGTCAAGCTCCGTCGTCCAATGCTCAATTGCAGATCTATCAAAACGCCTTCCCAAACCATAACCAAGGTCCGAGCACCTCCAACAATAATCCTCAAAATAACATCACAAATAATGTGAGCTATAAGAATGTACCCCTCAATTACGAGGGTATTATTCATTACATCGAGTAGGTAGAACCTCGTGTATCCATGATACATGTCAAAGCTAAAGACCCTCAATGTGCTGTTACTACATGACGAGCCCGCATCATCATTCCTGTAGCCTCTGCACCTGCCCAATCGACTCCTATAACCTCCCAGTACAACATCCTTGATCACTTAGGAAAGACCCCTGCACATATTTCCATTTTGGATTTACTCAATTCTTCCCCCGTGCATCAAGAAATCCTCAACAGAGCCCTATAGGAAACCCATGTGCCTAATAACATTGATCCTACAAAGTTCCAAGCTTTGGTAGGACACCTAGCTTCATCTCACCAACTGCACTTCAGCCAAAACGATATGCCCAACATTGATGTCAATCACAATCGCCCCTTACATATTGAAGTCGTGGTTGCCCGTCATAAAATAAAAAGAGTCTTGGTAGATAATGGCTCTGCCCTCAACTTGTGCACTCTAAAGTTCATAAAATAGTTGGGGTATACTCAAGCAGATTTAAGTAATCAGATCATCACAATCAAGGCTTATGATAATGCAGAAAGGAATTCAGAAGGGATCATCAATCTTCCTGTACAAGTGGGACCAGTGGTTTAGTACATTACCTGCCATGTCCTTGATCTGGACCTGCCATATAATCTCCTCGGCCGTCCATGGCTCCATGCTATACAAGCCGTCCCCTCCACCTACCATCAATGCCTCAAATTCCCAGTCAACAGACAAGAGGTCACCATCTATGCTGACCCCCAACCATTTGAATACTGCCGCGCTTTAGAAGCATCATTTCCCCATTTACATTATTGTCCTGGGGTTGAAATGGGGGCATCCCAGTCATCATCCACTAATCCGATCTCCACTGCAAAAACCACTCCATCCTCCACCATTGAGCCTACAGTCACTAAAGTCCAGATCATTGACAAAGGGTGTGGCGAGTATGAAATGCATACCGCTCTTAATGTAGCGACCATGCCACCATCACCACACGAGTACGGTCAACCTTCGCATGCCACCCCAAAAGAAGATAAGACTATCACCTTCCATGGAAAAAACATCCCTACCACCACTTTTGTATCCCCAAGTATCAAGATAGATGCACCGGAAGAGGACATAAGCCAATGGGTCTACCGAGAAAAACCCCAGCTGGAAACTCCTCTCAAGGAATACTTTCAAGAAAAGTACCCCTGGCCAACAAAGTTTGTGGAAAAGCATAACTATCAAGGCAGGGGCCTAGGAAAGGAAGAACAAGGGCGGTTGCAACCCATTGATACGTCTCCGCTACCAAAAAACATGGGCATTGGGTATGACAGAAAGCAGAAAGGCCCCGAAACATCATTTAATGCTTCCAATAGTGTAGTTGTGGACAATGGCTCATTGGAAGACATACTTGAGGATAAATCCATCATACGTGTGTATGATGACGTTGATCACGCCGATCTATCTTCCATGTTCGAATGTTTATCCATCTGCACTATCAACCTATCCCTTTGTCACCCTGAGCTTATTGATTGGGACCTACGTACTAGCACACCTGTTAGTATGTCTGCGGACACATATGTCAACCTCATGGGATTGGAGGAGGATGAACACTCCAGTCGCAAAAATAAGAATAAGAAAGGTAAAAAATCGTCATCTGGTGAAAACCTCCCTGAGGCACTTCCTAACCTTGAAAAAGTAAAAATAAAGGATGCATCTGATGGAAAAAAACCTTGAAGAGGTGCTAGAAGATGGAGATGTTCATCTTCCCCTTATGGGAACTCAGTTATCTACCCGATCATCTATTCTGATTGAAGAGACTCAAGAAGTCAATCTGGGAACTGCTGAAAGTCCTAAAGTCACCTACATAGCTAAGTCACTCTCAGAGAAAGAGTATCTGGTCATCGTGCAGCTACTCCAAGAGGGAATCGTTAACTTTGCTTGGTCATACTCATACATGCCCGGCTTAGACCCCGCTTTAGTGGTTCATCACTTGGACATTCGCCCAGACGCCAAGCTTGTCAAACAAAAACTCTGCAAGATGCATCCGCAAGTCGCCTTGTTAGTAAAGAAGGAATTGGAGAAGTTATTAGAGGCAGGTTTTATCAGACCAATTGACTACTCCGAGTGGATCTCCAATATAGTTCCAATTGCCAAACCAAATGGAGACATTCACGTCTGCACAGACTTCAGGGATCTTAACAAAGCCTGCCCAAAAGATGACTTCCCCCTGCCCAACATTGACATGTTGGTCAACCTGACAGCAGGACATGAGATGGTATCCCTTATGGATGGCTTCTCTGGGTATAACCAGATCTGAATCGCACCTGAGGACCAACACAAGACCACCTTCACAACTCCTTGGGGCACTTTCTGTTACAATGTTATGCCCTTCGGTCTAAAAAATGTGGGGGCAACATATCAAAGGGAAATGACGGTCATCTTCCATGACCTCATACACATCATCATGGAGGACTACGTCGACAACCTATTAGGAAAATCCAAAACATGAGCGAAATATCCCGCCATCCTAAAAAAGATATTTGAATGGTTAGAACACTACAAGTTGCGTCTAAATCCTAAAAAGTGTGTCTTTGGGGTCACTTCAGGAAAGTTGCTGGGTTTCATAGTCTCTCGCAGGGGCATTGAAGTTGATCCCGCCAAGGTAAAAGCTATCCTGGACATGCCACCTCCACACAATCTCAAATAGTTAAGAAGCCTCCAGGGGAAGATGCAGTCCATCTGTCGGTTCATAGCCCAACTAGTAGACAAGTGTCAGCCATTCACTCATCTTCTAAAAAAAGATTCCACCTTCCGATGGAACCAACAGTGTCAGATGGGATTTGATAAAATTAAGGAATATTTAGCTCATCCACCAATATTGATGCCACCTATTCCTGACAAACCCCTCTTGCTCTACATCTCCTCCACTTCAGTCGCGCTGGGGGCATTGTTGGCACAACATGATGAGTCATCGAAAGAGAGGGCAATCTACTACATTAGTCGGACATTGGTTGGCTACGAGCTAAACTACTCCCCCATGGAAAAAGCCTGCCTGTCTTTAAAACACAAAAGCTTTGACATTACATGCTTAGCCATCCAGTTAAATTAATTGCCAAGATCGATCCATTGAAGTATCTGTTATCTAGAACCACTCTGACTGGCCGCATGGCTAAGTGGGCCATGCTCCTCAGTGAATTTGACATAGAATATGTGGACCGCAAGGCTATTAAAGGATAGATAATCACAGATCAATTAGCTGAAGCTCCTCTAGTTGATACTCATTCGTTGATCACGGAATTCCTTGATGAAGAAGTCTTCTCCGTTGATGAGACCCCCACGTGGACACTGTATTTTGATGGATCATATACACACAACGAATCAGGGGCAGGTATTTTATTAGTTACCCCTCAAGGTGACTACATCCCAAAGTCATTCAGGATAGCATTCCCATGTACCAACAATATGGCAAAATACGAGGCTCTCCTCACCGGCCTCAAAATTGAAAAACAGTGGCACATAACCCAATTGAAAGTCTTTGGTGATTCTTTGCTAGTCATTAGACAAGTTAATGATGACTTCCTAACCAAGGATGATAAGTTGTTACCCTACAAGCGCATGGTGGATGATTTCAAGAAATATTTCACCTCTATACAATTTGAACAAATTCCCAGGGTACAAAACAAAGCGGCTGATGCGATGGCCACTATTGGCTCCCTGCTGGACATGCCCAAGGACCGAACAGAGTGTGAGTTTCTTGTAGAGCAACTTTTAATCCCAGCATATGATATCCCTGAGACTGACATGGTGTGCAAAATTGTGGGTTCCACCTCCTCATGGTACCAAGACATCTACACCTACCTCCATGATAACATTACACCCCTGGATCTTACACGTAATCAACACAAATCCTTTGTTCATCGCTCTTCCCGATACGTCATCGTTGGTGATATGCTTTATCATCGTGGGTATGATGGAATCCTCCTTAGATGTCTGAATGAGACCGAAGCCCATGCCACACTAAGAGAGGTACATGACAGTGTTTGTGGAGCACATTCAAATGGTATG